>WHYT01016036.1:32312-45084 GCA_009806455.1 Tetrax tetrax
AAATAGGATAGTATAAAAAGAGATATTGTACCTTGTATTGTATTACTTAAAGATTTGTACCATCTTTAAATAATAAGAAACAAGGGAGGTACTAACAACACAATTAATCTTTTTAAAGAAAGTGTATTCAGGTCACTTACTTATCTCTAATTGTCTCTGTATCCGACCTTTGCTGCGTTCTCGAAAAAGAGTTTGGGTCTCGTTGTATTCGGTCATGACCTCCACAAACTTGTGAGCTAACACAGAGTGCTGTTTTTTGAGGATTTAAAAACGTGGAACAAAAATGTTTATTTTTTTTGATACAGAAAATATTACTGCACAACAACTGAAAGTTGTATTTACATTCCAACAAAACAGAACATGAAGTTCTGAAACTATTCCAGAAAAGGGAAACTCATTCTCTGATTTAATAGAATCCTTTTATTTTCTTTAAACTTAAATTGAAAGAAAAATCTTACCTGTGTTTTTCTTATCCTGAGGTCCACTGATGTCCGATTAGCATTTTCACCCTGATCAAAACTTTGTTCAATAGCTATGAACAATAAAAGAATATTATGAGTCAACATTCAGTAAAACTATTTAATAGTGTAGCTCAGTAACTTGGTAAATACTATTACTTATTACTCTTTTCATGTACAACCTCTCCACAGACATGTTAAACATTTTGGGGGAGGAGAAGGGTGGCAGTGATATATAAGTTTTTTTAACTTTTATATATATAAAACTTAAAAATAATTTTGGTAACTGGTACAGATCATAAAACCCAGTAACTACTTCTATACTCTTAACAGAGTTCCACTACTGTCTATTACTCTGGAAAAATTTCAAAAGCCATAACAACATGGGCTGCTCTTACAGTTTAAACAACTGTGTTTATGGAAGTGTAACAGGACAAAAGTACATAGTAACATTAAAACACTCAATATATTTCAAAACCTATGCTAAACAATTAAAATGTACTCACAGGGGAAAGCCACAGCAAAACTAGCTAATCAGAATTTGAAATACAATAGGTACTCTAGAGCAATTCCCTAGGTAAACATTGATGCCACGGAAACTGCCTTTTTGCAGTGAAAGTTAATCTTCCAAAACATCATGACCATAACCCAGCATTTCAGTTGCAGAACGTATCTCTACACAGAGGAATTACTTTGCATTGTAATTTTCTAGGTTATTTCTGAAAGCAAGCAAAGTCTTTGTCCTATTCAACAAACACTGAGACCTGGTATTTAGCAGCAGTGAAGCCTGCCAAGGAGGAATAACGTAGAGGACATCCCTGTTACTGACATGGGCTGTACATTAGTTGGCAGGGAGGTGGCTCTTTTTTTTTTTAAAAAAAAAATAATTTTTAGAAGAGCTCCACAATACAATTTTTGCATACATAATGGCAATTTTAAAGTTTAGAAGCTCAGCTGCAATGTATTAACTTTGTAACACTGCTACCATCCTGAATCATTACAAGCAACAGTAGTTCTCTATCTCCTCACAACTTACCCTTTAACCTGGCTCGGACTTTATTAGCAATCTTCTTTATTTCCTCATTTAATTCTTCAAGTTCTTCCTTTGTTCCTTTAAAATAAAATTTTTATTTTTAGAACTGTTCAGGATTTATAATAGTAAACCAGCAGCCATCTACAACTCTACCTTGCAGTCTCATAATTGTATTCAGTACAACCATGCAGAGAAGTTTATTATACTCCTAAGTATTCTAAATACCCTTTTTATAACAGCATACTATCAGATTCCTGATTCTTATGACAGGCCCTTACACTTGGGAAACATCACCAAATCATCAACTAAACCAGGGGATAAAATACTCCACTTTTTTCCTTAACATAAGGCTTTCAGGGTAATATTCACTTGCTGGTCAAAATGGAAATTCACTGCAGCCTATCAAGTGAAAATACAGATTTATGTCACATTTTTAGTTCTGCTGTTTATCATGGACTCATTGCTTTTTACACCCTTATTAACATAACTGTACCGTGCACTACCTATATTTTTTGAAGAACATGATACAGAGTATTAATGAAGAACATAGCCAGATCTCTGTTACTGGGTTTACTGAAGACACCAGATCCACAAGAGCAGACATTATTTACAAGCAGCATCACGTTCCTACACAGTTGAGATGCACTAATGAGCACAATTTTTAGCACAAACACAGGGCAATGAGCTGAGATCACAGATTTTAAGAATTCAGATGAACCCTTATTTAAATCTGAGATTCACTGTTAAGACAAAAAGGAGTCTGTGAAATCATTACTAAGATTTATGTCCATCCATAAACAAAGAAAATAGGAGGGAAATAAAAACTAACATCCAAAGTTCAGTTTTAATCAACAAGAAGATAGATGTTAAGCTAGAATTGCAACATTCCACAAAAATATCTCAGCATCTTTTCTTCCCTTTTCTTTAAACCCTGCCCACAAACCCAGGCACATCTTGAAGTAATGTTGGTAACAGAGAATGTTCTATGTTTCTGGGCAAGTTCCCTAAACTTGCAAGTTCTCTGTTCAGAAAGCACAGTTTGCAGTTACAGCTTCTAAAAATAGGGCTCCTGCATGGAACTCTTACTACCACTGAAGCAGGTGGCTATAGTGTTAGACATGATCTTGCCCCTACTGAAGAATAAAGGGAAGACGACGGCTCTACTAAGTGAGCTTTGGTTGAAAACTTCAACATCTTCACTAATTAAAAGAAATGCAAGTAGTCCCTCAGTTTCTGAAGACACAATCAATTTCAAAATAGGATATTAAACTGAGTTTTGGTCTAGCAAAGGTTTGGATGATGAAACAAATTCTAAAAACATATTTATGAGACTTACAAAACAGAGAAATAAGCAAGTGAAAAGACTAATTCGATACCAAATATTGAAATATTTAAATAAATAAATAAATCGTGTTACATTTTTTATTCTGAACACCTGAAGTTCTATTCCTATAGACAGCTAAAACAAACAAGAAACAATGAAGATTATCTAGCCATACATATCTAAAATCTAAAAAAGTGATACTCACTTCCTTCAGGATTTGGTGCTGACAGGATAATGCTATGCTGCTTCTTCACTTCTTCCACATTTTCTGCTATTTTTGCTATATTATTTCTAAGTTCCTCAACCTAGAGGAGGAGAAATATGGCAATGAAAACATTAGAATAAAATCCAAAGATGTAAAAAAAAAAAACAAACCAAAAAAAACCCACCACAACCATAATTGGTGATAAAAATCATCAAGTATTTCATTACAACATTTATAAGTATCTGACATAAATCCCAGCAGAAATGTTGACATTTAACCAGCTTGCACCCCCCCCCAATGGTATTCTTAATAGCAAATACATTCGATATAGCCAAAAAATTAAGTGCTACTCTTCTTAATAAAAAACATTTTAAAATTCTATAAACACTTCTAGTGTTCAGTAAAGACAGAAAACACCCTGCAATAAACAAGCCAAAGCGTTACCAACATTTGATTTGGCATAGCATTACAAGGCATAGTGGGGGAAGGATGTAGATGAATTGTTAAACCCAATTACAGAAATTAAAAGGCACAGACAAAAAACGAAGTCTTTAATGCATGGTGAAAACTGTAACTTTACCTGCTGGAAAAAGTCATCCATAAAATGGTCTTTTTCAACAATAACTGTCTCCCCATCTTCATTTCCTTTATGCTGTTAAAAAACAACAAACAAATCTATGAAATAAAACACAGGATACTGTTCTGAATCAACGACTACTTCTGCATTGTTAATACATCCACATTTTTGTCAATAGTCTGTAAAGTTAAAAAAGTTAAGTTCTCTTCTGAGGACTAACAGAACAGCAGAGAGGTCAAAGAAAGTCACCCAACTACCATGAAGCTGCAAATACCAAGGGATGTACTCCTCTGTAAACAACTTCAGAACAGAACCAGTCTGTAAGTGGTATCAGTTTTCATTACCTGTCAAAAATTCTTAAAATATAATTGTGCATATATATGTTCTCTCAGAGCATAAAGGTATTTCCACAGTGACTCCCACATGAACTGAAGATAATATTTGGTTTAGTGAGACAGTAAATCAAACCCTCTCAAAGAAATCCTACAAGAGGTGCTGACGATTGACTCGTGATGTAACAAGGCCAACATCTAACGAAAGCTAGAACAAAAAGCTATCACTATCTGCTTACTAGCTTTACCCTTGGGTCTTTTCAAGGCTGCCATTCCACAACAATTTAGACATAATTATGCCACACTAAACCATACATGCATTACATAATTGATAAACCCTTATAATAGCAGCCAAGGAGGTACAAGCTCAAGCTGACAGGCTCTCACAGATCTCCAAGGCACACAACCTAACATATTCCTAGCGTCACACTTCCCTAACCCTGGAGCCAGCCCAGCAGAATATACGGATCTTGACAGTAACTGAGATTCAGATTTGCTCAAAGGAACAGAGAATCAACATACATCATATAAAGGCAAAGAGTTCCAGCTGCCACGTTCTCTCTCCCTCTGTAAAGCACAGACTATTTGAACCACGTCGAATCAAGATTAGAACAAATTATTATTTTACCATAAAGTCAATAGGTTATCTATTAGAAAAACAATACAAGATAGGTAACACCAAGGGATTTTCATTTTCAAAATCCCTTTTTCCTTCTAACATCCACTTTCCACTCCTAACCCCTGATTCCATTACCCAATAAGCCCTTTGTTTCTGTTTTTATTAAATTAGGTGAGATGTGTACTATTTGCATGACAATTCTGCAATTTAATCCAACACCAAGCACTGCTATTATCTAATAAAGAAGGTTATACTCAATGATGATCTACACATCAGAATCTACTAAGATTGCCCCAAGTCTTCAAGGGAAGTTATTACTTATGCATTGTGACAATTCCTTTCCTGCAAATTCAGGGAGCCCATAAAGCCCTACGACAATATTTTTGTAAGAAATCATCTGGTTTGCATGCTCAGGGGAACCATAATGCACTCAACTGAAATAAAGGAATTTAGATGTTATTGCTCTCCTGGACCACTCTCCAATCACTTATAATGCATGTCATGAAAGACCTTTTGTATTTACTCATTTTGGGAAGATGATGGCTAGAACTCAAAATTAAAGAATATGTCCTTAGGGATCATAATCAATTAACAGTCTTGCTTAATACAAATAAACAAGGAAGTCTGAAGAATACAGGTCTATTTAAGAATGAGCTACACTTTAAAGACATTTAATTTCATTATCTATGTAGAAGAACACCTTCTGCTTACATTTACTGTAAAGAATAGTCTTTCTAATTGTTTATAACCACATCCTATATTTAGTTAATTGAACTAAAAATAATGAAAATAATATCAGCCAAGAGATTAAATGAGTCAGCTTCTAGCTTGGTCAGAAGATCTCTAGTAAAACATTAAACACTTCAGTGAATCTTAAACAAATGAAAGATACAAAAAAACCCTCTCACTCAGAAGTCCTGTTTGTGGATGCTAGACTGGAAGGAAGCAATCATGACTACCCACCCCGCAGCCAGTTCCACATTCATTTCACTTTCACATTTGGTTGCAACATCACCAATGACAGATCAATTTACTGTCTGCAATTTGTTGAAGGATTTATGAACAGTCTGCCTTGAGTATCACCGCTTGAAAGATATCTGATGACTTGTCAACATCTATTCTCTATGTTTTTAAATCACCACTTACCTAAAATACAGCTTATTTGCTCTCTTTAGCTTAAGTGATGCACTTTCTTTCAACCAGCACACAATTCAACCAAGAACTCAGTTTTGTCATCAAGTTTAGCAGAAACATATTTTTTCTCCTAGACCTTACCTCCTCAGTATGAGCAGTATCACAAAAAACTGATAAGACATTTCACGTCAACACCAAGAGCAATCTAATGAAGTCTATTTGCAGCTCATGCCTTGACCTTGGGACTCAAAGACTGAGCTGTACAACTCCATAAACATTCACAGACTTATAAAATATATCAAGTTCCCTCAAAAGTTGGTTTAGATGAAAGAATCTAAAGAAGAATCTAAAGAAAGAATCCAAATATTCATATAATATAATTTCTCAGCTCCACGTAGGAGCTATCCTGATGGTTTACCAAACTTCTGCAATTCTGTAAGGTATGGGAAGCGTCAAAAATACCTCTAGCTTGAAATGTCCTACCAAATTAATTACTGAACGTTGAAACTGAAAACAGCTTTTTACCTAAAAACATTACTATTACTTATCCTTGAAATTCCAATCAAGGCGAGTTTTTTCTCAGTCCTGTATTCCTCCAGCAGGCTACAAGGGTAATAATAACTGACACCATTACCCCAATGAACGAGACCCAAGGAGCCCGTTATAGAGTGTCAGTTTCTTTTTACAGCATCAGTCTTTCAAGAAATTCTTTTACATCAGAGTAGCCAAGGAGAGCTTACAGAGGGACAAGATCTGTAAGGCAGCTTTGGCAGGTCAATCATTAACAAGCATTAGTAGCATTACTGTACAACCAGAAAATCACACAGTAACAGTCTACAAGAAAGCATTTTATGCCGGTATGGCATGGAAAACACACAGCTCATCTTCAGAAAATTCCATGTTTGAACAAAGACTAACGTAAGAGACTAGCTTAGTGAAAAAAAAATAACGCAGTAATGTTTTTCTTCTTCTGAAAGGGATCCTTTTGCTCTTTTTTTTTCATACCACCAATTCTACCAATTTTAACTTTTGTGACTTTGTGGTTCTTCACTCATTCCTAAACACTTTGGGGGCACTTTTTTGATACTTCAGATAAAGATGTAAGTTGCTACTTCCATTAGTTCCCAGTGGAAATCAAGTTTTACAAAAGCTATCTCCTTGGGTAAGTAACTTTTGTAAAGTCCGTGCCAATTACGCACACTTTTAAGTGATAAAAAGTAGGGTAGATCTTCAATAATATCTACCTTCATTTGATGTTTAAATATTTTCTTCTACTTAGAAACAACCTTCAATTTCAAGTCTCTAAGCTATTTGTTAATTCCACAGGCAGTGAAAATTATGTTGATGAACATATGAAGCACTTCATCAATACTGACCACTGTGTTTAAGGTAATAGGTTGCTGCAGTAATGTTCCAGTTACAGAAGTAGTTTGCTGCAGTACAATAATGTTTTCAGATATCAAATACTAATGCTGGCTTAAAACCCCCTTGCAACAGTTGTAAACACATTTTAGTTAAAGAGTTAAAGTAAGTTGATGGGCCATCTTCTGCTGCATGGAATGGGAGTGTGCAGCTTGCTTTTCATTTAAAATTGCTTTAAAAGCTTTTAACAATTTCTAAGGGGTGGAGGAGTAGGTTAGGGTTTGGTTTGTTTGGTTTTTTTTATTAAAAAAACATACAACAGACACTGCTGCTTCCCCTCATTCAGAACGAAGTCTCTGCATTTAGGATTATAAATTATAAAGCAAATTCAGATCACTATTTGCTGCTTCCTCTTTCTGGGAAGTGTGCACTACCACTGAAATTTAGCACATATTCCCACAACCTGCCCATGTTTAGAAATAGGAAGAGGCAAGAAGTATACTTGGAAGAAATTACACAGTTCTCTGGCATGATTCCAAAGCATCTTTCCTGGTTAAGATACTGTAATCTAACAATGTGAAAACTTTTCAGATGCCAATTCACCCTTTTAAAGAAAAAGGCAAAGATACTGGTAATTCCATCAATTAAGAGATGGAGCTTCCAAAATATATGTCGTGATGCAGAAGATACGAACTTAATTTTAAGACAAACAAGCCCCAAACCTGCATGCAGCTCAGCACAAGCCAACTTCTACATCCATATAGAGTTCTAGAACTATCACAGGAACTCCTGTATGCTCTCAATTTCTACTTATTTTCAGGAAAAAAAAAAAAAAAAGAAAAAAAAAAAGAAGTCAAATATCCTTTTATTTTAACCAAGCCATATCCTGTTGAAGACAGACGTGATGGTATCTCCCTCCAACTCTTCCTTCTTTTTTAGGATACTGCTTTCAAAGCACAAATAAGGGAAAGGAAAAGAGCGTATAAACATAACCAGCTACCATTTTGTAAACACGCGGAAAATAAAATCTGCAGATAGCTTTACTGACGCATTACTGGTTAAACAGTTTCCAAGCAGACAAACCCACCCCACTACACCACGGACAGTTCGAAAACAAAATTATTATCCGGTTTATCTGCCATTCCGAACGGTAACGCTCGAAAGGCGGCAGAGGCCAGCAGGAAGCGGCGGAAGGCGATCCAGACGGACCGCGGCAGCCCGAGCCCCGGGCCCCGCCGGGCTCTGGGGAGGAAGCCGCCCCCCTCCCCGCCAAGGCGGCGGGAAGCTCCCCGTCCTCAGGGCGGCGGCCGAGGCGCCGGCTCCGCGCACCCGGCGGCGGAACACCGACCTCCCCCGCCTCCGCCCGCTCCCTCCGGCGGCGATAACGGCCCGCGCGGACTCCCGCACCCCGCCGCTTCCCGCCCCGCTCCTCGCCTCAGCCCGCCGCCCCCTTTCCCGGGGACCCTCTCCGCGCTCGCCCTCGCCGCACCTCTGCCAAGTCGGCCAGCCGGTCCTTCATCCCCGCAGCGGCCCACAGCCTCCCCGAGGCTCCCCCCGCCGCTCAGGCCGGGCACTGCGGGCGGGCCGCGCCGCCTCCCCCGCTCTCCTTCCGCGAGGGGCAGCGGCCACGCCCCCCCCCCCAATGTCACAGCAACCACGGGCCGCGCCGCGCATGCGGGGAAAGGGGCGGGGACGAGTACGCGTGCGGGCGGCGCCCTGCGGAGCGGGCGGGCGCGGCAAGCGTCCCCTCGGGGCGGTGCTGTTCGGGCGGGCGCAGCTGCGGCGCGGTGCTGAGGAAAATCCCTCAGCCGCTTTCCCGCTTGCCGACGGCGGTGGCGAGGCCGTGAAGGAGCAGGCAGCCGCGCTAATACTTGCGAAGCGGTAGGCGAGAGCGGTCAGGAAGGTATGAGTGAGCAGAGTATGGCCACAAAAATGTTTAAGAGGGGCTCTTCAGAAGGGAGAAATATGCGGTGTTGGAGAACTGAGGTGTCTGAGCCGTACCACGGGTGCCTGTGAGGACATTTCCGTCCAACGAAGCAATGCTAGTAGACATATCCCGAAAAGAAATCGTAATACATGCAATTTGGGGAGATTGTCATGAGAGAAGGGGTTGTAGAAAGCTGGGATATGGTTATTTTTCAGTTGAATTTTCTGATAAGAGATGTGGGTAGGCTGCAACTGGGCTACAGTGTAATTCATGTTTGTTTAGTGTAATTCATGTTTGTTTAGTGGAATTCATCTTTAGTCCAAAAAGTGCTCAGACTGCGTCCTCTCTTTGCTGCCACTACTGCTCGTCACAGGCCACAGACATCCCTGTGCCGTTTCGTGACATGACGCTGCGGCTTGCAGCCTGCTGTTCACCCACAGAACAGCAAGTGATCCACACCGCGACTAAAAATGAAAAGCGAGCTGCACACTCCCATTCCATGGGGCAGAAGATGGCCCATCAACTTACTTTAACTCTTCAACTAAAATGTGTTTACAACCGTTGCCTGTTAGTGGTGTTTAGGGCTCTAATAAAACACCAAAACTTTGCTGAAGTCCTAAGTCTGTACAGTAACACGTGTGTCTTTAAAGGCCTGGGAATTTCTAGGAAATAGAGTGTGCACTTACTATGGAAGGCAGAAAATCCTCAGTGGTATTGTGTTCTTATACGCTTGCTAAAATGTACTACTTCAGACTACAGCCAATTACCTGTAATTATTAGTGTCTCAGTTCTATCATATACAGACTTGATCTTCTAGACTATGTCAACTGTAAATTCTAAAAATGTCACTGAGCATAATAATCCAATGCATAATTTTCCTCATGTATTTAAAGAAATTTATTCTAGTGCTGGATCAGGAGTGTAAAGATCCTAAATTAGCAATGTAAGCCACTTTAATGATAGTAAATTGCAAAATTTTTGTTTTGGGCAAAAAATTAGATCTACATTTGCCGTTCATCATTGACCTAGTAAGTGCTTATTTTCCAAGGGTGTAGTCTCTTAACGAAACCTAGTCAGACATGTTTTACTTGGTAAAAAAATGAATAAAGTTTGTCTTTTGAATACATGCTTTGATTGAATTTTGCTGCTGTATGATCCATTTTACTTATCCACGCTGAAGGTGACTAATTTCCTCTTCAAACCCTTTTGAGTGATTTCCTGTGTTGCCTTGAATACCAGCGTGCAGATCTCCATTCCTGCCTGAGCTCCTGTTCTAAAGACGTTTCCGCAATCACTGCTTTAACTGAGAAGTGCAATTATGTTCCTTTTCATTGTTTACTTGCATATATGGTTGCCTTCTTTTACAGTTTACAAAATTATTTTGCTTCCTACTTCTGTAGCAGTTGTATTCAAACATGCTGTTTAGCTCTGTGACTGTTTTTCCACCATTCCTCATGTGCATCTTCAGACACTTCCCTTACGAAGGGCTGATTTAATTTTGTGCACCTCAGTGAGATGCTAAGTTTGTTCACAGATGACCTGAGTCAAAGATACAGGAAATGTAAAGATCTTTAAAAAGTAGTTATTCTGCTAATTGCCTAGTGATATCTTATGGACTCTAATTTTCTAGATAGTGATCTAGCACTGCTGATGAGTGCCTGGAAGTGTTTTGTTGCCTTTGCTGAATGGGGTTATCTGGAGAAGATGTTGTGTAGGTCCTCTGAACTGAACACTTCATTATACATGATGATAAAACAAATGATAAGAACTAGATTCCACATAGTAGTTTGTCTTTTTAACAACCAAATAAATATTTGCCAGAAGTTCAAATGCTATAACAGGGGATTTTAAAATTAGAAATCTATTTTAATTATTCCAAATTACAGTACCAGATAGTATTACCATTTTGTTTGCAGGAAAAAAAAAAAAGTAGTTTACTAATAAATTTGTAACAGTATTGAGAAGTTTCAAAAGTACGCTGAGTATTCTATACAAAGTTACAGATTGCTTTGAAGTGTTTATATTCTTAAAAACTGACAAACTACACTAATGTGGCCTTATGGGCTCCCATTTATAAATGCATACCTATTTGTCAAGGAGAGAGGTGGAATTCACAAGGGTTTTATAAAGATAGCATTGTGCTGAGAAAAAACTTAGGATGAGTTACATATTGTGAAAAAAACATCCTTCCTGACACCTAGAGGCGATCAGCAAAAATGCTAAAAAACCCACAAACCCTACTCATCCAAAAAAGGGAAAGGAAGTTCAACAAGCCAGTGATTTTTCCATCAAAGAAAATCTTTTGCCAATTTAAATTGGTATTACACTATCAAATAAGCAAAAATTGCAGCAGAGTGCAACCACTCTTGTAAAACTTTCTGTATATATTACCTCTGTGTCTGTAGAAAATGAACAAGAAATAAGCTATGTTTATATATATTACCTTCCATGAAATATTTTCTATGTTACTTAAATCCAGAGTTATTTTTTTTAATTATTTACTCTAGATTATGGAGTGCAGCAACATATACAGAGCACATAAAAGTTGTTTAAGTATACTGGAGTAAAAAAAGTCAGAGACCTTAAAATTGAGTGTGAACCCATGAACTTTATAGAACTATGCAAAACACTTGTGTTCTCTGAACGTCAGTTTTTGAACAACATTGTTCCACTGAAGTTTGGACTTTAGAGCTTAGAGAAGTATTCTAAATCCAGGGCTTCCAAAACAACTTTTATTTTCATTAATGGACTTTCCAGTGAATGCAGATCAGTTTCTGTGAAGAACTAAAAATAACGGTCATGAGGTACATTAAAGGAGAGTCCTTTGGAACGCAGCTGTTTTTATCTGTTAGCTGTTCAATGAAATTCTCACGCTGCTTTTAAAGACCACCTTATTAAACCGTGCTGGAGGCAGTGTAATAGGTTTTGTAAGTAACTACATGCAATTTTAAAACTTTGTCTGCAGAAAGAGTACCACCACCGGATTAAAACGCTTTCTGGTGCGATTTTGATGATGATACAGGGAGCCTGCCGAGTTCCCCGAGCGCTCGGCCTGCCCTGCGGGCTCCGTCTCAGCCCTCACCGGCAAAGCTCGGCCCTTGCAGCAGCCGGTGCCGCCTGCAATCGGGGGCTCAGGCCCCTCTCTAACAGCCAGGGGGCACACGGGGCTGGCGCCGGGCTGAAAGGCGATTCAGCGGGCAACGCCGGCCCACGCCACAGAGGCCCCGTTCCTTTTTATCAAAAATGTCGCCAGGCCGCTGACACCCGCGGCGGGGCAGGGCCCAGCCGCCCGCGCCGCTGGGCGCTCGGAGGTGCGGGCCCCTCCGGGCCGGCGCCCGGCTGCCTCCCGCCCGGTCCTCACCACGTGACGGCGCGGCCCCTCCCCCTCGGCCGCGCGGCGTTGCTCTTCGGGTATTTGAACCGCGCTTCCGCCATTTTCCCTGCGCCCAGTCACTGAGGGGAGCGACGCGGAGAGAAGGCTCGGGAAAGGTAACGGGGTCGGGGCGTCCTCCGCTTCCTATTAGGAGTGGGTGAGGGGAAGGGTGGCGGCTTTAAAGAGCTTGAGCGGTGGGGATGGCGGTCACCGCTAGCTACCGCCCAGGAGCGGGGGTAGATGGGCTGGGTTGCAGCGAGGCTGGGCCTGAGTGAGGGTTGCAGCGGGGATACTTGACTCGTGCGGCGTCCTTTCTTCCTTCACCCTTGGGAATGGGAGAGGTGGGAGGGTAGGAGCTGGGCTCTGCACCGTCCCGGGTAAAAGGGTGGGCGAAATCTGTGAGGAGAAATGGAGCGGGGCCTCCCAAC
>WHYT01016036.1:45104-57092 GCA_009806455.1 Tetrax tetrax
CTCATGGCGGGGAAGAGCGCGTTAGGCCGGCCGGGGGGAGCCTGAGGCCCGGCCGGGGGCGGGCTCCCTTCGGCAGCCCCGGGGGACTCGCTCTGAGCTCTCCCGGTCGGAAGGTAGATTCCCGCGAGGGATGGGGCGCCGGTGCTGGGTGGGTTGGGGGGCGACTTTTCGTTGGAGCGAGGCCGGGGTCGGCCCTCGTTGAGGCGTCTTTCGGAGGCCGCGGCTCGGTCTCTCCTTTTCGGAGCCCGACAGCCGGAGGGCTGCGGCAGCGACCTACCGTTACGGGGCTTCGGGGGTGGGCGGGGAGGTGCGGCCGCCATTACCGCGCGCACTCCCGCCGCATGAGGGGAGACGTGGAGGCGCTTCCTGCCCCATGAATGGGCCCGGGACCGCCCGCGCCGTGATGCTGGAGGGGCGGGTGGGGGAGCAGCGGCGTGGGCCGAGCCTCGGCCCCTTCGCCGGCGGGGTTGGATGGCGCGCGGAGCACGCGCTTTGGGAGGCGGTTTGGGAACCGAAAACGGCGCCCGGCCTCTTCCGGCTGGGCCTTGAATCGGCTCGCCTGTCGTGAGCTCACATGCTTCCATTTCCCCCGCAGACCCAGCATGGCCACCCAAGGAGAGCCTCAAGTGCAGTTTAAGGTAAGGGAATGGGTTTTGGTTTTTTTCCCCTTCAGGAGAAAGTGTCACGAGCGACTCTCGAGTGCCAGCCTGGATGGTAGGTTTGGTTTTGAAGTGCTGGTCTTATCCTTAACGGTGCAGTTAATTTATTGGAGTATTGCATATAGCTTGTACAAAAAGGTTCTGTTGCACTCTGTCAGTCTGATGCTGTTTGTAGTTTAGTATAATAAACTTCAGTGATGCTTTGCCTATAGAATGATTTTTAAATTTCAGAAGTGAAATTCACAGCTGAAAGTGCTTAGAGTGAATTAGAATAGTCTGTTTGCTGTTGTATATCTTAACAGCCAGAAATCCTTAAGGGTGTTTCATGAAAGGCTGTTACTTGTGTTTCTTACAACCCTTGGCCAGATAGTTGGAGTATTCCAGTTGTTAGTAGTGCAGTTGTTTGGGGCTTTATTGTTTGGTGATTTTTATGATGGTTTGGTTTTTTTAATCATAAGATTATGATAGGTTTCTCCATTTAGGGTGCTTAAATGAGTTCCTCTCTAAATATGGTCACATTTAGGTTAAAAAACCCAGGTATTCTTAAGTAGGTACTTGTAGCTTAGTAGAACCATATTCACAGTGTATTGTAGTTTTCAGCTGCAGGAACCAGATAAAGTCTGACTGGAGTTATAGCATGTTAAACCGAACAAATTGGCTTCTGCCGAGTCACTTCATGGGGAATTCAGTATTTTGCTTACAGCATGTTGTAGGACGAAGGTCTTTATACTGAAAATTAGTATTTGTACTAAAATGATTAATAAATGTCTCTAGAAGTGTATTGCTCTGACTTTTTTACTTTTATCTATCAACAGCTTGTCCTGGTTGGTGATGGTGGCACTGGTAAAACAACATTTGTAAAACGTCATTTGACTGGTGAATTTGAGAAGAAGTATGTAGGTATGTCTGAAGAAACATTTGATAGCTAATATGTTACAATTAGAAGTGCAATTCATGACTTGCTAAGTGCACTGCTTTTTCTTATTGCTATAGCAACGCTGGGTGTCGAAGTTCATCCTCTGGTGTTCCATACTAACAGAGGCCCTATTAAATTTAACGTATGGGACACAGCCGGCCAAGAGAAATTTGGTGGCCTGCGAGATGGCTATTACATCCAAGGTAAGATGTGTGGATCTGTTGGAGTGTTTTGTAGCTCTTGCAGTTCAATCTTTCATTCTTTTTGTGTTGACTGCTCTGAAAGTTGTCAGAGTGGCTTGCAGCGATGAGCTGGTTTCTGGGTTTTCAGACTTTTCATGTAGATATAATAACTTCCTTTACTAGGCGACTTGTGCTCATGTAGGAATATTCTAAGTTAGTGTTTCAGTACCCTCTTGCAGACTTTGGCATTCATGAACAGTAATGGTGCACCTTAGAGGACAAGATATTGCTGATGAAATTCAGTGGTTAAGAGGGAAAAGTATGTGCTTCAGTTAGTACAGATTTGATGTATTAATGTACTGTGCTGAGGCAAGGACTTGGAACACACAAACTAAGATTAATTTTTTTTTTAGATGCGGTGATGAAGTCGTACCTCTCCATGCTAGGGTCTCGTTGTCTTTTTAAAGAAGTACTAACTGTGCTTTACATCTGCTTGGTCAAGCTCTGTTCTGTGTGTACTTTGGTCACCTGCATATCTTTAAAATTTTCCAAGGGATTATTAGAGTTTGACATTGTTGCTTTTCCTTTAGAAGTACCAGGATCGAGTCAAGCCCCCATGCTCTTTGAAAAACTGTTCTGGACAAGGGCATCCTGAGATGTCAACTACAAGCTCTCAACCTACCCAAAAGCCTCAACTGAATGTCTGAGATCACACTTAGATAGGTGCTAACTATCCTTGTCAAATTTTTTGTAAATCGAAGTTGACTCTTGTAATCCTTTTATATTCTTGTACCGTGCAACACCATGCTATTCAGTGGGACAGTTGCACTGATAAAACTAGTTAGTGTTTAAGATGGGGCGCTGAAGATGTGAGATGACGTGGTCATGGGCCAGGTTCTGTGGACTCATGCATTGAACTTCTTAAGAGAACAGGGGCTCTTAGTACTGTGCATCTGAGAGGGAAAAGTTAATGCAGATCCTAACCCTAATGTGGGATATCTATGGGTACTACTTCTCTCTCCCATGTAATGAGGAAGTGCTTACACCCTGAATATAACTCTTGAATATTCTTTTCTTGCAGCTCAGTGTGCCATCATAATGTTTGATGTAACATCAAGAGTTACTTACAAGAATGTACCTAATTGGCACAGAGATCTGGTACGAGTATGTGAAAACATCCCTATAGTGTTGTGTGGCAACAAAGTGGATATTAAGGACAGAAAAGTCAAGGCAAAATCCATTGTCTTCCACAGGAAGAAGAATCTCCAGGTATGTTGTCATCAGGTTGTAGGAGTAAGTTTGTTGTATCTGACTGCAGTTGGATTCTGTGCAGTAATTGAGTGTTCTGCCTTTGTCACTACAGGCTGTAATATTTCAACTTTATATCCTGTTAGCCATTTGAACCTAACTTGAGGAAAGGAGAAAGTGATGATGATAAAGATTATCATCACTTGTCTTGAGCAGAAACTATAAATTCTTAGAGCTTGTGTGTTTGGCTTTCACTGGTCAGAATAATCAGATGAGACAGAGTAAAGTAGGTCAAGTCGCAGGAAAAAGATGCACTGCTGTTTCCTGAAAGTTCCAGTTTTGATCAGATTGAAACCTTACTTTTCAATTACTCATTTTGGCACGTTTGCCTGAAACTGGACATTTCTAGGCACTTAGGTTATAACTCTTTCTGAGACCATAAACAAAAATCATGTGGTCAATAAGAATACGAAGGTAAAAGTAGACCTGGTAACGTGCATGTTTATCTTTATATGCCCTACGTGCCAGTTAGAGGTGTCTCTTTTAATAATGGATGATATGTACTCTTTTCCAGTATTATGACATTTCTGCTAAGAGTAACTACAACTTTGAGAAGCCTTTCCTCTGGCTTGCTAGAAAGCTAATTGGAGATCCTAACTTGGAGTTTGTTGCCATGCCTGCTCTTGCACCACCTGAAGTTGTTATGGACCCAGCACTGGCAGCACAGTATGAGCAAGACTTACAGGTAAATGAGAAAGGGCACAAAGGGCAAATGATTGCCTGGTAAAATAGTGTGTGGACTCCTGGGGCAAATAACTGAGGAACAGTTCTTAAGTGTAACTTCTTTGTTCCAGATTGCTCAAACCACTGCACTGCCAGATGAAGATGATGACCTGTGAGGGATGAAGCTGGAGCCCAGCGTCAGAAGTCTAGTTTTATAGGCAACTGTCCTGTGATGTCAGTGGTGCAGCGTGTTTGCCACTTTATTATATAGCTGAGCAGAACATGTGCTTAATCTTTGGGATGCTGAAAGAGATGAATGGGCTTCGGAGTGAATGTGGCAGTTTAAAAAAACAAAACAAAATGAAAAAAAAAACTAAACAAAACAAAAAACTTCATATTTTGGACCTGCATATTTAGCTGTTTTTTGGACTGCAATTACTTCCCCTTTTGAGTTTCAAATATAAGACTGCTGCAGTCACATCAGAGTGTTAAGTGGTAAATCTTGTTTCTGTCATTCCCATTCTTTTTTGTTTAGATAATAAAGTTGTATTTCAAGTATCTCTAAGCAAGTGAACTTTCATGCATTGTTAAGAAAACTCTTCAAAGTGTCCTCTGTTTCAGTTGAGGCTAATACTTGGTTGTCTACTGCCATTCTCATTCTCTGTTCTCCTTTTCCCTCCTGCTTCTTGTGTTACGCTTCTCTTGCTAAATCAGAGCTAACAGTTAACCTTCCTTTGATTTCCTGATGCATATAATTAAAGCATCTGAGGAAGGCTGAACTAACTGCCAGGTAAAACCAAAGCAGTGAACACTAGACTGGTAAGTGTGACTGGACCAACATTCTCATGGAAGTGGGAATGTTTGTGGTCTGCAGGGTCTCTTGAGAGAGAAGTGTGTAGTTCAGCTTGCGTATGCTACCATTAGATACAGTCTCTCAACTCTCTAACTTTTAATATGTTCTATGATACGCCTTCACAGCGCTCTGTTATTTTTAGTAGCCATAAACAAACGGCCTCTGGGTCTGTTAGGTGACTTAAAAGCTGTATCTTTGCATGGAACATCATTCAGTAGAGCTATAGCTGATGAAACAAACTCTCTAAGCATCTTAAAATTCACTAAGAAACAGCTGTAGTTTGAGCGAAAAAGCTCTTGGCTACAAAAGAGCATATTAAATAAAACCACACTTACATAAATATCTAGACTTTACTGTAACTGCACCAAGTTCTTAATTTGAAACTCTAGCTTATTACAGCACAAATGGTGGAAAATGTCAACTTTTAACACTATCTTGTAGAGATTAATCTTGGTCAATATTAGTACTGCTAGTAAACAAAACTAAGTTTAAGATACCATTTTTCAGTAGTGTTTGAGTACATGAAGCCTTGAACTCTTCAGTTTTGTATTTTTGGTTTCTTAATAAAGTGGAGCATTTCATTTATTCCTTTTAACTTGCATGTTTGTGTACATAACTCCTACTTGAATATTTAACTGTTCAGCTCTTCTGGTACATGGTAGCAAAAAGCATGGGTTATGATTTTTATGCAATAGTGTAGTAAAGGAGTAATTTAAGTTAGTGCAAGGCGAGTGAGTGATTGTGGTGGGGTGGGTTTTTTTGCTAGTCAGTGAGAAGCTGAATTGTATTTGGGGCCTGATAGTCATTAATGAAAATAAGGAATGTCACACCATTTGTAAAAAGACAAACTCCTGCTTAACATACCATTCAGTCTTCTTGCTGCATCATCTTCAGCTGTGTGTTGTAGATTGTTGCCTGTAGTGTTTACTAATTTACCTGTGTGTATCTTGGTTAATGCTGCTAGCTTGATCTGCTGCTGCTTTACTAGGTGTGGTAGGTTTTTTTTTTTTGTCTTCAAACTGTCTCACATCTGAAAATGCACTGCTTAAACACAAATTGATTTAGAAAACTTCAGTAGTTCTGCAGTATTGGTATGCCTTAAAAAAAAAAAAAGCAGCAGTGAAGTTACACTATGAAAACAATACAAATAAGTCCATGTACGGTGTCACCTTTACAACTCACCTGCTGCATGCAGGTACTAGCCTTAGTATGACTTCTACAAAACAGCTGAAAATATTTATGAAGAGTGAAATAGCTGTTTAGACTAGTGTAACTGCTATGAGCTTTGCTTTGTAATCTTCAGTGTTCCTTCCAAGTCCATAAATTTTATCTCTGAAGTAGGCAGTAATACCTGTCCTGCTGTAAAGTAATCTCTTCAACTTGAAATGTTTTGGGAGTGGGATGAAGTCCACTTGTTGCAGCATTATACTTTGTCATGCTTAGTCCCGGTTAACTGTTGATTATAAATAATGCAGGTAGCTTTAATACACAAAATCATATTCCTCAGTCAAAGTTCCTTAACTGTAACACTTAGAAGTTTTCACTGATGGAGTTTAGGCAAAATAAAATTACTTTTAGTTATGTAATGAGGAAAATGAAGCTGGTCTTTTAAGAATGTCTGTACTAAATAGTCACACTGGTCTGTATTGCAGTTCTACCGTTGTCAGGACTAGATTGATGAGACTGAAATCCTTTGTTGCGATACCTTCTTGGTTCTACTTGATTGGCTGCTGTGTGGTTAGATCAGATTAACTGTAGGAGTTCTTCCCTACACGCTGTTTAATAAGCTTTCCCCCACTAGGATCTCTGTGTTCAGATCGGTTTTTAGTAACCTGTCATTACAGACCATGCTCAGCTTTCACTTCCCGAAGCAGGACGAGGTGCTAGGCCATTTACTGTTCCTAGTTCCGTGGTAAAGCTGTGAGATGGAGACCAACACACACCAGCTCTCCAACTAGTTCTAATAGATGTGCAAAGCAGGTAAGGTGAAAGCCCTCATCCAAGAAACTCAGAGGAAATGATGTGCTGCTTCTTGCTGAACCTTTAAATGAGCAAGTGTTAAAGGCTTCCCTAGGAAAGCTAGGGTTGCCATTGGATCTCTCAGGATTTCCAACAGTCCTTTTTAGAAACACTGGAGAATGCTTTTCTGCAACAACTGATAATGTATGCCAAGGAAGTTGGTCTAGCCCTCTTATGCCTGCAAGTTACATTACAACTTGTGTTTGTCTTTTTCCTCAAAAACGGTTCGGTTTTGTTGATGGTACAGTCTTAGACGAAACCAGTGGAGTGCTGAGACAAATAGTTCTACCTTCACCTTCCTAAACCAGAAATACTCTGACTAAAGCCAGTTGTTTTCTGACCTGGATTGGTTGTACTGGTTACTTCCTCTTACCTGAGTTTTGGTAACAGTTGGTTGGGGCCCGTTAAACCAGGATCGATAGCAGTGTTTTGCAAGTAAAAGAAAAGCTAATTCTGCTGCTGCTTTGATCAGTTTATTTTCACATCAGTGCATTAATTTTTATAGGGTGGTTTTGTGTGTACGTGTTGATTTTCTTGGTGACCTGGAAAGTTTGCCTTTGAGAATATTTCCTACCTAGTACAAGCTGCTATATAAGCATCCCACAAAGTTTTTCCTTGCATGTGTCCTATAACACTTCTAATCATCTCTGCAAGTGGCCAAAATCAGAAAACACTTTCAGCTGAGGACTTGCATTGGGAGAATATGTACAACTAAGCTGTCCTAGGCCAGTAGCCTTTTCAGAAAATGCCCAGGTGGTAAGACTGGAAGTAGCTGTGATTGTGTCTTGCTCTCTGGCTTGTTTGTAACAGTCCTTGTGGTGTGAGCTATTGCGTTTTGAGCAAAGAGGGCAAAAAAGACTGATTCTTTCTGATTTAGAGCTCACTCAGCTGCCTCACAAATAATGCAAAGTTATACTTGGAAGAATTTTATCCCTGAAAGGAAGGCTTAATATGATAACCTGTTAATATGATAACCTGTTAGTGGGACTTACTGGTGAGCCAAACTGTAGCCTCTTGATATATCTAGTTATTGAATAATTGTGGGAATGCTGAAACATAAGGCATGTTATTTATACCACGGCTCTAGCACAGAGCCTATAGTTCAGGTTACAGCTGTAAGTGTGCAAGACCTCTAACTGGGTTGTGTGGGTAATGCTCTTCTGTTCACAAAGTGAACAGATGGTTTGATGGGCGAATGACACTTCTCCAAAATTCTAGTGTTCTACAAGCTGCGTCACAAATGGGCCAATGTTCATATTGGAGCACTAGCTCAGTATAGGAATAAGTTGGTTTTTGATTTATTTTGGGTAGTTGTAGTTCATGTCTGTCTTGCTGTGATCCTGGAATTCTGTGAAAACAACCAGATTCCCATAGTTCTACTACTTGAAGGGGGGGAAAAAAAAAGAAAATGTGAGGACAAATTTCCCCAAAAGTTATAAGCAGATTCTTGCATTTTATGTAACACTAACAAAAGTTTTAATATTTGACCCACTGTCTCTGAGGTCATGGCTTTAATATATTCAATGCAAGCATTCAAAATGGAATTTCATCAGTATAATTCCATGTTACTGGGAGGCAAGGAGCTTGGTTTACTTTCTGTTGCCTATTTTTGTGTTGACACTTCATTAATAAAAGGACTGAAAAGGGCAGCTAAATCAAAAACTCTGACTTATGAAGTAGACAGTCATAAACAGGAAGCTCATAACAGTGCTGTGATCAATAAGATCTAAGACTAAAACTTTAACCCATGTACTTCCTGTTACGTTTGTCTAAGTGACAAAAAAAACCTGATTATACTCTAAAGCATCAGGATCTTTCCTGATACAGCTGTTAAGTCTTCTGTACAACACATTAAGCGAAAGAGAGCAAATCAAGTGACTAATAGAAATGATTTCTGTTTGAACTATTTTCAGGTAAGAGGTTGCATGAGCTAGCACTGCTGTCTGATTTCCCAGTTGTAATACAACTTCCTACTGCTGCTACTTTATAAGGTTTTCGCTGCACAAAACCAGTGTGAACTTGATGATGACTTTTTTTGCATCTTGGTTACTTTGAAAAATAGTGCTGGAGGGGAAGCAATGTGTGTTTTGCTTATACTGGGAATATAAAAGGAAGCTAACTTTTCTGTAAGGCTTTTATGATGGATTATACAATAAAAAAAAAAAAAAAAAATTAAAATTTCCACATCTCTGGTTGGATTTGGAGGGCAAGTATTTAGGGAAACAGCTCAAGCACAAGAGGCTTGTTCCATGTATAAATAAGGTGGGTCATAAACAGGAAAGCCCTGCATTTTGGGGCATGGTTCATTGCCTTTTGATGCTGGATCTAGTGGATTTTTTTTTATTTCTTTTTTTGTGTCTGGATGTTGTGTTTAACTGGAATACCCAAATTGATACCTAGTTATAAAACTTATTTCAAAATATAGTCAGAAGTGCAGAAGCTGTTGTCGGCTAGGTGAGGCTTACACCAGATGAACGCGGGTCGTTCTTAACTCACTCGCTGAACAAATCTGGTAGAGCTTTAAAAAAACCGTCACGGAGAGCGAGAGGTAACCGCACGCTGCGCTCTCTGGCCAGCGCCTAGCCTGCAGCAGCGGAGGGGACGGGGCCGTGCCGGGACAGGGCCGTGCCGGGACAGGGCCCCTCCCGGCCGGAGCCGCGGCCGCTGCCCTACCTCTCCCGGCCGCGCGGGGGGGCGCAGCGCCTGTGCAGCCGCCGGGCGGTCCGCGGGCGCGGGGCGGTGCGGTGCGGTGCGTTTGGGTTCGTGGACACTGGCAGAGGGCTGTGATGAGCGGGCTGCAGCAGATGGTAGTTGATAAAAACTTAAAGCAGCGCAGGGAGGAGTTATTTCTTTTGTACAGGATTTCTTTTTGTTGCAAAATAAATGTAATAGCACTTTGATTACACTTAATTTTTTTATTTTTTTTTTTTATTTAGGTTAAATCCACTCAGAGTATGAAATAGGCCAAGACAGTCAATCACAGGAAGATTTTTTTTTTTTGTCATCCTAATGCTGTTAGCACAGCAAAGCTTAGGCACTGCCATCATGCACTTTCTCATTTTTTACCCGCCCTTCATCAGATTTAGCTTAAAAAAAAAAAAAAAAAAACTTTAAAACTGGAGCTTACTATGTGGAACTAGTCAACACCTTGATAGTTGACATTGAATTAAAGTATAACTTTACCTGGGAAAAAAACCCCATGCATTAAGTGCTTGATGTGAAACAAAAATGTGATGAGCAATGTGCAGTAGACAAATGTAGTACGGCGCTGTGTGATGTAATTCATGGTTTACGCCTGTACTCAGGTTACAGTATGAATAGCAAAATGAACAGAAACCTTGAGGGATCAGTGTCCTGAGTATTATCGTTCCTGATTTGCTGGAAAGAGACTGTAAAGAAGGGAGAAAGATGTTCTTCCACTCAGACCTTCAGATTTGAAATTAGGATGGCTGGAAGAACTGCTCTATGACAGTTTTTGCTAGTTATGCTGGAGAATGCTATCTTTAAAAAGTTCCTCAATGAACTCTGTATTTTGAAGGTGACAAACTGCATCTGTGCTGTCCAGCTGAGATCCCTGGTTTGGAGTGTGGAACAAGCAATTGATTGACTCCACACAGGCAAATCCCTAGCTGACGTAGTGCTCGTGGAAATAATGGCAACTATTGCACAGAAGCAGCCCGGGCAGTGTGGCACAAAACCAAAGTGGCATCTTTGGAAGCGTAGGTAGGCTGTTGATGAGATAAAGCAACAAGCAAAATGTTGTGGTAGGCAGTGAGACAACACCCCTGTTGTAAAGGGCTGAACCTGTGAGAAGGAATATGGGGGACCTCAAAAGCAGAAAGAAGAAAACATGCACAGAAGTTGGGCCACTGGAAAAGGTATGGAGAATAGATGAAGACAGACATAAATTTTGACTAGAGAACAAAATGCTCATATGCTAATAAAATGATAATAATTAATACAACATTCCAAAGCGTAACTAACTATTAGCAATTATACTTAATGGAGGCCTGCTAATAGATACCAAATCAAAGAGAAGTAAGCATTGGGGGAAAGATGGATGCAGACTGGAGAGGGAGGGAAAAAGCCAAAACTTTTCTGGCAGCTGAGAACTTCACTAGATGGTTCTCCACCACAGAGAATTTAAAATAAGGCCAGCTTGGTATCCAGCAAATTGCAAGAACTCCCTGTACCCATACATGAGAGGCTGATCATGCCCACCTGTGACGTGTTGGAAAGCACTCTAGGTAGTGCTGACAGGACACCACAGCAAAAAGCTTTAAAGAGAAGAAATAGATCTAACAGAAAATAATTGAGTTCCATCACTGATCTTCATTGTGCGCAGGTCACTTCACTTCACTAGAAATTCTGTGATTTAAATGGAAGCTGCCTGAGAAAATCTACCTTGACACCCTGCAACTTGAAGATTACTTGTCAGGTAGAGTGTTTTGACACTTTCTTGTAGGTGAATAACTTGGGTGGGGTTTTTGTTTGTTTGTTTTTGGGTTTTTGTTTGTTTGTTTTTTTTTCCAGATCAGGTACTTTAGTAAACAGCAGGGACCTTTAGGAACATGTAAAGGATAAATGTGATTTAAGCATGTAACATATTCTGTGTTGCAGTTACACCCTGGGGCAAGGATTTTTTATTGCCTGTTTTATTACTCCTTTCAGTTATTTCAGTTGACTACTTCTGCAAGTGATTTCAAGTGCTTTGGTTATAGACCTTTAAATGAGTAGGTGCTGTCTTTTTTGATATGTGTGTGTGTGCAGTGCCTTGTACAACTGAGACCGTGTCCTGACCCAGAATCTTCGGTACAGCACATGTGAAACAATACTTCTAGTTTTTCATTTAAGTGTTATATATCAAGCCTTGTGAAATAAATACAAGTGAAAACACATAGGTGTAAAACCTTCTTATCTGCCTTTGTAAAACTGATGTAAGAAAATAATGCTATCTGCTTGGTTTAGTTACACTTCCAAAATTTATTTATATTTCAGTTGCTGTTGACCTCTATTGAGTGGATACTTGCTACTAGTGATTTACTGCTAGCAGAGGACTAATGCTTTTATCCTTTCTGAGCAATGGATAAATCCTCCTTCTGAATACATGACGTATATCACTGGCTAGTTAAAATCTGACATGTTAAGTTCTGTAATGCCATTTTCACAGGTACTGGCTTGACTACAGAGCTATTTCTTCCTTGTTTAATTCTACAGATGTGAATGTTGATGTGGTAGGTATTCCTTGATAATTCTATCTCTTGCTCTTCACCCCAGCTGACTTTGCATGTGCTAAAAAGGCTTAGAGCCCAAAAGAAAGAAAGGAAACACTCAATCTCTTGAAAAATCAGTATTTCTAACAAATTAAAAAATATCTGAAAAAGGTCG
>WHYT01016036.1:81834-125626 GCA_009806455.1 Tetrax tetrax
TTAAGTACAGCCCTGATGTGCATTGTGTGAGGGATAACAATGAAAGGGGTGTGTAGTTGTTAAATGCCTGAGAGCAGATGCCACGCAATTCTTCCAGCACACAAGGAAAGTTTTATAGGATGTTACTACAGCTGTATGTGCACTTCATCCCATGAGGAAAAGAGAGGATGTGTGCTAGAAAACTTAAGAAAGCAAGACTCAACCTTTTCTGCCTCATCCCCATCCGGTACATCAATACAGATTAATGTAATAATGATACTATTTAAAATAATAAGTTGCTCATTTTTTAAGCAACAGTTAGAAGATTGCTGCTTAAGTTGCTGTCTTTGGGTGAGATCTGTATTTTCCTGCTTTTCTCTAGAACCAGGGGCCTGCAGTGTTGTATTTTTAAAGTGATTCTTCCATAGTTACTTTGAAATTAGTATTGCCTATCATTGTGATTTTATTGTAGTGCACCAAGGGAAGGAAATATATTCCTCAGTGGCCAGGCTGGATGAGGCTCTGAGCAACCTGATCTGGTTGGAGATGTCCCTGCTCCTTGCAGGGGAGTTGGACTGGATGGGCTTTGAAGGTCCCTTCCAACTCTAACCATTCTATGATTCTATACCCTTTTGCAGTTGTTATATCTATGACTCTATGATTCAGCGTCTTTGAAGGTGGTGCAGCTGTCAAATGATTTTTTTTAAAATTTCTTTTTTGTTGTTGTTTTTCGTGTATGAAGGTGTTATTAATAACTTGTTTTGGGCGGCCTGGAACAATGGCTATCCTACCTCTAGAAAACTGTCATTTTGAGGATGAAGAGGACTTATTTGCTGAAATATAAAGAAGCTGCTTCAATAGCAGTAGCCATTTTAAATAAGCAAAACTTGTGAGAATACAATAAACATGTTGGAGCTACTAATCAAAATATTAACCAATATGCAGTATTTTATTCTAGATAGCCAGTTCACCTGGATGAACAGTTCTCTTTAAATCACATAATTTTTGCCTCTGTTTCAAATTTTAATTTACAATCTAGAGATAAATTACCTACACTATAAAAATGAGTTAACCAGTTAACTAAGTGCTAGGTGTTTTGAGATACCTAATTAAAAGGCATTACCTACATGCAAAGTACTTTGAGATAAATATTTTCAGCCAATTTACTCTAATGATAATTTTCAGTTCTCTTGCTCAATGAAGAAATGAGATTGGAAAAGGAAAAAAAACAGCTTTTCAAATTACAGTCCTTTTAAGTACTGCCAAATGCAAGATGGACCTGTTTGTCATGATATGGGGGTAGCTGCTTTTAAAAATCAGAGTAGGACTCATGGTCTCGGTGACTTGGATAGAGCAGAATGCAGACAGCAGTTGTGGGACTGGGATGCACAAGTCAAGGAAGGACCAGGTGAGTGACACAGATCGATCCCAACATTTGATGGAGAAGCACAGTTATTGGCAGGGACAGCTGCTTCACTCTGTGTTGTGTTTAATTTTGTACTGGAACTAGAGGGAGAGGACTCTGTTCACCAAGACCTTGATCTTCCTGTTGAATGTGAGCACTGCAAAAGTTTAAATACAGTGCCAACATGCTGCTTTGGTAGTGAACATATCAAACTTGGTCTGAGCGCTAGTGCAAGACCTTTCCATTGCTGTCCTGTCCATGACCATAGGTTTAGGAATGATCACCAAAGTGGTGATAAAAACACCCCCAAAACTCTCCTTTGGTATTCTACCTTTTCTTTATACAATCTTATTCCAGTGTAATAAACTGTGTTTAGAAGTGATCCGTTTATATATCTTCTGTTTTAGAGTTCTGGGAGGAATAATTTATACTCATTAAAAAATAACTGTGCTGCTATAAAGATGTGTATCAAAAAGGTGGCAAGTTGGTACAGTTACATCAGATGTCCGTAACAAGCCAGAAAAGTCAGCGCTAATATTTCAAATTTAAGTGGATGGATGTGGATAGATGAGCTGTAACCACCTTGTTAACAGTTTCTATTACTGACAGAGAAACAGTTTGACCAGGTATTCATTTTAATCCAGAATATTCATTGGTGTATTAGTAGAGACTGTGATATTAGAGAAGTTTTACAAAAATCTAGCTGTCAGATTTAATCTTAAAATACTCCTAAGATGTTTGTTAAAATATTTGTATTCCAATTATGCACCAGCTCTCTTGTGAGAAGTTAATGATCGCAGTGAAAACAAAGGAAGAAAACTGTGTTACAGGTTATTCCTCTTCTACTAATTTTTTGTTTCAATAATATAATCATCCTGAATGAACACGAGGTGAACAAGGAAAGCTGAAACTGAAAGTTAAGCTGAATTATTGCACGGTAGGTCACACTCACGTTGCTGTGCAAGTACTGCAACTGATATCACTGACATGTAAGGATTGATCTTTCTTTTTAGTGAAACCTTTGTCTCTGAAAGCCCTCCACTCCTCAAAGAAAAAGGAAAGGGAGGGGGAAAAAAAAAAAAGACAGGGAAACCTAGGGCATACAATTTCCTAGTGCTGTTTGCAAAACTTTGACTGTGCTGCAGGATCATCAGGCGTTTTGTTCTGTTCAGGGAATTTGTTCTACCTGTCAGCAAATGTCTGAGCTGCAGAGCAGCTTCTCCCTGGACTCTTGGCTGCTCTCTGCCGCAGTGGGACAGAAAAAATGGAGGCCTTTCATGGCCCCAAGGACCGTAACACGGGGGTCACAGCTTTCTCCGTACTTACGCCCTTGGCCAGGCCCTGGGGCAGCGGAGTGGGAGAGCTGTGCTGGGGAGAAGCCTCTCCAGCAGCTTAGCGCAGGCTGCCCAGTTACCCAGCGTATACAAAAAGCACCTTTGTGCTTTTATCGACATGCAAGTACTTTAAATAAACGTTATTTCATCCGCAGGTTCTTCAAGAGCAATCCGCTGTGGCTGTTTGTCTCCCGAGCATCCGATCGGGTGCTCTGGTTTGCACGCACGATGCTCGGTGCTGCCTTTGGTCTGGGGTGGGAGCAGTGTGACTTCTCAGATCAGGGTTCCAAATGATTACAGGAGCAAATTCAGAATTTTATTTCTGCAAATAATCTCCGATGTCTGCTTGCAATTTGCTGTTTCCACAAAAAATTTTGGCAGTGAACATGTTTGCTTGGATTTTCACAATTGTTTTGGTAAGCATATTCTTTCCCCTGACAGGCCTCTCTTGGCAAATATTTCAAATTCCTGTCTTTCTCTTTTTACATTTTAGCTTTTCTCAGGATTTTTAGCTGCAGCTGTCTATTATTTCTAAGGGTGGCTCTACTTGTCAGTACATGATGCCGAATTCCTAGGGTTTACACAGAATTCTTCCTATTTCTTCAGAATATAGAAGAGTTTGTGACTAACAGTAGTGATGGAAGAAGTCTAGAAAAAAAAAAAAAAGGGAAATAAACAAAAGTCAGAAGGATTATAACTAAGTGGGAAGCTAAATTTTAGTAGGAACCGAAACTCAAAATTTTCAAAATTATTATGTTGTAGGTCCTAAATCAGAGTTACAAACAAAATATGCATTTTATTTCAATACTGAAATTTTGTAATATTAAACTTTGGTAACATTGAAGCATTCATGCAGCATTAATGTCTGAAGGTTTCCAAAATTAATTTGACTTCTTCAGTCCTTGGACCCTGGAGTCCCATCTACTCACCAGTCACCTATAAGGAGCTAGTTACCACAAGAAGCTTTGGAAGTTCAGCGTACGCCCAGGGAGCCAACTGAGTAAATCGGGGCCACAGCTGTCCCCAAACTTGCTGGGCTTTGTGTTATATAATCTCTATATAAAGTGTCAGTTGAAAACTGTTTCATCCTAAAAATTATCAGACTGTAGGCAAGAGGTTAGTGCAGAAGTTGTGATTCAGAAGTAGACGAGTAAGAGTGCTAATATACTGGAAGGGGTAGAGCTAAGAAAAGGAACCAGGCAGAAACAGGCTGATGTAGGCACATGAAAAGATGGAGCCAAGGTCACAAAATGGATGGGTGGGGAGGGAAGGATAAGTAAAGGTCAGAGGATAAGTGATAGAGGGATAGTCGTGTGCGTGGAAACAGGAGCATGTGTTCACTTTCTATAGATCACTATCTTGTGTG
Organism: Tetrax tetrax; assembly: GCA_009806455.1. Taxonomy (NCBI): domain Eukaryota; kingdom Metazoa; phylum Chordata; class Aves; order Otidiformes; family Otididae; genus Tetrax; species Tetrax tetrax. The sequence continues at coordinate 85,919 of WHYT01016036.1, forward strand.
TCCATTGATTTTAGGCAGAGAGTGTTTTCCTGCGGAAGTAAGCGTCTGGGGCTGAAAACAAGTTCTAATCTATTGACGTGATTTTTGGCACAATAAAATAATTTCATTTTTGCTGAGATGTTAGCATGGTGTGATTCAGATTTTTAGTTTCTGATCTTGCCTATATCACCTTTAAATAGCTCATGTGAGGATAAAGAGGAGGTTGATATGGAAATTAAGAGGAGATGATCAGGGATAGAAAGCTTATGAAATGTTGTTTAAAATATTGCTCTTTGAGTTTATTTCACTGAAAATAAGAAAGAACTTGGAGGGAATTGAAAATAAGATTTTACTATAGAGGAGCAGATTAAAAGAAGAGTATTGCCTAGTTCTAGATACTATTTTTCTTTTTCATATAAAATGATGTGACATGGTTCAGAGTGTAATTGGGAGGCTCTTATAAAAATACTTAAATGTAATTATTTTTAATTTGCAAAAAAAGAAAGTGAAGGGGCAGCTATAGAAGTATTTTCCTCGTTCTTTTACTAGTTTTCTTGTGCAGCTTTGAGTAAATCAGTGAAATGACTATTGCCTCAGTTTCCCCTTCTTGATAGAGACATAGTAAAGTTAATGTCTGTGTGCCATGAGATTTAAACCAGTATTTTTTTTAAAGGTTATGCTTACTTAGAGAGAAACACAATCTGTTATTTTAATAAATATATCTTAACTTTCCTTCAAAAATTTCTGTCAAAACCTCTTTTATTTTTCTTAAACATTTGAATTATGAACGCTTGTTCCGGTTTTCATTCTTCTCTAAGCATGCAGATTGTGAAGAGCCGTGATCTCTTTGATCTGTCTGCTGAAGCACACTGAGCTGTTTCCACTTGTTCCTAGCTGGCTGGTGTTAGGACCCAGAAAAGAGACCGCAGCAGCGTGATATAAATAGAGTACCAGAATGGGACAAAGTTTGAGAAGAAAGCATGACATCACTCAGACTTGCTCTCCACCCAAAAAGATCTGGGATGGAGGTGCAAACGTGAGCTGGACAAGCGAGGAGTTAGCAACTCTGTGCAGCTCAGTTTCTGGGGAAACAGCGGGAGTTATCCGCCCTGTACGCTTTAAGGAAGTACGCTTTCTCGCTAGCAAACTAAACTGGCTTCCGATCTCCGACAATGTGAAAGTAATTGAAAGGAAAAGCAACCATAGGAAGAAAGTTTACAACAAGATCTTTTCTTTTTGGCACCGATTGTACAGAAATATTTGACTTCTTTCCATGGAACAGTACAACTTTGGGATCTGATGCACATTTCTTTGCTTTTTCGTCCAGTCACAGTAATTTATTTACAGTTAAATGAAGAGATCAAAGTGTGAAGCAAGCAAATACTACTCAAAGGGTCTGGAAGGATATTTTGCCACCACTGAAGTAGCGGACTTTTTGAACCTGCATGGAAAATGTCTTTTTTACTACAAAAAATAGCAAAGGAAAACTTATGATTGAAATCTTGCAGGAATTTTGTTTGTTGTACGTTTAACCTTAAATAGACCATGGAGAATTTATTATCTCTGCTGTGTTGTCATTATTCTTTGCTGGTTTTATTTCAGTACAAATATCAGGTAATGTTCTGCATATGGTCAGTATTGAGATATATTTGAATTCCTCGTAGCATGTTTTGCCTCACTGTGTCTTATTATGTAATGTTTTCTGTGCAGGTATATGGAAACTATTCCCAGCTATCCAAGCACCCAGGTAAGGAATGTTCTGTCTACATTTTCTGACAATATGCTTAAATATTTATTTGCTTTTTCGGTTTCTATTTTTCATTTTCTTAGTCGTCCCAAAGAAGCTCTGGTCCTACATTTGTATGTCAGCTCTGTATTAAAAATATAATAAAGTCTAAAGTATCAGGCTGTCCCAGTCATTTTAAATTCAGTAAGCTGTCTACTAAATATTCTGCATTGAAATGTATTTGGAGAAAAATGGATTGTATTTGATACGTAGAGAAATCCTACATACGGTGTTTGTTGATTATTACTTTTTTTGAGCGTGAGTTTCTGAATCAGACCTCTACATAGACTATGTTCTTTTTTTTTTTTTTTCCACGCTGCCTCAATGTTCAGCATTTCAATTCATTGATTTACAGTTAGATATGCCATCTGTATACATCACCCTTCTTCCAGCCTTCCTGCTGAAGTTTAAGTCTGCTATAGAGCACGTTAAGGATCTCTTATCTGTTCTCAATGTCGAAAAAACTTACTCAAAGCTTATTTGGGGTCTGTGTGTGTAACGGCAGAATTCTTCCCTTTATAGAAATAGTTTAACCTCAAGCCTCATGGTGGTGTACAAGTACAATTTTACTGCTTTACCAATTCATGTATTGCTATGTGCTTTTAAGTTCTAACCATATGTAATTATTTTCAAAATAAAATACACACTGATGTGGAAAAGCCCTGTTGTCTGCTATTGCAGTAGCTTCAGCCTGTTTAGTTTCTTTTGTGCTGCCTCCACTTAAAGCCCAAGAAATAGCCTCATTTCCTAGAGAAGAGGATCACTGGCTTCTAGCTGATGGGGAGAAAAAGTCACAATAAGGGGCAAATCACACCACGTTTATTTTGAAGCACGGTGTGTGTGTAAGCATAATTGCAAGTAATGCTTTCTGGGTTTGAACTAGGCTGTAAAAAAGTCCTATGATTTTGTTCTAAATGCAAAGTATTTACCTCTTGAAAGGATATTGCAAATATAAGTTGAATTCAAGGCAACAGGTATTTGTTTTCAGAAGCCTTCTCAGGGCTGACTGGCTGGAAGTGGGGTAACAGCATGGCTTTGTATAGTTCAGAACAGGGAGCTGGGAAAGCCGCTGACATGCAGCATGGCTCTATGCAATTCACTTTGCTGCATAACTGCTTCCCTTCCCATTTTTCTCCCATTTTTTTTCCCAGTTTTTAAATGTAAACTCCTTAGAATATAGCTTCTCCTTATGAGTTTGATGCCAGCCATGGCAATGCCTTTGTTGTGATACTGCTGCTGTTCCTCCTCCTCCTCAAATACTAGTGCCATGTTGTGACACAGTTTTTTGACATCAAATCATTTGGTCCTGGGATTTTTCTTTTCTATTTTTCTCTATATTTTTCCTACTACCTCTCTTAATATTTTTTTTGTCCGCTGATACAAAAGGGACGTGTTAATGGGAACAATAGATGTTTGTATATATGCACAGTGTGAAACCGTAGGCATGTTCTGTGCTCTGCAAAACGGAACTGGTAGTTTGATGAAAGTTGGATGGAGGTACATTAGCATGTGGATGCTCTTAATATCATAAAAATGGACCACTTTCATTTCTTTTGCAGCAGCCAGAATATGTTATTTGGCAGAACTAAGCACACCCCCAGATTTAGTTTGTGTAAATGCAAAAACTTGTCTCCTGTTTCCTCAGTGTGCTTTAGCACACTCAGCTTAGTTCAGTTTGACTCACTGGAATTTTCAAACTGGGTTATTCTGTGTCATTATGCTCTTACGTTGACAGTGGCTTTCTCCTTTTGTTAGCAATTGTGCCTTTCTCTGTATCTTCTATATATTCAAGGGAAACATATAGCCATAGAATCTCATCCATTTCTCTGAAGATATCCCCATCTTATCTATTTATACCCATGCTCCTTCTCTGTGGGAAAACCTCTATGACAACTGCAAGCATTTCTAGTTAGGTAGGCCAATAATAGATTCTCATCAATTATGAATAATTCGTTAGATATCTTTGGTATAGTTGGGTTTGGAAGGAAGTCTGAGTAGTAGTTCCCGTATCATCACAAGATGCAGAGCTGGTTTTAGTTCTGTGCTCTCAAATCTACAGTTGCTTGTTGTGATGTTGAGCAATTTTATCAGCTTTGCGTTGTTATATAAAAAAAAAAAATCTTAGGATCCTCTGTGTCATAGCTCTGAAACTATACCCTGAGGATGGAGGATATCAGACTGTTCAAACTCATTAATTAGACTGTCCAGATAAATCTGCCAGTGGAAACTGACAGATGTTTTACTTAAGTCAGCCTGTCCACCTGTTGCTAAGGAGGACATTTAGGAAAACAAGATGTTCCCATCAGCCAGAAGGAGTTGTTCTGGTTTTGGTGTAGTGGAGAAGGTTCTGAAGGAATAGCTAATACCATTTGGGGAGCAGTGAACTCTTCTGTATGTTGCTTAATATTCTGGAACTCCTTCTCATGAGGAACAACAAATTCCTTCTGTTAGAGGATGTAGTTCTGCTATGTGACTGTTAAGCTGTGTCTGGAGACATCAGGACGGCTCGACTGCAGTAACAACTGCAGGCACCTGTACTCTGTCCACCAAGTGCTGCTCCTTACTGTGTCTGACTAGTGTCTCCATAGAAACCAAAGGTGAAAAAAACAGTTAGATTAATTTAACCTGAAGGTGTTGCATTGGTTTTTCAGTGGGTTTTGGGAAGAGGATAAGATTTCTTGGAACTCTCTAGCATCTTCTCCTCTCTTGAGCTGCAGAGAGCTGAGTTACCTATGGAGGAGGCAGGAGCAGTAGTAGTGTGCTATAGCAAATAAACATTCCCCCTGAAATTACTCTTGAATGACTTCTCAACTGTTAGTTCAACAAATGCTGCCAGGTACGCTAGCAGAGATTTAGTGAGAGATTGTCACACCTTTTAAGTGCAATTAAAATAAAAAACAGTTGAGTTTTAAAAGCAGGTTTTCTTCAATGGTTCATCAGATAGACAACTTTAATTTCCTCTGCCATTTTGATTTGTGGTCTGTCGTATGTGCAGTACATGATTTACATAATATATATATTTATTTTTTTTTACTTAACCTATTGAACTCCTTCAATATTCTTTTCTGTGGAGAATTGTTACACTCCTTGTTGGGCCTTACTTTAATAACCTTTTCATCTGTGTTTCTTGAAAGGGTTCAAAGTTTTTGCATCAGCTTCCCATTACTGGCCACTGGAAGATGTGGACGGAATTCATGAGTTTCGGGATACGAATGGAGGTAGACAAAGGATTCGTTGACAATGCCAATAACATAAGTATTTGTGGCAGTCTGTAAGTAGAAAGGGAGCAGGAGAAATGAAAGGGGTTAGCTTTTGTACCACAGCAGTTGAGATTTTTTTTCAGTTAATATTCTTGCAGTGCTCCGATGTTCAAATGATATTGTTTTTGTGAACTGCATTTTATAGAGTATTCTCAGACGGTTTATGGGCTGTCTATGCATTGTTAAGGTTATAAAAAGAAAGGGTTTATGATCCAAAGAGTCATTGAAATCCCATTGTTATTAGTTGGTTTGGTATATGCGTAACATGCACTAACACACTCAGTGACTGAGATCTTTCACTATGCCAGCAGTGAAGATGCCTGTTTATTTTTGCTTTTTGGAAGGAATATAAATGCCCAAATTCTTCAGGTACTTTTCAAAATTGTGTATAGTTTCCATAGAAAGAGAAGTGTAAGTTCTTGTTTGAATACTTCTTACTCAGCGCTTCTATGTGCTTTTGGAAATTTCCTTAAAAGCAGGACTGCAGCATTAGTTCAAACTTTTTTTTTTTTTTTTCCAATAGAGCAAAATCAAGAGAGGTTTGGTAAAGCAAAACTCTCACTGATTTGAAACAGTCAGTTGTCAGGACTGCAGGATCCCAGAGGGAATTATATTACAAGGCAATCTGGTTGGATTCAGCGGTTTTCTGGTTCTGATATTTTGTACCAGGCACAAGAAGGGTGATGAGGGCTTCCTGCGGATGTGCGGGTGATGTAACCGATGGAGCTTCGATTGAACCCCTCTGTTCCATCACAGCATTGTGGGCTATTCCTTTCAGATGAAATTTTTAGCTATGCTTTACCTCCTTCTGAGACTCAAGGGTCCCTTAGTAATTTTCACATGAACTGTTTTTTTTTCTTCTGACATTTTAGCCAATACCAAGTTGGGCTGATGTATATTCCCCGCTATTTCTCACACTATGGCCAACGACCTTGGCAGTTGAGCTAAACTGTTTTGTACCAGTGCAAGAAATAGCTGCTGTGTTACTACTGGTGACTGCAATATCTTTACTCAGATTAAAGAAGATTAAATCAGGAGTTAGAGACCTTTACAACCTTACATAAAAAAATGTTACAGAAGTGCAAAGTTATTGCTATTTATTACACAAAAATGACAATATCACTCTCTGTTTCTAAGTGGGAAAAAGATCCATAAATATCTAGAACCTTTTATTCCAGAGGTGTTCAAGTACTTTAAGCTTAAAATTTGACCCATCGTTCCACAATGTTTCTTAAAGGAATGAAATCAGCAGACCAGAAATAAATTTGGGCGATGTTCTGCTCCCATTAGAAGCTGAGGGCAGCATTTCTATTGACTTTAATAGAATCGTAATTTGACTTACAAAAAGTTGCCATATGAGTTCTCTAACAGTGTGTTAAAGTAATTTTCTGACACTAGACTTCACATAGTTTCAAAGCACTCCATATCTAGCACTGTTTTGGCACCTACGTTACAACAAAGTTGTTTTGAAAGTGCTTGAAAGCTATATATAAAATACAGCTCTTGGAGGAATGACAATTGATATTGGATTGTTTTTCAACTTACATTAAATTACATTATTTCAGCAAAATTCAGAAGTCTTTTCAGTAGTATCTTGGAAGAGATAAAGCAGAACATACACAGTTCCTGATGCTACAAACTTCACTTACAGGAATGGGACTGGCTCACATGAGCAATCTCCTTTGACTCCCTTGATTGCATTAAATAACTTCAGAAGTGAGCCAGCTGCATGACTTTGCTGCAAAAAAGTTTGGAGGACTTTGTTTCACTATTGTTTGCAGATGCCAGTAGCCAAAAGTCTTTTTCTCTGCAGTTCAACTTTGACAATGTTGAATTATTTCCTTAATGTTGTAGTGGATAGTTCAAATTCTTCTCAGTTGCTTATATTGTGTTTTATAATATGTGTTATTTCAACTGCCTCCAGTGGAGGTTTTATGTGTCTATTTGATATTTGACTTAGATATACAAGAAAATTTTTCTTTATTGTTGTAATCTAATGCAGGTGACAATTTGCTTGTTTTTGATACCATTCTGATTACACAATTCTTCTGTTCATTGCTAGTGTCTGTCTTGTTTTCCACTCATCATATCATGCCGTTATTTTCATTCCACGTTTGTCCTCTTAAATCTTTGAAGCATCATAATCTGTCCGTCATGTTAATCTACTTTATTTGTTGAAGTCATTGTGTGTGAAGCCAGATTTATATCTCTCAATGGGTTTGTGTTGTGAGAGTGTCAGCAAATTATTTTTTTTTTTTTGTTATCTCAGCAGTAGAAGCAATTGAAGGGAAACTATCAACTTAAAATATAGCAAATAAAAAAAAGATGTGGTCATGTTAAGGTTTTTCATATGACCGCTTGTTTTCCATGCATTTTTCCCTTGATGTTTTTGTTTGTGTTATTATTAATTTTTTTAAGAGTATTTGCCTTTCCCTTCTGTGAGCTCAGTTGGTCTAATTCCAAATCAATGTCTCTCTATTTACTTTCATGAGCTTTCCATCAAGCTCTATTTGCCTGCCCTGGGTAAATAATTACAGTGCGCAAGATACTGTTGACTTTTATCAAAATAAGGAAAAAAAAAATAAAATTAGACAATACAGTTTTATAATCAGATATTGAAAAGTTGCGGGTTTTTTTCTCATGTTTAGAAGGGATTTCTTGTATTTTCATTTGTGCCAATTGCCTCTTATCTGAGCAGTGGATACAACTAAGGAGAGTCTGGCACTATCTTTACGCCTCCCTTTCGGTGTTTACACACATTGATAAGATCCCTGAGCCCTCTCTGCTCCAGACTGAGCAGTTCCAGCACTCTGTCTTTCACTGGACTTGCTCCAGTATGTCCATGTCTCTCTTGTACTGAGAGGCCCAGAACTGGACATGTGACTTGAATTGCCCATAGCTTTTGCACCAGTATGGTTTTTGTTACAATTGCGGAGTTCCTTACCATCATGATTATATTTCAGAGCCCTTAGTCTGCAGTTGTATTTTTTATATTTTTTTCTTCTCAGTTACTTTAAGGAATTTTTTTTTTTTTAGTGACGCTGTATTTGCCTGTATAGTTAAAAAATGTAACATTCACATGCATACAAGTCCTTGGGAGAAGTGGTTGCATGATAATTTTAAAGGCCACTGACAAATCACAAATCTGTGATCTTGTGCTATGTTGAGAGATACGAACTGGTCAATTCATTACTGATTGTGTTTATTCATTGTTTTGCTTATTTGCTTATTTTCTTTTGTTGTTCCACCCAGCTCTAAGAATCCACAACTTCACTGTGCTTCCTTCCCATAACTCTACCTTTGTATATACCAATGACTCTGCATACTCTAACTTCTCTGCAACTGTAGGTGAGGATTTACATTTTTTTTTTTTTTTTTGTTCTGCATTTGTCAGGCTTGGATGATTCTTGTCACATTGAATTCAAAGTTAACACTGAGTTTTTGTTCGAGCGTTCATGTTGTAAAGGTCTATTTATCATTACGTTGGCACAGGTTATTGAAAAAGCACGTCTGCAGTGTTACCTGAATTACTCTGAACTACTGGGACAGGCATCCCCATGCTGAGCAGCCCATGAGGGGATGAGCCCCAGTGGTTCTCCAAAACCTAAAATATTTGTATTAAGCTTAAAAGAAACAGAGATGACATTTCAGAGGAACATATAAGAACAAATAGGTTGATTTTTTTTTTTATTGTCTTTCAAGGTTAAATGGAAAAAGAAGCCATCTGTTTCTCACTATTTCATAGTAATTTTTAAAGGAAACATTAAGAAAGACAAATGCAAGCAAATTTGCAAAGCCTGGAAGTAAGATCTTGTCAATCACGACATCTTTGAAAAACATGTTTTGTTTTGTTTTTTTTAAAGGCAAGCAAAAAATCTGCACATATATGTCCTTTTAGTTATTTAAGTTACTTATTTTTTACATCAACACACTAGAAGATAAAAGGAAGAACAGAAAATGAAAACTCTCTAGGCAGAAATTTGATGGATTGGAAATTAATTACACCTATACCAGCATTAAGCTTAAAGTTATTTAATTTAAGTTACCTACTTGTGTAGGTGCAATTGAAATAGAACCTCTTGTCCACTTTAAAATTAGGTATTAACTCGCATCTAGTTGAAAAATCTGACCCAAGGAGAAGGATGGAAATGGTAGAACTGTCATTTGGGCTGCTCAGATATTAGGAGGTTTGTATTAGGATGCTAAAAGCACTATTTTTCTAGTCTCTAACAGTAAATGTATGCTGGCAAATGTGAACTCTATTAATAGTGAACTTCAAATGACCCTAATTCCTTTCAGTTCTTTCTTATCTACTTTATAGACCATTTGCATAGTTCTCACATAATAAGATATAGTCAGTATGAACACTAAAAATAATGACATCAATGACAAAGGAAGTGCTATAGAAACAGAAATGCATTACCTTATGGGATTTATTTTTTTTCTAAATTAACTTAGAATTCAAGCGACTCAAGAAGAACTTAGACATGTTTACTTCACTTCATAATACACACTCAAATTTTTAAATGAAACTAAATTTTATCTATCAATTGGAGACAACCTGATGACTTCTTCCTCAAAGGGAGGGGAAGACATCTGAAAACTGTGGTATTTGTTTTGAAATTTGGAATGAACTAAGAAAATATTTAGGCATACATTCACAAAGAGCTGTGGTATGCTGTTGCTGTCTCCTTGAGTCCTACAGATGGACCAGCACTGTGACTGCTGTCCTCATGCCTGATGATTGTCTACAGTTTGAAAATGAGATGTGCTTTTGCTCACATCCCCATTGCATAAAGGGCTGCACCATCTAGAAGCAGTGACAAAAGTATTTGTGGTCATCGCTTCAGATAGATGGTCTGTCCCTGGCACTGTCTGTGCAACTTTGGTGTAATTTCCACTGTACTCTGCTGCAAAAGGCTTCTGTTAAGTGAGATAGACATACAGTGATAAATATGGAGAGAAGTCTCTTACATCCAGCCCCTCACATGTTTTAGACCGTGTGTCCTTCCTCATTTCCCCTTATGACCTCGTTAGATTTTCAAATACCAAGCGGCATGTAGCTGGCAATTCCAGCACCTCAGAGGAGAAGACTGTGTTCTTGTCCCTGGTGTTTCCCTTGGAGCAACTCTTCTCCTAACACTTTTTCAGAAGAAATTCTAGAGAAGAATCTTAAAACTAAAGTTCTGAATATTCCCAATCCTTATAGAAATGCCATCATAAACAATGATATTAACATGAAATTCCAAACCGAACAATTACATTCTGCCTGCTCAGAAATAGATGATAGAATATTCTGTGTTCCGAGAAATGCGGGCTTTTTAAAACAGTGGAATTTGGTTTTTGGTTTTTTTTTAGTGTGATTTCCTATTCATTGCTAGAATTAATCCCTCTTTATTTTGGGACAAATGAGATGAACATAATGATCTATCAGCTAGACTCTCAGACCTCAGTGAGATTTCCTATACTAAACAAGTGTAATGCTTTTTTAGTATTAAGAAGGTTCATGTGCTTTAGCTAGTAGAGGATGAATCAACTGTGTTTTCCTTTAGGAGGGAACACAAGAAAATCACAATCAAATCACAAGACAGTTAGTGATTATCCATGTTAGACAAAGAAATAGCCTTTGCAAAAGGCTAACGATGCCATACCGAAGGATGTCTGAAAATGATGTATGTTTCTGCCTTTTGAATATAGCTTGTCAAGTATATTTCATTGATTTTTTTTTTTTTTTTTTTAATGAAAAGCAACTTTTGATCACAAAATTTCCCTTTCAAAATTGAAAAAAAAAACCCTCTTCTGTTACATTTTTGATGGATTAAAGAATTTCTTCACTACCTCATCCTAACAGTAAGACAGAAATACCTCAGTGATGTGTCTGGTATTCACAACTCTGGAAAGGGTAATGTTTATCCAGATTACTTTGAAATAATAATTTTTGGATTTATGAGTTCCGTCAAGCTCGCTTAGTTAATCAAGAATCTGGGTGATGGATATGAGTATAATTTTTACAAACTTGAAATGAAGGAGTTATCTGTATGGGTCTTTGTGGGAAAAAACAAAACCTCAAGCGAACAAAAAACCCCAAACAAACAAAAACCCCAAACAAGCAAACAAAAAACCTGACAGAAAAAAAAAACAATAAAAAAACCCAACAAAAGGAAACCTATACTTGGGACAAGTAAACATATGATGTGTATGAGTCTGTTAAAATCATGATTCTAGGAAATTTTGGTTCATATAAATGTTAAACTATGTCTTGCTTTTCCTTTAGATATTGTAGAAGGAATGGTGAACAAAGGAATTTACGTCACGGAAAAGAAAGGAGTTACCTTTCTCTTCTTTGGAAGCTATCAAAATTCTTGCATTAGTAATCCAGAAGTTTGTGGACCTGAAGGTTGGTAAATTAATTATGATTAATTTGGGGTTTTTTTACTGTCAAATTCTGTAATTCAATAATCATAGCTTGTTTCCTCATGGGAATGAATTCTACAATTCTAGCTTGACACTTTTCTTTATTGACGTTTAAAACAATTGTGTTGATTGCTGAAAACTTATTTTTTTCTAATTGCAATGTAAATTAGAACTAATCACCAACTACTCAGATCAATGATCCACAGTGTAATTAATTTAAACAAAACCAGAAATAAGCTTACAGTGCCCAAAATATTGCCTGTGGCACCAGGATTAACTCCTACAAGAACTGCAGTTTGACAAACAAGAAGTTGTCGTACAGGTTTCAAACTTAGGAGACAATTTTTCAGTGTAGCCTCTTAGTGGGATTTTTTAAATATATATTTTTATCTTTGAAGCTAACAAAATTTTTGTCTCTGATGTCTTGGAATCTATTTGTCCTTATGGATGCTTGAATCCAGGATCTCTTCATTCTTTTTCTCCTCCCTTTCTTTTCTTCTTGGGCTAGCGTCACAAAACGACTGGTGGAATAGTGGGGCACAGGTTTGACAATGTGTTGATTACAGAAGATGATTAAATCTGTATAAGACTATCAAACCAAACATACAACTAGTCACTAGAGATTTAAAATTGAGTAGAAATGTATCAATGGGAAATGCTGCTTTCTATACATAAACTCCAGTAGTTCCTAAGTTCAAGCAGTATTGTTAACATTGAATTAGTAATTCAATAATTCTGAAAGTAATTCAGTATCCTACTGTAGGTATCTTTTTTGATACATCTCTCTCTGTTCATATTTTTTTTCACACCTCTGGGAAATAAAGATCATCAGTAAGTCATATTATTTCTACATCTATAGTATAACATAATAATCAGAATAAATAATTTTTATAGTACCAGAGCACTCCCAGTGTCTCACAAACAAGAACATTAAAATCATAAAACAGTGAAATGTTGGGTACATAAAATGTGAAGAGAAGAAATCATATAAACAATAAATACTAAATCACCATAGTGGGTGTAAAAAGAGGAAAAAAAACCCAACACTCCTTTATCTAAAGAGAATGTCTTTGTTTTTCTCCCAACCAAAGAAAGTCTGTGACAATGATAAAATGTAATTTAATTTAAGCCTGCTATTGATTAAACATCCCTTGATGTTTGTTGGTTGCATATACGTGAAACTGGTACACATAACCGGGGAATGCTTTCTGAAATGATCTTGGGGTCTTTTCAGATGAAATATTACAACTTATGAAATAAAAATCTCAGTATTTTTTTCTAGATTAAATTTAATAACGTTTCAGAACCATTATTTTGACTTGAGAAGAAAAAAAATCTGATTTTTTAATGTTGAAACATTCTTCCTTCGACTCCTTCCTTTCTGAAGTAGTTTTTAAACAATGGTTTTCTTTAACAAGTTTTGTGGTCATTAAAGTGGCATTTTCAGTCAAAAGAAACATTTGTGAAAGATGCAAGAGAATGTTATCTTAATCCTTATTTTGAACACAGTAGGTGAAGTTGGATTTAGTCAACATATGTGAAGTTGAAATCATGAAAATAAAAAAAAAAAAGTAAAAAAGCAGCCCAATGCACAACATAGCATTTCATAAAGCTGTGTTTATTGTGTGCCTTACTTTATTTTTAGTTTTGGCATTTCATGAACCTAAGTGCACATAAGGAAGACTTAGAACTGCAGTTTTCTTGTGGCTACAGAACGATCAGTAGCTCGAGGGTAGTCCAATCGGATAGACAGTCAGAGACAGGGGAAACCAGCTCCACTGCTGTATAACTTAGTCTCTCTATGTCATTTAAACTTCACATTTCAGCCTCTAAAGAAGAAATAACAGCACTTCCATACCTTTCAGAAGTGTGGTGAAGCACTGGAAAAAGATTGAGAGACCCTTTGGCAGAGGAGTCGTGTTAACAGCAGTGATAGGTTAATGTGGCCAGTCTTGGTGGTCCTCTCACTGGGGTGGTGAAAGGTGGTGTGCAGACACTGCGACAGCACGTGGCTTTCTGGAAAGGGAGTTGGATCAGTGTTTCAACCTGTTACTGGCTGGTAAAGAACCTGAAATATGAACTCAGTCTTATCTACTCACGAAGCATTGCAACTTGCTTACAACAAATTATTCACTTGGGAGTTCACAGCTTTTATAGCTTTAAAACCATACCCATCAAGATTTAGCAAACTGAGATTGATAATGTTCATATACTTATTGATTTCTAGGAGGCCAATGATTATTGATTAGCATTTCCATGGTGGTTATCTTATCATGTATAAACCATTTAGGAAATGGTATGTAGATCATGTAAATTGATGGGTGCTGTCATGAGGATAAACAGAAAGATCAGTTAGACAGGAAGATACTACAAAGTTAAATTATTTATTCTGCAATAATATAATTTTAAACTTTTCTGCTAAGTTATTGTGACAAAAAGAATATGTGAAACGTAAAAAAAAGATGTTCCAGACAGTAATGGGGAGGAATATTTCTGATGACTGTAGTGAACTGTCTGAGGCTTTTCCATCTTTAATCATAAAATTATGAAACACATAAAAAAAATTATATGATTCTAACAAGAAATGTACATAATAGTTTGAGGGCTTCATTTGCCTGGGCTATGCTATCCGGTAGCAAATTGACCAAGTTCATACTGCCGGGGGGCTGCAGAACTACTGACTATAAAATCATCCAGCGGATATTTTGACCACGTGTCATAAGAGCTTAGTCAGCAGCTTAAGAGAAGTGATTATTCCTCTCTGTTCAGTGCCCATATCTGAAGTACTATGTCCCATTTTTGTCCCCTGATAGAAAAGAGAAGCTGACAAGCTGGAGTCAGTCCAACAGATGACTTAGGGGTTGGACAATAAGACATGGGAGGGGAGGCTGAGGCTTTTCATTATGCCATGAAGAAAAGAGAATGCTAAGGGCTGTCTTCAACTACCTGATGGGTGTTATAGAAGCAGATGGAGATAAACTGTCTTGGAGATGAAGAGTGAAAATGTGACAGACATCATAGGCACATTTGTAGCACAGGAAGGGTTGATTAGAACTAAGGAAAAAAAAAAATTCTTTGCAATGTGAGTGGCGAGGCATTGGATTGGTTTGCACAGAGACACTGTGCAATCTGTATCTGTGGTGACGTTAAAATCTGAGCTGAGCTCTGAGCAACCAGATCTAGCTCTGAAATTGGCTCTGCTTTGAGCAGGTGGTTTAGACTAAGTGATCTTCAGGGTCATTGCCAACTTAGTTCATTATGATTCTTTGTGGCAAAACCTCTTCCACTTCTGTACTTCACAAACTTTTTCTCAGCCTGCTCTAAATTCAGATTTTATTGTTAGCACTTTGTACCATAAATTCTGAGATGAACGTTTTTAGGAGCTGTTTAGTTGAGCCATTTTCTTCTTAACTGCATTTGACTGCAGAACCTCTACAGCAGAGCCACCATGAACTTCTAAAGTGCGAGGGAGGTTTGATTTGCTACCAGTGTTTTGGTCAAGCCTTTTGAGGTAACCTTTAGTAAAGACACAAACCATCTTACAGAAATCATATTTCTTCACTAATGTGCAATCTTTGATTTTACATTATAATAGTAAAATTTACTGTGAATTGAACAGGATTATTTGTGGACAGAGTTAATCTCACATGCATGGGCAGGACTGCACTTGCATTTTGGGAAGAATTCTTTGATTTTTGTGTAGGTGGGGATCTCAGAATTTTGACTGGGGCTCTGCATGTGTTGCTATCTCTTTCTTTTACATTGGTTCTTGGCTTTCAGCAATTATTGGAGCACTGAAATGTGAAAACACAGGTAATAACATGCTTAGAAAAATTAAGGTGTAATTAGCAATGGATGCCACTCAATAAGCATGCTGGCAGCCAGTTAGTGCATCAGTAGCTTGCAAGCAGTCAATGTACTATTTCTGGCTCTGCTGGCGTTTGGTGAACACTGAAAAAAGATGTGGATGCTGGTGGGAGATATGGAGATATATGTTTTTTTTTAAATAAGTGAAGGCTACAGAAGGAAAAGGGGATCATCCCAGGAGGGTGGGAAGCATAAGGAGACTGGAGAGATAAGGCAAAGGGAATGGAAGCATAAATTTCTAAGAAAAAAAAATATTTCATTACTTTTGGTGCTCAAAGAACTTTAGTTTTAACTGATAGAATCTACTCAGGGAGCAATGATTACTACTCTGTCCTGGTTATGCGCATGTGATGAGAAACCTAGGAAGAGATGTTTATTTGGTTTACACTGTTAAAGCATTGTTGATTTTTAAAATCTTATCTTTGTTTATGCTAGCAGATGATGTGTCCTCAAAAGCATTCCTGCTCTCTGTATTTTACGATATTGGAAATTTTTAATTGCACTTGATTATTTTCATTAAAATCTCCTCTCACTTGCTTTTATCAGGAGTAACATTTTCATTTTTCTGGAAGACTCAAGACCAACAGGCTAAGTTTCTCCCTGCCTCTGGTGGACGAGTAATTTCCAGTGGTTTCAAAATCTGTTCAAATGAAGGTGAAGGCTCAGTGGAATTTTACACCCGGGGGAATGCAATGATGAAGTGGAAAGCAAGCTTTAGTCCACCAGGTAACACTTATAATTTTTTTTTTAATTAATTTCTTTGTTATATTTTCCTTTATTCTTGCAGAGAGATGTAGTGGTAAGAGGGAAACTTCATGAAAGAGAAGTGGATATGCGAAAATAGCTACAGAGCTCTGTGCTTAAGAATTCTCTTCATGTAGGGGGAGAGAGAGAAAAAGTACAAACTTAAAAAACAGCGATATTCTATTATAGAACACTTGCCATTCAGTAACAGTCCTTGGACCCAACTTCCAGTTGTTTCTGAAGTGGAATTGTTATTGACATCAATCGATTAATGAGTGCTTAGGTGGAAGCATGAGTGGAGAATGCAGGTTAATCCCCGATAGCTCTCTATGTTCTAAAACTGGATGTGTGTGCTGTCCTTTACTGCTTCCTAAATTAAGACTTTATTTGGTAACTATTTAACTGGGTGTTTAGCGCTTTGGTCATTTTGTTATCTGTTGAGTGTCAAGTTTTGTATGCCATGGCATAGTATTAATAAACATTTCGGTATATCACATATCTTATTGCTTCTATCTAAACTGTGTGTTGTTGGGGAACAGTATTACCTAGTGACTGGAATAAATTCTGGTCTTCTACTAATGCCAATGATGATCACTAAATATTTTCTCGCCTTAATTTGACTACCTGTATGTTGGTAAAATAGGACTTTCTCACCTCATAGTAGCAGAGTTTTGTAAAGCTTAATAAATCTGTTTAGAAATCTCCTTTTAAGAGAAACACTGCTAAGCGGTAAGTATAATTCTCACATTTGTGGATTATCCAATCGAAGTGAAAATTAATATTATGCTTTCAGCCTCTCAAATACGACAAACTGTGGCAACTTTCAATTAGTCTATTGGCTTGTACTTCCAGTTCTTGCAGTCTATATGCAGTTCTTGCTGAGCAGAGTTTTGAGACAGTATTGAGGAGTCTTCAAATCGTGGCCAATAATACTTAGCAAGTGTAATTTATAAACTGCAGTGAGCCCAAGTAAGAGTTCAGACAAAAGCTAGCAGCATTCTGCCAAAGTATGGGCTTCCACATGGGTATAAAGATTAATATTCATGACATCCGCATTCCATAATTCACTCTTAGCACTTCCTATGCAGCTCTATAGCATTGCACAAGTCAGCAAAAACATACTGAAGAGGAAAGACTCTAAATGGAATTGATTCCTGGATTTTGCTGTGACTTTCAATGTTTTACAGGTCCTTATTGGACTCATATTCTCTTTACTTGGAAATCAAGAGAAGGACTGAAGGTCTACGTCAATGGAACTCTAAACACGACTGATCCAGATGGGAAAGTTTTCTATGATTACGGAGACCCCAGTGCAAATCTACTGACTGGGACAGAGGGGGATCAAACTAAGCGCTATGTGAATGGGGCATTTGATGAATTCATTATATGGGAAAGGGCACTCACCCCCAATGAAATTGAGCAGTACTTTACAGCTGCTGTTGGTGAGTATACGCACTGTTGTAATCATTCATCTTCTGTAAAGATGCTGACTTAAAAACATTTAACATGTAGGATTTGTGTCCATTTCACATCTTTCAGCTATTGAACATAATTTTTAGAGGCAGAAAAAGTCACATATGAATGTCACTGAAGTGCTCAGCTGTCTTTGGATGTGCAGTCTTTTCATTCTGGGTTCTGGCTCCTTAAAAATGCCATGAAAAATTACAGAGACCTGAAGTATCCAGCTGTTGTTAGATCTCCTAGGATCAAGAGAAGTGGAGCAGTAATTAGACTTGAGGCAGAACTGTGTTGGGAAAGACTGATTCCAGATTTCTAACTTGCACTCTGGTTGTTGTGAACTGAGCGCCAAGTCACTCAGTGTGTTGCAGTAGATGTGGATAACAATGGTTATCTCTCCAGTTCCTGGAATGAAAGACTTATTAACTCGTATATGCTGTGAACTAAAAAGAAAGATATCAGCTGAAATGTAATATGAAAGGCAAAGAATCAGGATTAGAACAAAGACTTAGAAGACTGGCCAGTAAACCCTGTCAGTTGTTCTATGGATGTTTATAATAAACTTTTCACTACAAGAAAGGCTGTTGCTATTAAGTGCTTGTGTGTGAATGGCAATTAGAAAACATCCATCTTGGGAATAAAGCTGTGGGGCATCTGGAACATTTGACTTAGCTGGCAGTTTCCCTGCTGTCATTTATTCTTACTCTGTTACTGAGAGCTAAAGCAGTTACACCCGTAATTTGTGCTTTTAAACCCAAGGGAACCATTTTCACAATGGAAACTCTTTGAATATCACAGAACTTCTATGCGTGCCTGGAAATGAGAATATATGTGCTTGTGACTTCCAAGTTTGATTACAGCAATCAAATATGTACAAGTATATTTTATCAAAAAGAAAATATGAATCAGTTTATGTAGAATTGAAGTCACTGAAAAAGAAAACCCTAAATCTGGTATATAATGAAGCAATCTATTTCCTTTGTCACAAATAATAGCAATTGCACTCAAGTTTTGGTTTTTTTTTTGTTTCAAAACCTTTTTATTTTCAAAAGTGATTCCTTTGAAAGTCTTCAAAAATTCTGATTGGGAGAGTATTCATTTGATACAGGAAATAGCTTTAATCTTAAAAAACAAAGTTTTTATTAACTTTACAATGTTCAAGTCATGTTGGAAAAAATGCTTTTGTATTTGGCTATTGTATCTTTCACAACTATCTGGGGTTACTATAACACTATCCAACTCAAAACTACCATAAATCACATTCTTTGATTTAGTGTAACTCAAGAAGAATGTTATGTAGCTAAACTCAAGAGCAGAGTAGACTTTTAAATTGACCTGATCCATCTATATGTGTGCCCTGTTTCACTGCCAGAGAAGTATGACTTATATAAATACAAAGAGAACTCTTTTTTTAACCCTTTGAATTCTGGTAAATTCAGTAGCTGTTCTCTGAAGCCCTCCACCCTCCCATCTTCACTCTAACAAATAATGAAGGCATCGTGGAAAGCTCTCTCCATGAATGCCAATCCTGTTCAGGACTTAAGTTTCTACTTATTTTCTTTGTATTTCATTTTGGAAAGAGTCTTATTGGGGCTCCAAATATCTGGTTACTGGACATTAATGCTTGTGGCTAGATTTTGAAACACTGCAGAAAGCTGGGTCCTTGGATTCTGTTGAAGTCAAAATTTTTAGATTTGTACAAAATTTTACCTTTCAATCCCTGCTGATTTTTAGAAGGCTGTATAGCAAACTCTCTGATTTATACATTGAGATATGTTGTGAGTTTATGGCAATTTGCATAACATTTGGGTTTTTTTGTTTTTGTTTTTTTTTCTTAAACCCCTAGTTCACAGGTTTTCAGGGTCATCTGGAACTATCAATTTCCTGTGAAAAATAAATTTCTAGTCTCTTAATTGAAAGTGAGGCTTGATGTGTATTTTCTAGGGACTTAGGAATTAAAATGTAAAGCGATGTCAGGTGTATCTATATTTTTGTAAGTCTGAAGAATTTCAAGCCAATATTATTTTAAAGTGCTCAGGTGATTTGGAGCACTTAAGAAATGTAGAATATTGAATTTTTTTTTTTCTGTTTCCTTCGAATTAGTAGACCAATCAGATTTTGTAAAACTTCCAAGGAAGTTAGAATATTCCAATAAACAAAAGTTATTCTTGGTATCTATTTGATGACAAACAAAGCAGAGTGGAAGCTGGGCTTATGTGGTTTGACATAAGAAACTTAAAAAGGCAGCTTGTTTTTTAAAAGGATGAATAATCATGTTTCTTTTGGATCTGTGGAAAAAAATTGTCCTATGTATGCAACTGCTGTTTGATTATGCTGAAATACCTCACTCGTGGCAAATAGAAAATCTTGGGAAGACATAGATTAGAAGAAAACTATATTTCTCTATCAGATATGACCAATAAATCCTTTTGCACAAAAAGGAACCAATATTTTTGAAATAGAGCAACTGGAAACCATACAAAATCAAGTTTATTCTTCTGTCTCGACAAATCATTTATGACATGCTCGTATGCTAATTTTCAATGGCTATAGTGCTAGTAGGTGACATTTATTAGAAAAGCCTGTCTGATTAATAGCAACCTCACTGTTGTTTGAAATGAACTTACAAGCATCTGATAGAGACATTATCTGCAGTATGCTCAAACTACTAATGCAGGTTGTGTTTTGACTCCTTGACCCTTGTTATTTGATTTATGTAAAACTGACATGCCCCAAAAACTTTAGCATACCACCATTTCTACCAGTGTTCTTTTATATCAGGGCGTGTTAGTTTTGCTGCAAGCAATGAAAGTATTTCCGTTGGCTTTGATTATTTCTTACAGATTTTTTTTTTAATGTGGAAAAAGCTTTCTGAAGTTGCCTCCATGAGTGTGATTTTATTTGGCACTCGAGCAATTTAGGCTCAAGATATAAGTAAACATTAGCATTTGGAGAGTGTAGCTGAGACTTGAGTCTCATATTTTCCAGTGTCTGTATGTTCCCAGTCTCAGTTTATCACATATACGGAAACACAGCAAGGTCACATATGAAATTGTACAAACATAGGATATATTTCAAAGTTTTCCCTAAACGCTTTGCATAAATGTTGGGGGAAGAGCTAAAGAAGGAAGATGGATGCCAATGTTTTAGTTGTACTGTTGTCCTTTTTTTATTATTGAAATGTAACTCTTGAAATTTTCTGTTTGTAAACAAAGGTTTAAATGTTTAAGACTTAGACTAAATTGCAAGGCTTATCTGTGTAAAGATCATAAAGTAAAATTTATGAAAGAATCAGTAAATGAAATGCTTTTGACGAGCCTGGATAGCAACAGTATTGCAAATAAATAAAATGCACAGAACAGCAAATATGTTACTTTCCGTTAGAACAGATTCATCCTGCAGTGGGAATATCAGATTTATTAACTCTCATTTGTGTATCTGTTTTCCCCAGGTGTGCAAGTTTTGCTTTCTTCAACACTTCCATGGTCTGTAATGACAAGCACTACAAAACCTGTGGTAGGACAATCCTCTTAACTCTTTTCTTTAATGTCAAAATGTGTATATACTACAGAGGTACAGGTCCTCCTCACTCTACAATTTTTATTGATGGCCCTTATTTTAGTACCACAATTATAAACACTTTAAGATATGTACAGGGAGAGTTTTTAGTCACTATTGGAAGATGGGAAAACTACAGAACTCTTAATGTGGGAGAGACAAAGGGAATTAATTATTAAATAAAAATATTTTCTATATTAAAAAAGAGGAAGAACGTAGAAAATTCTGAAGCATTTAAATGAACTTTGAAGATATAGACATTCCAAACCATCTTTCTAATTTTTCTCTTATTTCTTTTAAAATTAGAAAAGATTTCCCACCACATTAAAAAAAAAATAATTTTCCTCTCTTTAGTAAATGCATAATGAAAAGGATTAAAATAAAATTAAATTTTCATATGCCAAATACATACAATTAGCTGTAATCAGCCTACATTCAGATTGCTCGTTGCAGTGTTTTTTCACTTTCTTGCTATCTGCAGTGTGAAAGTTCTGTTAGTTTTCTTTGTGTTCACAGAGGCTCTCAGGAAACCATGGCAATTCGGGCCTGAATTGCTCATGCAGAAATGGCCTGTACATTCTGTTTGCCCAATCTATCTGGCTGTGTGCTTTCCTTTTCCCTTGGCCTGTGTAGCCTCTTATGTTTAACCATAGCAATCTGCTATGCCTCAAATTCCCTTTTGGGCTAAAACTACACATAATGGCTGCCGTATGGGATAATTTCTGATGACCGTGTCTGTTTTCTGTAGCTCTCCACGAATGCCTATCATCCCATCATAACGAACCTGACGGAGGAGAGAGGGAGCTTCCGCTCCCCCGACACCATGCTAGGCTACCTGGAGAACGTGTCCTTCAGCCTGCCCAACAAATCCTTGTCTGAAAATACTGCCGTGAGCCTGACAGAGGTAAGTGTCTTTCACATCTGTGCTTTGAGCCAGGTGACCCTGAAATTCCTCCAGAGGCTGGAATAGCAAATGCAACTTTCAAAGTACTTGCTGATTGCAGAAAATAAGTTTGAAAAGAGCGGTAGCTGTTTTAGGGAGTAGCAGAAGGTGAGCTTCAACCAGAGAAAAATAATTTTGAAGATGTCATTACTTCTTGGGGAAATTATTTAGTTCATTAAATATATGGAACCATGACTACACGTCAAAAGTAATTATTTAGTTGAGCAGGAAACAGAGGAAGAGAAAATAATTTATTAATTTATTTCAGCTGCAATTGTATACAATGAAGAATATGAAGTTCTGTAAAAAATTCAGTGTTTCTCTGCGTGGCCCAGCTTGATCCAAACTGCAGCGGAATTTGACAGTTGTCTGCCAGGTGCAGGACACAAAGACACTGTAATGTCACCGTGGTGACCGCAGCAAAATGGAGGCCTGCACCAGCTAATAGCAAACTGATTCGGGTGCAGGGAGCACGCTAGGTGTGGCTGGATTAGTCTGAGCCCAGGGAACTTCCCAAGTATAAACTTATTATCTTTGAGATTCACACCTGCACTAGAGAGTTAAAAAGTTATCAATTACTGATGTTTGCCCAACCTTTTCTTAGCTTTTATTGCTCCTGTAGTAAGCCGAGGGCAAGCAGTGGGAGAGGCCTGTTCGTGATGGCGGTGTCCTGAGCTTTTGTGAGTTAACAGCTTTGTCTTGCACAGGGTTCCAATAGCAGCCAGGACTCCTATGTAGACATATCACAAATCTCCACTGCAACTGATTCATGGAAAGATCAGGTCCAAAGCTTAACTGAGTAGTTTATTTTTGCTTAATCTAATCCACAAAGGGGAAAAAAAAAAGGCATTTTCTGCAGTCTGAGCTAAGGACAAGAGGTCATGTTCTCCTAGCATAAAGTTAGCCTTCTGTAAAATGACGGGCATCTGATTCCCTGATTTCAGCAGGGTAGAAAGCTATTATTACAGTAATCAGCTCTGGCCTCACGAGTGATTGTTCCTTTAAGCCTGCGGGTAATACCAGGGTGACAAGGATTATTTACTCAGACAAACAATATAAATAAATGCTTCTGAAAACTACATGGACAGCAATTGATAGTTTGTGTTAAAAGCTTCATGTTTGCAAACTGTAAAGCTTGAATTTCATGGATCACAGTTTAATATGTAGCAAAAACTCTTCTAAAAAGCTCCAATACATTGTTTCCTTTGTTTTGCTGAAAAATTTGTGAGGGCTCTAAATTGAAAACAGAACATCATCCTGTCAGATATTGTACCTGTTTCCCACATCATTTCAGTTGCCGTTTGGTTGCTCATTCATGCTATCTGATGCTGCTTTGTGTGCCATGAAAGTGATTTGCAGAAAGAAATGTGGGACATGATTATCTTTAGCAAAGCTATTTTGGGAAGTACACACAAGAGAGCCCTGATCGTACATACAGACTGTCATTTGCTGATTGATGGTTAGGCCTTGTATTGTCTGCAGCTGATTCCCTGAAAGACAGGCACTGAGCACGCATGCTATTTTCTGTAATCTCTGTCCTGATTGTCACATGCCTCACAGCGCAAGAACATGTGACTTAAGAGATATGCAATAAACTTTTTGATTACTGACACACATTTGTAATGCATCGCTTCTGACAAACCTGACTTATGTTTTTTGTTGCAATGCTGCTCGGCTCAGGAGCTCCAGAAGCCCTGCTTTCCCTCCCTTGCCCTTGGTCCAACACATCCTATTTGGAGTAATTTGGGAGTGATGCTGTGACCTGAAAAG
This sequence comes from Tetrax tetrax, assembly GCA_009806455.1. NCBI lineage: Eukaryota > Metazoa > Chordata > Aves > Otidiformes > Otididae > Tetrax > Tetrax tetrax. The sequence continues at coordinate 109,698 of WHYT01016036.1, forward strand.
AGACACTCACTGAATGCTCTGGGCATGTTGGGCTGGGTCCTGGGCTTAGGATAACTTCTGTGCACGCTAGGTAGAATTCCACACCGAGTATCTGAGAGGGGTTGCAAGTTTGGGCTGCCCAAAAGTAAACTCACATAGCAAAGCTCTGGTATTGCCCTATGGATTATGGCTTGTAAAATTATGCTCAGAAAAGTCTTGCAGCTTTCTTCCGCATTTCTCAGTGGAACTTTTCTATATTCAACTGATGCTTTTAAAACATTTTAACAGAGAAGTTTAAGCAGGAGATGTGGGCTTTTTTTTCTATGCTCCCTTTTCTCCTCCTTCTATTTGTCTTCATCAGGAAGACTCCTTAGGACAGGGACTGTATTGTGCTCAGAACAATTATTATTATACGCAATTATGGATTGTGTATAATACACGCTTGCCACATAATGACAGATCTTGTCCTGAAAAACAACATATAAGTGCAGAAGTTAAGGAGATAAATTGTACAAGTGATGGGACCCAGATATTTATCTAGTACTGCTGAAATATCTAGTCATCTAAGACTAAAAGAGAGATTAATGTCACGTGAGTTTAGATAAAATGAGAGAATAAGTTCACTTAGTGCCAGTGTTGTCAGCTCAGCTGTAGTATAATGATTGCACTTTGGGAGTTTCATAGTGGTGTTACTTTTAATAAACAAACTATTACTTTAAAATGTCACCATACAGAACATGGTGAGAGTGCTTGCAGGTAGAGATGAACCTGTGACTTGAATGCAAATGGACTTGTAATCTTAAAATAAACCTGAGAAAATCCTAGTGGTGATTTGCTTTCTATCCTTACCAGGAGATGTAACTGATTAATAAATAATAAAATAATATAGTTTCATTTATCTTTTAGGCATTTTTAAAAGCTATTGAAGACTTTCTGTTATTGCCCAGCTGGATTGATATGCCAGAGGTAAGACAAATGGGCTTAGAGTTGTAGATTACTTTGGTTGCATAATTTCACATGGAGAGTAATGAAACCAGTTACCCAATTATTCTTCCTGTTAGGACTTCTTGGCAGTATAAGTTATTTATTTTCTCATACATCACTTTCATATTTGCAGTGAAGATCCACAGACAAAACAATTAGTTCATTTTCATTTATGATGTGGTTTTGAGGGTTAAAACAATATGTGCTGTTTCCACATATTTCAGCATGAATGAAACAAAATAGTATTTATAAAATAAGAGATATTTAATCACTCCTTTTTTAGCACTGAGCTTTGATATTTAAAAGTTTATATTTGTTTTGTAGATGGATATTTTTCAATGCACTGAAATATGTGGTAGTGTTTGGCTGTTGAGTGAACTGAAGCTTTGAGGGAGATTGAACCTAATATAAGGAAAAGTAACTTGTATCTATGTTCTTTCTCTTCTGGTCTACCATATAGAGCGCAGAGAAATACTTGCAGGAGGAACCCAGGCATTTCTTCAGATTTTTGTTTGAATCTTAAAGGAAGCACAGATTTTAGAAAAGAGAGCTTTTAAACTGAGAGAAGGAGAGGCTAAAGTAAATTGAAGTCTCAGTGAAGCCTAAAATGCTTTTAAGACAAAAAGATGTTTAATTGATTTAAGTCCTTGGTCTACAATCATTGATCATTTCTGATAGAAATAGATTTCAGATAAAATGGATTTCTTTTTTCATTGAAACACACGCTGACTCCGAGATTTTATAGAACAAATTTCAACCCAAAAGGTTGTTTTCCAGGGGATGTATAAACACTTTGACAGTAGCTTTATACTGAGGACCATTTTAATAAAGATGAGAGAAAGGCTACACTGCAGTGACTCAGCTTATGTTCCAATAAAAATCTGATACCAGTCTTTATATAGTGTCAAAATAATTTGCTTAGTTCTTGGCCTCATTCTGCTGAATCATGAGTATAATTGACTGGCAAATGCTGGTGGGAGCAGAGTGTCATCTGGAGACATTCTAGAAAACAGTATTTTACAAGGTCAGGCTCTGAGTGGCATCTATTTGTGTAACATTTTATCCACTATATGTGGATAAAAGGCTGTGGAGAAACTCACGTTTGACTTTGAACGGTTAAATGATAAGTTGCACAGGAATTTAACATGGCACCTTGGCATTTTGTGCTATGAACTGCAATTTCTTTGGTTGTAGAGCCTTCTCTTTCTTCTTCCCCCAGACTGCTCACACATTTGGAAGTTTAATTCAAACTATTGACGGTGTGATGGCTCATATGACACACAATCTGGACGACAACTCGTTACCTTTAACAGTTGAAGGCATGTCATCTGTAGCAGGTAGGATTTAGGAGCAATGTTCTCTGTGGACTGTCTGGATGTCCTAAATGCGTCTGTGCTTGCAGCCTCTCCTTTGCCAGCATGAAGGAGGAAATCAAAACAGATTATTTTCTCTTTTTAATACAAAACAGTGTTTCAGCTGTAGAAAGAAGACTGTGCACTTAGTCCAGAGGTAGTCAGTTCTGACTGTACTTGAATTTCCTTGAGGTTATTTGGAGAGAGGTGTAGAATATGAATTTTATGAAATGAAGCTAGTAGTACTATAATATACAAACAGGCAGCTAAAGGGCCTAGAGCTCTTATGCAGCGCTTCGAAGTTACAGACGTCTGGATGCTACAAAACCTTAATTTTGAAAGGTTTTTGCAAGAGATTGCAAATAATAGGAACAGTTTTGACCTTTTAGGATAATTTAATTTTACTACTCTGTGGCATCCTAGCACCCTAATGTCATCTATGTCTTTGGATGCTACAGGTAGCAAAGGTGAATTTATCTGTTCTGGCATTCAGCTCTGCTTGTTGAGACCTGTGTGAGGGGGAAACAGCCTCAGGACTCACCAGTACCATTAATCACTGTGCGTGCTCTCTTGGACACTGGCATTCTCAAATGGAGCAGTGGAGGTCTGAACTAATGCCTTCAAATGTCAGTGGAAGAGTGTGTTATCAATCTGGTTTTCTTGCCCTGGTAAGCTCAATATTTGAGCATGGGTGAAGTGATCCATGGTATATTAACAGCGCGTGTCCCAACGTCTCTCTCATAAAGGAGTCAGATATAAAAGGCAATTTTGTACTTGAGGAATTTGCTGTATTTTCTGCAAACATCTAGGGTTTTAAATTCAAAATTTGCAAGAGCTATTAGGGGAATCTAGTTAAATAGTCAAGTAGGTTGTAGAGGCTATTGATTTTATAATATTTTTTTTGTTTGTTTGGGTTATCACACAGATTATGCCTTGGTCAAAATGCATCCTCAGACTCTGAATTTGTCCCACTATCGATTTCCATCTCGAGGACTGAGTTATATTTCCATTCCCAGTGAAGCTTTTCATGAAAAAGGTAAGGAAAAACTTCAAGGAAGGAGCAGTGTCATGTAAACAGGGTATCCAACAATGATTTTGCTTGGAAACAGGTTTTGGTTTTCTTTATTTTTCCAAGTAACCAATTTGACCACTATTGATCATACTGGCTTTAAAGAAGCAGCAGTTGTCCTGTCATACTAATGAATGATTAGTGTGGTAGAATTTTCATATTACTTGAATTAATCCTGAATAATACAGCTATGCCACAGATACAGAAGCCATCTAATTTTGACTTTTTTAAAATGAGAGAACCCATAATTTAAGAAGTTCTTTTTAGCATCTGAACTGGTTATTCAAAGAAATTGCAGGATGTCAGCTCAGGTATTACTTAGACCTTCGTGTAAAATCACTCTTAAAATGTTGCATGAAATTAAACTATAAAATGACAGGTTTAAGAAACAGCAGCTACAGAAACAGAATAAAGATGTGAACTACAGTTAAGGCAAAAGGCAGAACTTGGAAATTCATACCTCAGCTAAAATTTTAATAATCCCAAAAGCAAGGTATGGGAAAAATCTGAAGCTTTAGTACAAACTCTAAAATAGCAATGTTTGAAGGTAATGATCATTGTTTTAATGAGGGATTGAAGGAACTTGTTTACAAAAACACGTACTTGCATCCACAAATCTTTGAAAATCTGACCTATGTGCCATAAATAACAGCCCACAGAATTTCCACACCCACAGAACTTTCCACAGTCAACTCTAAGGAAGGTTAGTCCTTATTCATGAAGTGCTAAGTCAGCTGCAGATAACCCGCAGTGAGAAATACTCTAATAATTACTGAACTGGCTACCTGATTTGTAATGACAGTTTTGTTTCTTTGCACTGGCAGGAGGCTCTGGCTGGAGACTTCACTGCAAGTGCTCTGAGGATGGAATAACTATAATTGCAGACCAACTTGTAATGCCAAAAATAGCATGAGAGGACTTTTTTTTTGCCTTTCCCACTTAGAGTTTCTCACCATGCAGATTTTTTTTTTTTTTTTCCCCTTTGGAACATTATCATGCTTGGTGTCCTGAAATGATCCAACCCATTAAATAGTTAACTCTTTTTCTAGCTAAAGCTCGTTTCAGAATAATTTCAGCCTTCAGACCACACTTCTACACTGTCAAAAAGAGCTAACCTAAAAATTTATGATTCCACATTAGACAATTGACACTATAAATATTTGGAACCCAGCAAAAGAGATAGTAAAAGACATCTGTGTGGCTGACACTTAGAAAATACACATCTGTCTCTTTACTCAGATGCTGGAGAACCCATAAATACTTGGAATGCAGGCAGCAAACAGACAAGCAAGGTGGAAACTGGTTGCCCATGTTTGAATTTGATAAACTGCCAGTTAATGTAGGTAGCAGTGAAGTAGTCTTGAGTGTACTGTAGCTACACTGGAGACATTAACTCTGGTATGTCATGCAACACTTTCTAGTGCTATGTGGGGGATTTAAAATTGACAACTGATTACTTTAACAACTTATTTTGGAAGCACAGTTGTGCAAGGCAGACATCCTTCTATTTTACTTTTGATATCTGTCTCCTGTGCCATACTGCAAGATGTTGAAATTTTTTCACTTAAAAGAATAATCAGAAATCTGCTAAAGCAAAGATATGAAAGTCTATAGAAGTCAAGACTCTTAATTAACACAGAGTTTCAGGTCTAGGAAAGAAGTGAATCTCACTTATAACTGTTCCTCTGAGGAATAACCCTTGTTCCCCTTTCACAGCTTGGATTACCATTGTTGGCCTGCTTTACCATAACATGCATTACTTCTTTCATAATATCAACCCTATGGATACCAAGTAAGTATCTCAGACCTCTCATGCTGCAACATCTTGTTCATTACCTTAGTGATATACCTTTATAACATGTCATTATCAACTGTAAATAAATTATGAGCCATAATCCTGATTCTGCAATATTGAAGACATGTAGTCATTAACTGGAGGGACATTAAAGCTTACATTAGATGTTTTAATTTATCTTGTAGTAAAATAGATTCCCATAGCAACATGTTTGCCTTTCTTTGTCTTCTCCTTCCATTCATCAGATCTGGTATTAGATTTTCATCATTTTAATCTGTCTCATAAAAAGAAATGACATCTCTTCTCCTGACACATATAGGATAAAGCTTGCACTTAAATGAAACAAGTAAGAAAACATAACATCCCTCTTTAGATAAAATCGGAATCCAAATCCTAGAAACCTTTAAGGTAATTTTATAACAGGAGACCAGGCAATGCTTTAAAGACCTTTTGTTTTATATGCTGCATCAATGAAATCATTACCAGATAAGATAAAGTAAACGCAGAGCTATATACCTCTCAGCAATACAGTTCCCCGGGGAATTTTGTAAGGCCATTCATGTAAATCATTACACTTTCCTTTTAAGCTAGTGTGACTTTATTTTTTTTTTTTTTTTGTTCTTCACGGGAGTATGTAGATTAGTTTACACTTTCTCTTAGTCTTTCCCAGTCTGTGACTTTTCTGTGTTGTTTATGACAGCAGAAGGAAAGGATGCAGCATCTTGGCTGTCATGAATTTCAGGGGTTGCCTTCCTTTCTTTACAGAGTTACATGGAAGATCATGATCACAAACTCATTTGTGAATTTCAGGGTTAAGAATCCCGGCTTCTGACTAGATTGATCACACTGAGATAATCATACAACTATTACTAAATAGCTTTTAAAAATCAAGTAGCAAGCTGTACTGTTGTTTACTCTGCTCTCTCAAAAAAAAGGGCACTTAGCAGGTGGCTGTAAAGGAACCATGTCATTAGTGTGCAGTATTTCTTACTGACATGAAGAAATAGAGGCAATAATTTATGACAGGTTATGTTTTTTCAAACAGGAGGACCAGTGCAGTTTATTAAGATAACAAGCTGTAATCTCAATTTTTCAAAGAGAGGAAGAGAATTAATATGGTCTTGACTTAGGTTAAATTTTAGCAAACACAGTGTGATTAGAGATGCTGCATGTCAAAACACTGTTCTGATGCATTGTCATGGAGTCCACAGCTCTTGGGGCTCTGATAGAGCAAGAGAAAACAGTTATGTCATCTTTGTGTACGTTCTCTGAATTTTGTGGAATAGAACAACCTAGAAACTGATTCCTGTTCCACTGAGTTGTATTTAGTTTTTAGCATTCATTTCTAAGAAGGAAGGATCTGGCCCTGCTGCAATGTTAAATGCAAAGACACCAAAGAAGAAATATCTCCCACATTTCTATAATTAATCCAAGCTACTTGAACACTTTGCAGTATGTAATGCACTACAGAATCACATCCGTAAAATTCTAGATACAGATCTGTCCAAAACAGCATTTAAAAAACTAGTAATACAGGGAATGCTAGCTTAGAGATTTTTCTCTGAGGAATCAAACCCCAGGTATGCAAAATATGTTTTAAAAATAAGTATGTACTTTAGTTTTGCTTGGTTTTTTTTTTTTTGTGCCGTACTAATAACTTTTTTTGCTTACATTTTAGTAGAATAACAATCTTCCCAGAGCAGTTTGTTTTAAAGAATTTCTTTTATGTTCCTTCTAGCACTGGGCTGCCTAAACACCTGTAATTTGAAGCCTGTCCATTTTCTTCTTAAGGGCAATTTTTTTTTTCTTTTGTGGTGGAAAGCTAAAACCAAAACTCTTGGATCTTTTATGCTGCACAGAGAGATGACTTCTATTTTCATTCTGCATAAATAGCAGTTTCTAAAGGGAGTCAGTTTTGGCTCTTTACAAAAAAAAAAAAATCGGAACAAAAAAGGTTTTGAGACCAGTTCTGCTCCTGTTCATATACAGTTTGTGTAAATCTGTAGTAATCCCATTGAAGGTAACCAGGTGGCAGAACCACTGCTATCTCCCATCCAGGGCCACCGTGAGGAAAGCCTTGCGTATGCAAGCACGAAACACAAACAGTGTTTCTTGCTTGTGCTGAAGTTTCTTCACAATTCAAAATTCATCTAGCTGTCTAAAGGTAAAATGTCAGATAATGAGTGTGAAAAACACTTCCATCCTGTTAATCTGTGTAGGAGAAATCTCAAAATATCAACTAGTCGTCTTAACATTATGACTCCTTCTCTAAATTTAAACTTTTCCTATCAGAATAGCAAATTCTGCCCTTAGATGAACAAATTCAATTCACATGCTGGTTACTGGGAGCAGAAGCAATCTCTGATACTGATGGTTTTTTGTGGTCCGAACTAAGGAATGGCGCTTGGAGTTGTGCTAAATGAGTTCTCTTTTATTTGAGCTGGCTGAGGAACTGCATGAAGTTATTTAAATGTCTGACGTGGCTTTTGTTTTTACTGAAAGAAAAATAGGAAACCATTGCAAACAGGTGGCAGATGTAAATAAGGCGGTTTTTTTTCCATGTGCTTTGCAAATTGACTCTTTTCAGTGGTGTGCTATGTTTGGAAACCCACACTGATGGTTGATTTGCCATGACTCATATTTCTCATAGTAAATACCATTCAATCACATACTGAAGAGGTAGATGACAGGCCGTTTTACTCCTGCACAGTTGGTTACTGATAGTGTAAAAAAATTTACCCTACAGTCAAATGGATCTTAGTTACTCCTAAATGTGCAAAAATGCCAAAGTCATAAGTTTATGTATATGTGTCTTACACACTAATATGTATGTTTAATTAGGCAGCCTGAAACGTCTGCAGATTTTCTCCTCGCTTAGGTTGCTTTGCTTGGGTTATTTTTAGATCCCTTACTTCATAGAATTCTAATTATCTAAAGCACTTTCAGCAAGGCTTGTGAATAGAAGCTTGAACAAGGCTTGAAGCAGAATGAAGGAATCCTTATGGTATCAAGTCTTCTATTGTCTAAAGCTGTCCCCTATACTTTGTAGTTGTTACTTCTAGTCCTGTAGGAGCTTTTGGGTCCAGATCTTGCTCCCCTGTAGAAATTCATTTGCCTGAATGAAAAAGGAGGTCCTGTGTTCCTGTTGTTGTGGGTGTTCTCTATGAACTGAAAAAAATTTGTTGTTCTACTTCCTTAATATATTTGTTTCTTTTCAAGGATTGCTGAAGCTGCTGCCTACAAAGGTTATATGATCTCTGCAACCAGTTACCTTATCTCTATCAAAGTGGAACCTCTACCCAAGTTGTCCCACAACCTGTCAGGATCTCCTCTTATTACCATCCAGCTCACCCACAAATTGGTAAGTGACATGGAAACTACCAGTTTAAGCTATCGTCAGGGCTGTTCAAAACTTCAGTGTCTAAGATGACTTCTTTGTATTTCTCTAGTAATTTTTGTGGGCATTTTTAGTACCAATTCAGATGGCATTTGTGACTACAAGATTATGTTTTTCCAGCCATTACACTTCAATGACTTCTGTTTCCATTACTGCAAAAGGCTGATTAGTGCACATGTTGAAAAAGAAGATGAAGTCACAAGTCTACCTTTAGGGCTTTCTGTTATGTATTATTCTATGGATGTGTTTGTGCAATCTCCAATAGGATGGTATGAATTACTGCTTTCTCATGAGAGCTGTCAAAAACAAGAATTCATTTATGGTTTTTGTTTTTGGTCTTAATCCACACTGAGGTAACTGAGGTGTTTTGAATGTTCTTAGGAATAAACCCAGAGAAGGAACTGCTCCAAGGGCAGATACAAGTATGATGGGCAGAGCATCTCCTGGGATAGGAGTGGGGTAGGTTCAAATCCCTGTTCTAGTGTGAACTGCCCTTTCCAAAGAGCAGAGCATTCTGAGTCTGAGAAACAAGAGACAAGAAATACGAGAATCAGAAAAACTGGAGACAAGTTTTATTGAAAGTCATTATTTTTGGTAAGATATTTCAATTTGACCAAATTATCATATTCCATCAAGAAACTGGAAAAATAGCTGGTTTTGTTTGCTCTCAGAGAAAAAGATATCTTTGTCTTGTCAGTGGAATGGAGAATAGGTGAGTTCAAGCTCTGAGGTGCTGGCATGAGGCATGCAGCATCTATGACCTACTTACAGCATTGAATGGAAATGGAAAAGAAAGATTTCAATTCTTAAATCTTTCCTAGAAAACATTTCTTAGATGTTCTTCTGAATATTTTGTCATATTTTATTTCAACGGCTATTTTCAAGCCAGTTTATCTTTTTTCCTGTTGGGCTTCTGATGAAGATGGAGTAAGCTACAGAAAACAAATGTATGAAAAAACCCTAAGGCATAGAAATGAAAAGTGTTGTTTTGCTGACAGTTTTTCAAACTAGAGACTCTCCTGAATATCCCACTGGCCTCTTAGAGGCAGGCACTTGCGAAGTGAAGACTCTGTATTTTGTGCAGATCATTTGTAAAATGTACTTTGCATTACGTATTCAGGTACCTCCTCATGCTTTAGTATGATGATTTACTAGCAGGCTGTTAAACAAACCTGTTTTTTATTTTTATGCCTGTTGACTTTCACTGTGAAGACCACTGGGATCTTGGTGTACAGACAGAAATGTTACAGTCATCATTTATCTCTTTCTCTGTTTTAGTCAGCAGAATCCATGAAAGTGTGGTATGAACATGGCTGTCTAATGTATCCTGTGTATAACAGAGACAGGTAGACTGGGACTTTCAGACTCTACCTAGAGCAGTGTGTGCTTTATATGGTGCATTAAGGGAGTGGCTGTTTTCTTACAGAGCTCTTATTGCTGATCAGCAATGCATTCACAGGCAGCCATCTATTATCTACCCAAATATTTCTACAGCTACTTCCATTTTGGCGAATGGTCAGGTCTTACTAGGTGTGACTTGGTTTTGATTTGTAGTGAGTTATTTTTTGGGTGGGGTTTTTTTTTTTGGTGGGGTTTTTTTTTTGTTTATTTTTAAATTTAATTTATTTTTTAAAAATTCTCCCAGGAAATAGGGAAACTTGTCCCATTGTGTTAACAGCATTGAAAAACTAGCTCAGTGCTATCTGAAATCAGTTCATAAATACATGACAATACATTTGTATTTAAAGTTCTGAAAATCTTACTTATAAGAAGGGAACTATTTCTAAATGTGTAGTAAGCACAATCTTAAACTCTGTTCAATAAACTGTACTGGGATAATAACTGTGCTAGATTTTGCTCTTAAGCATACAAACTTGAAAGGAGATGAATAAAGCACAGAAGGTGCACCCGTCTGAAAGGCAGGGAACTCTTCACCTGTTTACTTATGCCCTCCAGTTATAATCTGCTGCTGGCTTTTATGTTTTGTTAAGTGGTACCATCCTGTTACTTTGAGAAGTTTAAGAGATGTAATGAAGTTTTGCTCCACGAGTATGGTTAGAAATTTCATAATCTCATTGCATTTTTTTACCCATGAGAAATCTGTGGACTTGCATTAGAAACTGGTCCCATGCTGGACTAAGAATCCATTTCTCCAGTGTTTTTCAAAGCAAAACTAAATGCAACTGTGTGAGAGATTTCCTATGCTTGTTCCAGAACCTAATTTCAGTGTTACCCAGTGGTGAGGCACATTGTATATCTTCTATCTTGGTTTCTAAAACACCTTTTAAAATTCTAAATCAGATGTAAAAAATCCAAATGCTAAACACTTTCAAATACCAAAACATTCTGAAATCATCAAATGTGTTGAAACAGAAAATCTGTTTTGATGTCATAAAATATTTTATTAAAATTGTTGTTTGCAATATTTTGGTTATATTGTTTTCCCAGTGGAAGAATGTAATCTAGCATCAGAATAGTTGTTTAAAACGAGAACAAGGCATAAAAGTTTGTAAAGAGAATTAATAAAGCTGTAGTATGAGATATGATCAATGGGAATACATCTAGTTATCTGCTTTGCTTTGTGGTTTTTGGTTTTTTTTTTTTTTTTTTTTTTGCTGTTGGTGTGAATTTGCTGAAAAAAGCTATTAATCAGTGAGTGACAGAACCAAGCCAAATGCTTCTGGGTATCTTCTATATGGATTCTAAATTCAGTGAGTAATCTGTAGAAACAAAGATCAGATGTAGATAGAAATACACTGAACATTTTTTCTGTGTGGAAGATGCATTTTAAGGAGTTGAGTACAATGTGTGCAGCTCTGCTAAAGTGGTAAATACATTGAATTTGATAGGAAGACTGCTTGCTTCTGAGACCTGTGGCTTTGGGAATATAATTTTTCTTCTGACTTTTCATTAGTGAGTATGTTTAATATTAAGGAATGGTTGAATAGATTATACCTTCCAGTTATGCATAAGTATGCAACAGTGGGACAAATCTGTTCTGTAATGATATAAATTTTGACAACTTACTTGGGAACTTAAGTAAATTTACAGAATTAAATTCAAATGAATTTACTTAAGAAGATAGGGAAGTGACTGCATGTCTCTGACAGCTTTTGTAAGATAGCAGTACAGGTACTTTCTATCATGCTACATATTATTTCACTCTTTGAAGTTGTGTCATTCAACTGAGTATGATTGCTCATGAAAAGAAAAAGTAGAATTTAAAATGTAAAAGAAATCCTGCCTGCAAGATTACTGTCTTAAAGTATGTACTTTAAAATAAATAGAGTCAAGCTATTTATGTAAATTCATGATTGAACATAATGATCGAAGAAAAAGCACAAAATTTGGCTTAGAAACCTCTTTCATCCATTAAAGTAATGCTTGCTTCCTTGTAATAATGGAAGAAACATTTTAAGTGGACACAAATCTCATTCTTATAGTTGCCTGTTTGTTCCACATAATGTTGTCAGTTTAACAGAGCAAAGTGTAAGAAAAAACTAACAAATCCAAACAAATAGTTTTTCTCTATTAAAATTTAAGTTTGAGTCTGACTTTTTTCAAGTGATCTGATTGAGTTATGACTGCTCCAATGGAATCTACTGGATTACACAAGTATAAAAATGCAAGGAGTGAAAGGAAAAAATGGTTTCTTGTACTGATTGTAGTATTTTAATTCTTTTTCTTCTAGTGTGTATAGGAAAAATGCCAATCATTGAGCAACAGAAAACAAAAAGGAGTAAAATAAAACATGTCTATTTTAGGAAATAGTTACAAAGAGAAGGTCTGTAAACTGAATATCACCTTTTAAATCAAAACTTCACAGAGCATTTATCGTGCCACAGCCTAACTCACTCTTAGTTAAATCTCTTGGGCAAGGAGTGTCTGGGTTTCTATGAAATTGTCTGAGCTTTTTAAAGTAGCTTTTAGGAGCCTGTGAGATGATTAAATTTCTCTTTCTTTTTGAAACATGAGGCAATACAAACTGATGCAAATATCTAATCAATAGGGTAAGAATGCAGGCAATATTTATAAATGACATGTTAATGCCTCCTTTTCTAGAAAGCACCATGGGGCAGTGGGCAGGGTGCACAGAGGAGATTGGTGCCCAGCCTGGGGGACAGGCTGGAGGCTGAACTGGTGCTGTGGAACAGAGGAGCTGAGAAGTAGCCTCATAGTTAACACGTACTTTGTTATTTTCACGGGTACAAGGAGTAGGGAAACTGGATTAGACTCACCTCCGTCAGAGGGGACATAAGAAGAGGGCATCAGTAATTACAGCAATTAGGCCTTGATGTTCAGGCTCCCAGGAGGATTCTGGTGGGACCAATATTTGCTGGTTGACATCCTTTCTGCCAACAGACCAGGCAGAAAATTTTCTGGTCAAGCTTCCATTAGTGTAAAATTATTTTCTGACTTAAAATAGAAATTCTCATGAATCAGGATTAGTAAGTCATCCCAATTTTTTAATAGGATAAAAATTTTACTTATTTAATTCTTCTTATGAAGTGAAGACTCCCTATCAATAAGATAGACATGTATGTTTTAATTCTGATAGTGTTATTTTTGTTTCAATTGTCACTATTCTAACAGCAGTTCATTTTGTTGCACAGTCCCTGAGAGTTTTTTCTGCTACTCTTTATTTTCCTTTTATCTTACGAAAATATTAACAGCCTTAGATTGTTTTGCAATAAGACTTCATCAGGGACTTAAAATTAACTTATTTGCCCAAGAACATAAAATGATCAAGTGTTTTATTCTTTCTGCCATTTTGAGGAATGCTTGATGGGAACCCTTGATGAATTTGAACCAAAAGAATAGGCTGTGTTTCTACTGAGTAGCTACTCACATCAAGCTCGCTGTTACAGCTTGGTGCATGCATTGGAAATTCTAATAACAAGTCCAAAGACCAAAACAGCAAAGACACAGTGAAACTAGATCTGTGCTCCTTGGTGGAACTACCCTGAGGCATATAATTTTGGCTTTAGAATTGGATAGATATAAAGAATTTGAAAATGGGCTTGTATTAAGGTGTTAAACTTCACAAAAGTCTGATTTCTTCAGAAAAGCTTTAGATTACATTTCCAACAAAACTTCAAATGTTTTACGATGAAGGTAGTGAAACACTGGAATAGATTTCCCAGAGAGATGGGGGATGGCCTATCCCTGGAAACGTTCAAGGCCAGACTGGATGAGGCTCTGAGCAACCTGATCTGGTTGGAGATGTCCCTGCACCTTGCAGGGGGTGGGACTGGATGGACTTTAAAGGTCCCTTCCCACCCAAACCATTCTGTGATTTTGTGATTCTCTGCTGGACATAGAATGTCTTCAGACAGACATTATTCTTCATAATGATAAAGATGTAAAGTTACATTAAAGACGCCTTTTAAAAAAATTATTTCTTTACGATAGGCTGCAGTGTTTATTCTAATACAAACATTTGTTTTGATCAGGAAAATTTTGTCTAAATTAAGCCCTTGAAGAGACCAAAGTTGATACACTAAGTTACAATAGTCAGTTGCTATTCAGGAACATTTCAGTGAAAGACATTTTTAGACTGATTTTAAAAATGAAGATGCTTTGCTCTTCAGCAACTTGGAAGAGCTACTGTCCAGCAAAAAAGATAACAAATCAAATAACACCTCCAGTGTGTGGGGGATGATGGTAGCATGCAGCTGAAGAAGGCTTAATCTCGACATGTCCAGATGTTTTGTAATGAAGCAACAGTACATTTTGTAAAATTATTATCCTTAAAAAAATTGTTTCTAGCAAGATGTTTTTCATAGCAAGAGCAACTAGAGAAGAACTAACATTTCACTTATGTGATCCAAGAAATTACAACACAGGGTAGAAATTTAGAAGAGATGAATGTCAAGGCTGAAATGCATACACAACATGCTCTGGCAAATGTCAGAAGAGACAACAGAAGGAGAAATGGTGTAAAACTGCACCAATGTTTTGTAAAATCCATATGGCTATGTAGCACAGACCTTGATCTTTGACCACACTGAAGTTACTTTTGGACAGTGTCTTGGGAAAAGTAGCTATAGATCATTGTCTTTCCTGACAAGTCAGCTGCCCATCTTTCAGCACATAAAAATAACAGCTTGCTGTAAATCTGGGCATACTTGGTGCAGAAAGGGTAAAGGACTAACTAAGGTGAAGAGGAAAAAAAAGAGCGTTTGTACCCTGGATGATGCACCAGAGCACACTGTGCTCACTGCTCTGTTGATCTCTTACTGTTGACTGGCGCTATAGAGAAAATTGCCTTACGGCTAGAAGAAAAGTTTTTGTACACTAGTTGCCACAACTTTGAGGCTTCTGTAGTTTTCTCCAGGACTTTGTTTTCCCTTTCCTTTTTACAGAATGGGAATATGTGCAGGTACAGTTTTGGAGAATTATAAACTCCTGGCTGTTACACCATTTGTGAGAGGACCTTGCATGAAGATTAGATGCAAATTAGGAATTATTAATATAGCTACTTTTCCCCCAATGTATTTAATGTAGATGCTATTTTAAAAATATTTTTGATTGTGGTAAAAAAAATTTTAAAAAGTGCTTTACTAAGATGCTACCAAGTTAGGATGTATTTTGCGTTGTTCCATCTCCTTCCTTTGCTCCATGTGGTTCATTTTAACATAGTGCTTGGGGATTTGTCTGCCTGACCGTGAAGTGTTCATCTTCTGCACGATATTATTACACTGAATCATGCGAACAGCTGCTTCTCTCCTTATTTTTTGACCAACTCCTCTCTCGATCATTTCTCTGCTTCTGCTCTTTTACTTTCTGCAGTGAATGCTTCCCATCAGAACCCCACAGTGACTGCTTCCTCTATGCTCCTCTCTAGAGCGTTTCATCGGTTAAACTTTATCATCTTTTTCTGTTAATCCCATCTCATAATCTTTTTCTGTTAATCCCATCTCATATTCTGTTACACGACTTTCTTAAATCTCCAGAACCAGGAGTTCTGTAGGAGCTTCAGCATCCAGTATTACAAGTGCAGCCTTCATGTCTGGGAAGTGTTTGTTGCAGTACTCCTTTGGAGATGGTAAAGTGCAGGGAGAAGATAGACCTCCTCTTGTCCTAACTGTGCTCCTATCACAGAAAAGTGCTGATAGTCCTCTTGCAGTTCAGGGAGATAGAGACAAGGTTAAAAAACATTTTCTTTAAGCTTTTAATGAGAGAGTAGGACTTCCTTCCTCTGTTGGCTTTTGCCTGGCCAGCAGCGTGCCATATCCTGAGGTTTGTTTAATATCAGTACTGATAGCAAAATTAAATGAGAGAAGAACCAATTCCCATTTGTAGGCAAATATTAGTATTACCATGAGAGAGATAAATCAATGTGGAGCCAAT
>WHYT01016036.1:125646-158698 GCA_009806455.1 Tetrax tetrax
TCATACTGGAAGTCTTATGCACAGTGGCAAGCTTTTAAGATCTAGATTTTCTTAAGATACTTATCATCATATTATTTTTTAATTAAATCACAGTAGACCATGTACCTGAGTCCTGAGAATTGCTTTTAAGCCAGCTTTCTGTCTCTAACATCTTACATGTATCTGTGAGAGGCAGAATTGTTGTTGAAAGGCCATAGCTTATTATTATTATTTTTTTAATCCCTTGAATCGTTTTTTTTTGGGGGAGATCCAAAAAAAGCACAAGACCTAGAAGGATATAGATGGGAACAGGGAACTTCTTCATTTGGATATACTACTAAATCATAGACTATTTAAGATGTTTGAACATGAAGCTCCTCTGTGTCGGCATACAATTCACAGAGATCTGACTAGGAATTTTTGAAAGTTGCATAATGACACGTTACACACATCAGATGTTAACAGTGATCGCAATGGAGTTCAGTATGGTTTGTGGAACTGAAAAAGGTTCCCCCCCGCCCCTTTAAATATTCGTAATCTCTGCAGGAAAACAGTGTAACATTGTGAATATTGCCTTAGACTACTGAATGGGACAACTAGAATCTGGTCCACTTTCACAGTGGAGTCCTCACAACCATAGCAGAAAAGTGGGGAAGGTTGAGGGAGAGATATCAGTTATACAGTCTAATAGAGGCATTGATTGTTGTTCTGCTGGTAATTAGTGGCATTAGTAGAGAAATAATTGCACAGATTTCGGAATTAATTCTACCTTTTTTATTACACTCTTGAGCTGTTGCATTTAAGCAGCAATGGAAAAACAAGGCACCTGCTCAGCAGTGCCTTTGCCTTTCCACAGTGGCATTTCTTCTAAAGCAAAACCAACGTCACTTGTGGCTGTGACTGCGCTTTATTACAAGGCAGCCGGATGGCTAAGTGTAGGTTCTCTTACAGTAACATCACCGGCCTAAAACAACGCTTGTATTTAGCTCACACAATATAAATAAAAACTTTGGCTTGGAAAACTGGTAATTTTAGCTCCAAAATGGCAGTGGAGTCATACTTCAGAGAAATCTATGAACGGTAAATTTCTGGCTGACCCAAGCTGGGTCAGCAACCAGATTCCTATCAGGACATGGCCGGCCAAGGACAACTGCGTTTCGGTGACTCAGCCTGAAGCAAGCTCCACACACCTTTCTCCTCTGCAGGGACTTGGAACAAATGTCAGTGATCTTGATCTGCTCAAGCTATCACCGAATGACTAATGTATGCTCTGAGGGGGAAAGTGCACTCTCAATGAAGGCAGGGCTTATATGGTAACCATTTCAGTATGACATCGAGTATCACAGCTTAGGGGAGAAATCGAAGAAGGTAGCAACATGTGTTACAGGGATTA
The DNA here is from genome assembly GCA_009806455.1 of Tetrax tetrax. Classification (NCBI taxonomy): domain Eukaryota; kingdom Metazoa; phylum Chordata; class Aves; order Otidiformes; family Otididae; genus Tetrax; species Tetrax tetrax. The sequence continues at coordinate 127,019 of WHYT01016036.1, forward strand.
CTCACATGATTTCCATCAAGTGTATTGCGAAGTGCTTTGCTGAAGTTGTGGTATTGGTGCTAAACAAGGAGAGACAGCGGAGATGAAAATCAGAAATAGACAAATCCCATGAACAACTGAAATGGAATAGAAATTTAATTCATTTGCAGTAAATTAAAGTTGGATAAGTTTAAAGTTCTAATTCAGAATATTAACCTGTTCTTGAAAAAAATTAATTACACCCCGCTTTCTAATTTCTTTCATTTTCCCAGGTTTTTCATTTTCTAAGCACTTTTTTCTTTGAGAATGATTTTTCTCAGACTATTGGATTTTGATGTTTTGTTTTTATTTGGTTTTCTAGGGTTGAGCCTGGAGATATTTTATGTATATTACTAATGCAGGGGGCTCTGAAATATGCTTTATATAAAGATCAGTTTGGAAATCTTTATGAAGATTCATGTAGAAAGTAAAGTAATGCCTCAGAGGCACAGATATTTTTAGTAAAAAAGCTGTTGGTTGATTTCAGAGAAATAGATAAGTATTTTCAATATTAGTTAAAATAAATTATTAGCTTTACTTAGAACAAATCTAATCTGGCCAACTGGTAATTTTTTTTTTTTTTTTGGCTTGCTAAATCTATATCTGTGTATTTTTGTCTATCCTAATTTAGTCATCTTACAGCCTGGTATTTAGAGATTCATATATATGCTTAATGTTAATATTAAACTACATAATCACTGAAAAATAGGAAAGAAGTGGAGTGCTGTGCAGATAACGTGGGATTGAGCAGTTTGGTAGAAGGAAGATATAATGTTTCCATCCTAGAATTAAACAACCCTTTGTCTTTGTTTCATGGTCCACTGTAGGAAGAACTTAAAGGGTTAGGCTGATGAAATGTACTTTGACAGATCACATAATGATTTAGGGTGGAATTAATCCCTAGATGCATAGTTGTTTAGGAAAAATGTTTAGTCACTAGTTTTTAGGCCAATGTCAGTTGTTAACTTCACTGTTTTGCATTCATGCTAACCAAAGAGCTGTGAAATAAATTAATCCTATGTAGTATGATTAAATCTTTGTTCAGTGTAATGATGTAATAACTGGTGATATTACCAAAAATTTGGAGATGCTAACGTGAGCTACCTCAGGACTCCCAAGCTGTATAAATAGGAGGAAGGGGAGAAGATATGTAAAGCGTCAGAGTGCATTTGTTTGCGTGCGTTGGAGAGGTTGTTATGCCATGCATTATAGGTTGGTACGAAAAGCTGCCATGAGACCTAACATTTTTATAGCAGACCAACGCACACTGGACACTTCCCTTTTATAGTATCTCTGTGGCTATAAGGTAGAGAATGTATGAACAGAATGCTCAAGGAGATTTCTAATTAACGAAGTTATAAGGGAAAAAGTATCCTGTGGCACTTAAGAAATTGATTGGTCCATGTTAGACTGTGTGTGAATTGCGCTGCTCTTTGGCAATGATTTTTACAATAGACTTTTTATTAGCCTAAAGATGTTTTCAATAACTTCAGTAGCGATAATTTCAGGTACACTGCTGTCTGTATCCTTCATTCTTTGCTTCTGTCTGTTGTGGTAATTGATATCAAGTACAGCTTGAATAGCTAGCAGAAGAATAAATTTGGAGAAAGTACCAGACACACCAGGGAATTAAGTTTTACTGAACTATGCTTGTGATTATTTAGCTACACTGATCAAATCTTACTGGTTCCCACTTGTTATTAGGGATGACAATTCTACTCTCAACAAGTTGTGGAATTTCAGATTTGGGAGAAAGCTTTTTTTTTTTCTTTCGTGAGTTTTTCCCTTCTCAACTTAGAAATAGTTTTTCTTGATTTTTGCATATGGCAGACAAATTATCATTCTTTTAGGAGTACTACTTAAAGGCCTTCAGAACTGGATCTATTATTCTTTGTCAAGACTCGGACACAGTGGCCCTCAGAGTGTTATTGTACAGTCATTGTACTTCCAAAACCAGCTAAAATTTGCAAAAATGTGACTACTGCAAATCTCTTGGACACTACCCATAAAAAATTGTTTCAGACTGTTGTTTCAGACTGGTATATAAAAGCTTTGAAACTTACAACTAACTCTTAAACTGAAATTGTTTGGTGAATGGCAGAGCACAATTAGAGAGGAGGTCAAAAGGTTCCCTTTCTTGGTCCTGAGAATGAAGTGTTGAGTCCTCCTAAACTGTCACCAAGAAGCTATGGCAGCTTCACTCATTTCTCTGTTGCAAAGCAGTTGGACTTTATGTAAATTCCTTCAAGAAGGAAAAATATTTACATTGAAAATCTGCCAAGAGTTAGACAAAGTGTTAGTGAGGGTAAAAGAGGTGTGGGAGAAGGAAGAAAATCATCCTGGGAATTATTTATTTTAGCAGGAGAAGATATGGCACAAGCACCATTTCTGTTTCGTAGAAGCATTACTTTGCTCTTGGGAACAGTTGCCAACGTGAGACAAACAGGCATAAATTCGGCATCCTCGGCAGGACTGAGTTGTTGTGCAAAATGGTTGAGTGCTGTCAACTCTTACTCATTTCAGAGCTTGGCATGTGATAAGGGTAGGTTCACTTTTAATCTTTGGGGTCAATGCTTTTACTAAGTGAGGTTCAGTTAGATGCTCAAGGCCCATTTGTTACACCAGTCGTAGCCAAACTGGCAGGAGCAGCGAAGGTGTGTCCCCATGCAGGCTGCATTCGTTCACGGCTGTGGGAGGACGCCTCTCTCCGCAGTCATCCACTTGACGTGTGCATGTTTCTGCTTGGGGTCGTTGGAGCAAGTGTGCACAGCCACAGCACCAAACACAGGTCTGGGTCTGACAACGACATTCCCACCCTTAAATCCTGACTAGAGGTTATGTAATTTGTCTAACAGGGAGTTTTCTGCCTTATGTTCTTTTGTAGGTTTCTCTTTAGGATTAACATGTACAGGAATGAAAAAGCAGCATGACAATGACCAGTTGGGAGGGGTGAAGTGGGATGCTGTGTGCAAATCTTTCAGTAATAAAAGTCCCACACAATCCTTGGAGGCAGCGTGGAGGGAACAAACTCGTTATAAATGTATTATTAAGCCTGATTATTTATTTTAAGAAATGCGTAACCTCACTTATCTAACCACCTTGGATTATGTGATGTCACTTTAAATCATGTATTCCTCAGCTCACTGCACAAACATCAAACCCAAGTATATCCTGTGAATATCAAACCTGATAGAATGATAGAAATATTTCCAGTAAAATTTGTAAAAAGACTTAGTGCTTTATTATAGTAAAGTCTATACCCAAGGGAACAAAAGCACAACTTCAATATATAGTATATTTCTTTATGGTATATTTCCAGTCTTCTGGCATAATCTGCAGACTGTTGATTAGCTTTTTACTTCCCTCAACTTGAATATTTTGTATATCTCAGAACTGGATTTACATATTTTAAGTCATTCTTTGGTTTTGAGGAAAGTTAGAGCCCAGTAAATATTAAAAAAAAACCCCCACAAATATTCTTCCACTTAAGGAAAAAAAAATAGTTTAAAGTTTGCTTCCTGCAACTATCAACTAGCCAGCAGAAAATAAATGTACTGGCAAGAATATTTAGCAGAGCAGCAAATTTTAAGTGGTTACTGAAGACTGTTCCTGGAAGGCAGATTCCAAAAAAGCTAAAATTGTGCTGATTCAGTGAAGAAAGAAAGAATAACCCATGACTTCGGGGATCATCAAAGGTACTAGTGTCTTGAATTTTTCATGTTGTTGAAATGCTTGGAGAAGATGTATATTCTGAAAATCCATACAGTAAAAAAACTCCAGAAACCTCAGCCAAATCCTGACTATAAAATGAATTAGGAGGTAACGTGCTTATCGTTTCTTTGAAAGTCTACGGAACACCCCAAATTCATTCTCTTTTTATGCCTTAAGGACAAAGGTGGTGGCTGACCAAGCCGCGATTCTCTTAGGCTTTTTGAACCTTAGGCTGCCAGTCTGCAATCTCCTAGCTTAGTTGGAGTCCTGTAGACTCCTTATTCTGAGAAGACCTAAAAAGATTTTTCTCCTTTGGTGTTAGAAAGACATTATTTATATAATAATGATCTTAATGCGCAAGTATTTTTTAAAGCAGAAGTACAACGTATTACAAAAAACCCCAACTTTTTTGGTAGCCGCATTTATCAAAACTTAGATATAAGATCTTCAAGTTACAGAGTAAGGAGAAATGCTGAATTTTGCATTTCTTCCAAGTTGTGACATTTTTTCCCAAGGTATCTACTTTTTTTTTTGTTTTGTACTTATTTGCCTAGCTCTGTCTAATGACATGTCATCCCTCTCCTCCAAGATGTATGGGATTAAATACAGTGATCGGTTGTATAAAGGCAGTCAATACCAGTGCTCCTCCCAAAAGAGCTGCTTTTTGCTTGCACTTTCCTGCTGCACACATTTCATCCCTATCTTTGCTGGTGTGCAAATCTTGCAGAACCTAATTTTAGTACTTGATATCTAAGCTTCTATGTCTGTCTTACCATATTTTCTTTCAGATCATCAGGGAAGCTTACTTTAATGCCACAGCTTTTTGGGTCCGACTTTTGCAGCATGAATCTTAATGCTAGCAAAAAGTTTAACTTCTGAATTGTAGAACACTAAACCAAAATGTTAGAGGTGTATTTGCTGCTCTTCATGCTAGATGAAGAGCAGACAAAACTCCTACTGGACCTTCCAAGGGTCAAGAGGTGGGAAGAACATATCCGTGTTTTCTCACCACCAGCACAGACTATCTGTGCAGTCAGGAAGAGATGTTAGTCCTTCCAGGATATCATCCATCTTAGGCCAAAGTATTTGTTTGAAATGTATTGGCTGAATTACTCGTATTTCTCTTTGCTGGCATGAAGGGAACCTGGAGAGATAGCATCTAGATTTGCTCAGCTAAAGCCCACCTTGTGTGTCTTACTTCACTGCAAAGTTATGCAGATCAGCACTCACAGGGAAGTTCACTGCTGTGGGCAGCGTGGTGAGGAGGCAACAGAGATACAGAAAGGAATTAGAGGTACTATTGTGCTTAGAAAAGACTCTACAGATGAGATATGGAGATTTATATTTGTAATGACTGAAGTTTGGATTACTTGCTGAGAAAAACTTGCCCCATTTTGGATTTTCTGTAGTGTGCAATATTTAAGCCTAATGAATGTATTTGGAAAGAGAGAGGAAAAAAAAATTATAAGAGAAAGGTACTGAGACTATCCAAACCCTTTGTTTTTCTTCATATTATTTCTTGCATGACTGAACCAGATTTTATATGTTTTGATGACACTACAAATGTGACATTTCAGCCCAGAGTTATAAAGCCCTGAAAATAAAAAAGTCTTGGAACCACTGATGGATCACTGACAAGGCTGGAGCTTCCAAACTAATGGGAAATGATGACAAACCCTGCATACAGATTAATTGTTTCAGTCTGAGCTGCAGTTTCTCTCTATTTGTCTGATAGCATTCTTTATACAACATTGCCTCGTGGCACTGGGTTTCTGAACGGGGAGTAAAGATGCGTCATCTAGCTGCCGTTTGGGATACGTTACAGGATCCAAAACTCAGTGTTACTTCAGTTATGTAATTCCTGGTAAATGGATCAGGGCTTGGATACTGGTTTTATCCCCAAAGTAAAGGACCAGGTAGGAACCAGACTGTGCCTACACTCTGAGCTGGGTTCCCCTGTTGCACTGGGCAGGCGTGGGTTGGTGCAGGTCGCGTTTGTGGTAGCTTAACCGCACATGGTACGTGCCTGCCTGCACCCCTTGGCTCCCTGCAAAAGGGGAAGGAGCTGCCCACGCGCAAGGTGCCACCTCCCCACACCGCTGCTGGGATGTACCAGCTTGCCTGGGAGATGGCTCAAGTGTGTTTGGTTTAGGAATGTGAGGGACAGTATAGATATCAATATTTTGCATTTTTTACATGATATATCCTCCTGTCACAGAATGTCTGCCAACTTCAGGCAAATGTAAGCTAAAAATAAAGGTAAATTTCAGAGTGCTTGGAAAAAAAAAAAATTGTGCAGGTGAAACATGGCCTGATGAGAATCTAAGTATCTTATATATTTTAAGAACTAGGTATACTTGAGTATATTCAACTATACTCTATTTAATTTACTCCAAGCTTGAGAGTATGGCAAAAGTAACTACAGCTCTGCTATATGTTCACGAAAATTGGTGTAAATTGTTACTCTTTTTGGCTGCAGGACAAATGTGATCAATGCATTGTCTGCTGCTGCGGTTGTATTGTGATCAATATGTGATGCAAGGGCTGTCTGTCTGCCTTCTGGTTTGGATCTGCCCCTCCTCAGGGTGTGCCCTGGGTGACACTAAGGATGAAGGCTGCAAAGGGAGGCAGTTGCCCGTGCAGCTCTTTCGGAGCAGAGAGGTGGTTCTGGCTGCTATCCTAGCTGGCCCGTAGCTGACATGCAGATCAGTAATTTATACCATAGTGATAATAGGTTATAGTGCCAGTAACTTTTTATAACACTCATAAAATGCCTTATTCCTGTGGGGAAACATTCCTCCGATGTGGGCAGTAAAATGATCACTTTCAGATGTCAGTGTGGACTTTTACATTGATATGCTGCCAAGTATGTATTAAGGTGACCAGATTTTCTAGGCACCAAGTTAAGGAGAAGTAGGTTGTAGAGATGGAAAGGGGAGGAATGTAGACCCACCTGGGATATCATATAAGCCTTCAGGCAAGCCAGGAGTCCCCTCCTCTTTCTCACATCTAGCACCTACTGCCCTGTCATATCTTGAAAGTCGGATGCTAAATGACCATATCAAATGGCCACCAGAACCTGCTGTGTTATTTCATTTAAAGTCACTTCAGTTTATAATTTAATGCTTGCCCTACATTCTTTTGCTATAATCTGTGTAAGTACTTTCCAGGGTTCATTCTGTCCTGCTCATGCCAGCTACAAAAACTCCAGACTTTAAGGAAACATTAGCAAGGAGGCAGTGCCTTCCAACACGGCCGTGCCTGGCGGTGCCAGGCCAGGATGGGGAAGGAGTGCACTTGATGGAGAGCACTGGGCAATGGAGATGATTTTTCTTCTAAAAATTTTATCACTGGAGATGTATGTTGAATAAACCAAACACAGCTCAAATATCACATCTGCTTAACTTTTCCAATTCTGGGTGGATCAACCAGTAATAATCACCTTCAGGAAAAGATAATGCCACAGCTAACTGTTTAGTACCCTGCTTTTTTTCTGTACTCTTTATGAACAAAACGTCTCTTTTGAAATCCTTTTTGTTTTCTAGTGTAACAGAGTAAAAGCGATGTGTGAAAGCTTTAGGTTTCTTGCAGGGAGATTGTAGAGGCACAGGAGTCTGCCTGCTCTCAAGATCCCATGATCAGGCAACTCCTTTGAAATTTGCTCTTATACTCTCATTTTTATGGTATTTATAAGATGCTTGTAAGCTCTTTTTTAACATTCTGCTAGGTGACTTCTTGACTTTTCCACCTGAAAAATAAACAATTACAGTGTTATTGCAATAACAGGTGTGCTTATTCCTTCAATTAAAAATTGCAAAATAAGAAGCATTTTTAGATCAAAAGCCTAAAATAATTTATATTTAATTTCTCCTGTATAACTAGTACCTTGTAACATTATGGTCTTGATTCCAAGATCCAAACAGTCCCTTCATTCCTTACACTGAGTTTGATCAAAGATGGTGGGTGGCTGTGATTGACTTCCAAGGATTTGATTTAAGCTGCTACAGATACACAGTTTTTGAAAGTAAAGGAAATAAGATCCATGAAACAGAATTGCCAACTATATATAAAATATATTAAAAAATATGGAATTAGGAAAGGGCTTTTGCAGTGTCATTTTGGTAGACCAGTACTCAAATAATGCAGCTAGTATTACTATATGTATCAATTCCTCACAGTTAATGTAATTACAGATTGCACAGATCTCTTTAGTAGTACAATGGTTCTTTTCGGTTAATAGCATTTGAAAAAGCAGAATGTCCTTGTGAAAAATTGTCATATACTGTGCTTTGGTTTTAATTAAACTTTGAGTAACCTTTATCTTCTAAAAATCAAGAATAAGATACACATTATGTTTAATTTGAAATAGAAATAGCATAATTTTAGCTTCTTGAAAGATACGTGTACATAATTCGTTATGGGGACAAGGTCTAAGTTCGGAGTTTGTTGGATTTTTTCAGACAAAATATCTACATAATATAACTACTGTTGACATGAGTTAGCATGCTTACTTAATTCAGGTTAAGGACAGAGCTAGGCTGAGGAGTATGACTCTGAACTGACTTTATTTTCCTTCATAGATATAATATTCCTAGCAAGCCATTTTGTCAGAAGCAATTAAAAACTTGACAAAGCAGATGAAAACTTGATTTGTGAATAAGTCTTCATATTCTAGTACTACTGGCATTAAATTTCCTTTAGACAACAAAAGCGATTTTTAAAAATCAATATATTTTTCTACACATGTTATAGAATGGAATTAATATCAGGAAATGGCACATCATAAGGCTATTAAGTTTTAGACGTGTTTATCGTGGATGGCCATTGTGCAAATGGAAGTCACTCAATGGTGAATTAAAACCAAACTTTCTGAAAGAAATGCCTTGCCTAAAATACAGCATGAACAGGAACAAGATAGTTTTTTAAAAGCAATTAATGTCCCAAAAGGAATAACATAGGAATACACTTAAACATATAAAAAATTTCCTGAAGTTGAGGGTACTGTATTTAACATTTGTGGATGGAAAATACAACAGAGGTGGAAACTGGGCTGAAAATTTGGATGGGGTGGTATTTTCAGCCCGACTTTAGAACAGCCATGTAGAGACCATTTCACTGTGAACCATGTTCCATGTTAACAGTAGAACTGGCTAAGAGACCAAATGTATCTTAATATTTAAGTTCTTGTGTAATGTAGAGGAAGATTTTCTCTGGTTGTGTGTGGCTAAACCACTGGCCGAAGATCTTTATTCTGTAGCCATGTTTGTAAAATGCAGAGCCTCTTCTCATCAAATCAGATAGCTGTTGCTTGTGAAAAAAAACCAAGAGCCTTATAAAGTCTGTTTAGGCGAGAAAAAAAAATAAAAGAGAAAGAAAGAATGCAGATGCTAAAACAGGAAAATACCTTTAAAGTTATATCAGTTGCAGAAGAAAGGGAGAAACTCCCTTCCAGGAATGTTCTCGCTTTGTGGCAGGTGATAGCATACACTACATGCTGTCAAAATACGTTCTTGGAGCAGGAGGTGTAAACACAGGCTGGTGAGTCAGCCCTGAATCTGATGCTTTGAATTTGTGCTCGCTCCAGCTAAAGGCAGAGGCAGGCAGCCACGCTCTGGTGCCGTTTAGGAAATACCTCAGCTATTGTCTGGCATTTCCCACTTTTGCTATGGTATAGTAGGAGACTGAGGTCAGCGCCAACTCTTATTTTCCTTTAGCTGCTCTAAAAATGGGAGTCTTTACCTAGTTTAGAGAAAAGATCAGTTCAGGCACAGTTTTCTGAAGGAATTAATGGTTTTGCCTCACCTTACATGGACATATTGCAATTCTAATATGAACATCTATTTCTCCAAATTTATTGTGACCTAAAGCAGCCTGATCAAAGCTTTTCTTAGTGCCCTGTTGGCATGACCTGATATGGACTTTAGCAGTGTAAGGGTTGCATGAGAATTAGGTCTTTCCAGTTAGTTCTGCAAAGAGACCCATGTTGCTTGGGATGAAGCTATAAAACAAAGCACTTTTCACTGTGATGTACTCCCTTTTTTTACAGGTTTCTTGGACCACCCGCTGTGGCTAGAAAGTTAGATTCTGAGATGATGTATTGGAACAGCAGTCAGATTGAGCTAAAACATCTGGAAAAAAAGGCCCCTGGATAATTACTGAATTTTAAATAATTACCCATTCTATATTCTTCTTTGTTTTTCTATCTCTTTGAACTGTAATGAGAGATAATCTCAAAGGTACAAAAGATGTTAAGATTTCCAGTGCTTCAGACATTGCAGGATGTTTCCAGGATGCTCAGTCTCAGGTGGCTCTTGGTTGAATGTCAGATGGCAACAAAAATTGTTAGGTTTTTTTTAATTGGTTTAAGAAGAACAGAAGAGGCAAGTACTTAAAGATAAAGCTGTGAAAATAAGAGGGAGCAATGCAGCCTGGATTATGGTGTAGAAGCATTAGTCATAAGTACTACAGTTCTTATTTAGTCTCTTAGGGCATATGAATGTGTTGATTTTCCAAATGGGCACTAAAACATCTGTTGCTTCTTTGTTTATCATGTTTATTGTTCATTCTTCAGGTCAGAAAGAAAAACAATGAGGGCAACTTTTCTCAGGCTGTTTTTAGTCTGGCGAAGTTCTGCATTTTCCAGCCCTTGCAATGAGAGAGACTTCTCACCTTCCCTTGAGAAGGAAACCCTGAGAAGTATGACTTGGGATGTCACAAAAAGGCACCCTGACTGTCAGTGACTTTAATGTCTAACACTCAGACACCCACGTCACCTTTTTGTAAAATTGTCACTGACCCTACTTCAAGCTTGTCTTTTATTGCTTGGCTTTTTTTTTATCCAGGTGCCAAAGAACTGGCAGCTCTGTGTAATATACAGATATATCCACACCACTCTGATTCACCTGCAGATGGAAGGACATCCGTCATCATTCCTTTTACTTCAGACCAAAACCCTTAAATCTAACTAGCTGCAGCATAAGTTCACAAAATACCAGTCCCTCTTTCCATGTAGGTAAGAAGAGGTATTGAGGTAAGGATGGCCTGTCCACATCTCCTGAAAACGTGCCATTGTGGAGGCTGTGGGACCAAGCTCCAGGAACTGGAGAAGCCAGTTCTGTGATGAAAGTGGTAGGGGCCCAAAGCAAGGAAAGAATTGTAAATATTTGCAAATAAAGATGTCAGTGGTTCACTCAGTCATCTCTTTGCTTGTGGCAGTACAGAATGCAATCTGTTTCCTACATTAAAGTGCCTGTTCCCAAGGCACCTCACTCATTTGTTTATAAGGCAGAGCACATCTGCAGAGCTATACTGGCCCCCAGACAGTGTGATTTCATCAGGAGGGGTGGAGGAAGGCCAAACGGGCGCTCTTGTTTTGCAGTCAGCCTGCAACTTCCCTCTTGCAGATCAGTGAATTCAGCTCTCCCAAGTAGAATATAGGTTAGCTCCTTAAGGTTTCTCATGAAATCATTCTCATTTGACGCAGCCAGCCACTTTCAATTACATCTGCACCTGCTGTTTAGCGCACAACAGCAAATACACTTCAAACAAAAAGACAAGAAATTATTCAGAAGAAGAATAGCTTGTCATGTACAAAGTACATTTGCTTCTCTACACCTCTTCATGCTCTAAAACATTTTGGGGGGGATTGTTTCTGTCTTTACAAATTATAGATAATTTCGGGGTATTTCTTGGGAATATTTCTTTAGACAAATGGGTTGTTTGCTCATGCTGAAGTAATTTACTATGTCCAGAATACATATATGCTAGTGAGACTAACTGTTTCCATAAAAACCTTTGCATCAAAATTTTTGAAGATTGATGATATATTTTTCTTTCATTTGTTTTACCTCAATGTACTAACAGCTTAGGTATTTGTTACTTCTATTTTCCATGTCGTCCTAGGCGGACACAGTGATAAACAAGGATTAAAAAATACACAATACTCAATTTGCTGCTGCGTACAGGAGTCATCTACATTTGCAAAGAAGGAATGTAAAACCTAGTACCCTGATTTGCACAAATGCCCATTCTGTTTGTCACAGTTGTAAAAAATGGTATGTAGTGTAAGATATATATATAGAACATTTTCAGAAATGTTCTGTATTGGTATGACTCTTCTCAGTATTTGGCCTCTGCTGACAAATATAGAAAATTTCTCTTTTGGTGCAAGGTAGAGAATTCAGACCATATGTCCGTCCCAGACAGTGTGAGGTTTCTTCTTCCATTCCTCCCTTTGGACAAAGTAAGCTGGAGAAATATCTGAAAGTGGTCACTAGGGATGGTATGGTCCATGTAACCAGTTTTTCAATCTCTGTGCCACCTAACCCTCAGGAAAGTTAACGCAGAGATAGCATGTAGGCATATTATAGGAGAGAGAGGTGCATTCCCTTTATATTTGCTTGCCTCTGAGTCCACAACTTATAGTGCAAACTGTTTAGCAAGTCAGCTAAATGAATGTGTGGCATTAATTCACGTAGACTGATTCTTTTCTAAGAAATTGGATTGCACTTTAATGCTTCCTTAACGATTATCCAAAAATGTTGGTGATCCTGGTCAAAGTCCAGCTCTGACTAAAGCGTGAAATTAGCTGAATCACAGACCATTTGCAATAAACTCTAGAGCACAGGAGAAGATGTACTTGGTCCTCAGAAATGTTTCAGCCACCACCACACTGCCATCGTTTGCTCTTTACCCCAAGCAATAAACTTGTGCAGGCAAGCATGCACAATGTCAATGAAAAACAGGGAGCTGGGTTTGCTTGGCAGATCACTGGTTTTTGCTGGTATAAATGACATCCCTATCTATGAGGAAATTCTGGTAGCAGTGTGTTGGCAAAACCTTTTCAGCATAAATGAAGTTGTCATCCCAAATTTTGTGTTTACTGTGCTGCTCTCCATGCTCTAAAGCCGAGGAACGGAAGTTTTTCACAAACCAATTCAAGAAATCTCTCAGAATTATGTTCCTCTGTTTTTGTTGAAACTATCTGTAAGATCCCTTACTTAGGTTTCTCAGCCTTAGAAGAAAGTTGCCATTGAAAAGAGGCAAGGGGAGGGGAGCAGAGCGCTCTGCCCAGGGCAGAGCCCTGGAGCCAGGGCTGGCAGAGCAGCACCGGGCTCGTTGCCGTCTGTGTGCTTGGGGCAAAATGCCCAGGGTTCCTGAGAGAGAGGGTGATGCAGAATTAACTGTGCTGTGTGCTGAGGAAATGTTTTCCTTTACTACTCTTTCATTAACGAGAACTCATAGCTTTGGATGGGCTGAATTAGGTGTCGTTTGTGGTGAAAGTATTGAATAGCTCTGGCTAAGTATTTAGAAACCTATGTAGTACTTTTAAAATTGAAGCATTTTATTTCAGTATTTAAACATGGAATATATATTTTAGTTTTAACATGACATAGTGGATCTGACTGTTTTCAGAGTGTTTTCTGTTTCAAAAATGAAACAAGATTCAATATTTTGTTAGATTTGTGTAGAGGATCATTGTATCAAAGAAGAAAATTAGTTTTTTTGGACAAGCTAGAATATCTCCCTACAACTCCCTGACCTGTTTGCTACTTAGGTCACTATAATCAGACTCCTCAGCTCTTTGCTACACTCTGCTCCATTGCATGAGCTACCTTCTACTGGTCTTGAGGAGCCTCTGCTACTTTTCTGTTCTCGTTCCATGAGTAGCAACCAGATAGTGCTTGCTGCCTTTAGGAACCAAATGCAGACAAATCTGCCTGAAGGGCAAAGTTGTCAGGATGTGTTTTGTATTGTGATATCCAACTTTATACAGATTAAATTTAGTAGGCAGCTTTTTATATTACCTTTGAGTATTCTTTGTGGGTCTCTTGACATTTTGGATCTGTGTTTTCTTCTGTTTTCTGGGAATTACGATGTATTTAACTGAAACAAACAGTGTAGTAAAGTGGTTCCATAGCATTTTTATCTACCTGTAATTATTTTTCTCAATCCTGAGACAGCATGTTTAGAGTTTGGTATTTATGTTTGAAAAGACAAAATTAGTCTATTTGTATTTTCTTTCTTGCTGCTTTCTATATAAAATCAATGATTTCTGATTTTCTTAAGAGGTCTCTGAAAATCAATCTTGAATATCTGTACTGCATACCAGGATCTTGCCTGTATCAACAATGGTGAATGTATAACATAACTTGATTCTTGAGTTAGAAGGCAGAACATAGAAACAGTATCTATTCAGGTAAATAGTGAGAAGATAGATGCTGAAAGTCTGTTCATAACTGCGTAGGATACACACCAAATCTATAGGTTGAGTTGTTTATCTTACTAGACTGTTTGCCCAGAACAAGACTAACCCTGGTTTGTCTGATGCGTACGTGTGACACCTGATTTCATACTAATAAGAAGAGGTTCTGCACTTGGAATGAAAACTAAATGAACTGAGCAGTTATTTTCTTATAGTGCTCGTTGGACTTAGCAGAGCGTTGCACAGTCGGAGGGATAAGGGGAGAATTCCTCGGGAACATTTAAATAAGCAAGATAATTCAGGAGAAAAGGAAGGTATTGCAATCAATCCCTGTTGTCAAGAAAGGACTAGGTTGATTAACTATGAGATGGATCAACCTATTCAATGCCATCTGTATAAAATTACAAGATGGATAGGACTGAATGAATAATAGTATGGAAAGTAAAACCCAGTAAGGTAGATCAAATATACAAGGGCAAAACTTTGTGAAAAGATACTTAGAGAAATATATGTGGAGGCCAGCAGTTGAATATAATTCCACTGATCAGTGCTCCTACTTCTGTCTGGAGTTTGCAAGTGTCAGCAACTTCACATGTGTTCATCTTTCCATACCCTCTTAAACAGGCTGAAACCTGTACGTATGCCTTCCTTTGGAGGCAAATGGGATATTGAATATGTCATCCCAGGAGTGAAAAGCAGGTCTAAGGTCATTTCACCAAAATGAAAGCTTAAAAACTTGCTGGGTACCAAATGCATAAAGAAAAGGGTGAGGATCAATTGGTTATTTGAGGAGTAAAGTTAAATTACAGATGGGACAAAGTTAAATGGAAGATGGGATAAACCAGACAGGTTGAAAGCTGGGAAGAAACTAGTTACTATATTAGGTGTACAGAACAGCAGGCTATTGTATAAAGTGACCCACTAGATCAGGTAAAGGTGTGTGGGGCATACCCTTAAAAGTCTATTTTAGAAATGGGGAGCTGGTGAGAAATCACGTATAAAGATACAGTGTGGCTGTTTCTTCCGAGGGAATAATTCAGTTTCTTTTAAAGTGTTGTCCTGGGATTGGCTTTGTCTGATCCTCTGTAGTTTATTGGAGATGGATTCATGAACTGCTCTGAAACATGATTTAAAAAAAGAGTAAAGAATAGTTACTGAGAATACTCTGGGGCCCATCAACCTTTTCCTTTTCTGTCTGCATCATCTATCCCTGAGGTGCGCTGCCGTTCCTCCAGCAGAATTGCTTTGCATTTCCTCTTATGAATACTTCAATGAATAGCCAACTGTGCTTCAATGGCATAGCACAGTATTATTTTTAAACATCATTTCCTTATTGTCGCCAATGCTTGTTTCATCAGAAATTAGTCATGTCAGCTGTTATTTTGCAGGCAATCATCAAGAGTTTTTAACTTTGATTCAGTTTCTTCTTCAAGACTTTAATTCATATCTGGGAGGAGTAAGTGTCTGACCTGGGGGTTAACAGAGCACCAGCTATCACTGCTATCTCCTAATGCTTTTTGTTAATAATTTATTTAGTTGAGGTGGTACTCACTCTGTCTGGATGATCATCAGCCTTATTTATCCACATAAAGAAGATAACCAAACTAACCTTTTTAATTATCATTCTTTTTCACTTCTTTCCATTTTACCCAAAACTGTCGCATGAATTGTGCATGGCAGTAATAATAACTATAATTAAAATGTACTCGTGGTTGTCAAGCAGATTTTCTGCCTTTCTCTTTATAATCCCTGAGTTCCCCAAGGGTCATCAGAGATCTTTCAGTGAGCCTCATTGCCTAAAATCCCAAACATCCAATTTATTGGTGAACAATTTTCAGACCTAAACACAGCAAATGCATTTAACCTATGCTTACAATATTCAGGTTTTGAGGGCCTTTGGCAGTTTTTTGTAGTTAGGCTGGGGTTTTCTTGGGGGAAAGTGTTGCATACCCTGCTAGAAGTTCTTGGATCTGTACTTTACTGCAAGACAATTGAGCGTTGTGCTTTGCTGTTACAGTGACTCCTGACTCTGCCGAGCAAGTTTAACAAGAACTAGGCAGTAGCCCTTGTTACAGTGTTTTGAAAACCCTACAGAACGTAATTCTGAAATATTCATTCTGACCTCAAAGAAGAACCCGAACAGTGCTCTAAGAATCAATGAAGAGCCTTAGGAATCAAGAATAAAAGGCTTTTCTGCTTTCGGCATTTCAGATTAAGCAAATCTATCTTTTCTCTCTTATCTCAAATACACATGCTCTAAGAGTGCCTTCATTTCTGGTGCAGCGGCTCGCTCCTTAGAGACAGTGTTCTCCCTGATGCAAAAACTCAATTGGACATCAGTGAGTTTTGCATAAAATCTTATGTAGGACAAGTCTTCTGGGCTTCAGTCAGGCAAAACTATGCAATTTATTACTACGAGGAACCAGTGCAGGAACTAACTGTAACAGTGTAAGGATTTTGTATCAACTTATTCTCTTTTTATTTAATATAATACCTTAAGATGTAGACTGGATTTGGCTTCAGAGGTGTTTGGGGTGCAGCAGAGATGGATGAATCTTGATTCCAAAGAAGAAATGGAGTGGATGATACTCAGACAGGGGGTGCTGGTTAGTGTACACCTGCTCTTTGGAGGGCAGATGCGGTACCCAACATCATAGCCTTCTTCCTTCCTTGCCCTCAGCTGGGCAGCTCATGCCTGCAGGGGACCATCAGGAAAGGGTGGGACTTCTGCTGCTTAGACATGTGGCAGCTATTTCCAGCACCAGCAGTATCAGAGGAAAATAACTTTTTCCTGAATTTTGATATTTTGTGACTTAAATCTGACTGCATAATTTATCATATATTGTTACTGTGTTTTTTCTTTTCTTTAAGACCTTCTAAGATCCTGTAAGCCTTAGCTTGCCCAGTTGTTCCCCTGTTGCTGCTTAGAACACTCATGACCTGTCCTAAGACTTCATTTATGAGACTGAACTTCAGTCCTTTGCACAACCATCTCATTTCAGGCATAGCTGCTAATTTAGTCTGTCTTCCTGCTTCAGCTCCTCATTCCTAGCATGAGTATAACCTCCTGGTTTATGTTCTAGGGATTAAATGAAATATTAGTTCTGAAATGAAGAGGATCTTTTCAATAGCTACATAAGGTCTTTCCTAATAAGATGGCATAATTCAATAGCAACTAGATGTTGAATTCACATTGCACAATATTAGAAAATAAAGATCATGAGGGAGAATAAATCCCCCACACCCTGGTCTTAATTTATTTTAAATAGCAAAACAAATGAAACCAAATTAATCTCATAACTCATAGTGTGAACAGAGTCCAGAAAAATGTCAGTTATAATAAATATTACAAGTAAAAGTATTGGCATAAACTCCGAGGATTTATATCATTGGAACCACAATAAGGCCTTCTTTAGTTGATCTTGAGACATGACTCAAAATGTGAAGAATGAGAAGATAAATAAAAATAAAGGGATTTTTTTCCCCCTAAATGCTGAAAGGGTTATTTTTAACACAGTAAACATTTTCATTTTAAGTTAATGCTAGCCAATGCAATTGGAAGAACTCAGTGGTTTAGCACAACCAGCTGAAGTATTCAAGATAATCTGTACTGAAATGTCATGGAGCTGGATTAAATAGATTATTATACTAATCAGACTATAATAACCCAGAGCGTGATTCACAGTCTTCATAATTAGTTCTTGGTAATAAGTTCTGCATTACTATTCTTTAGATATAACATTTCTGGAGAGTGAAAATTTATTGTTCAGAATATGAACTGTAGACTCGTATTTTTTCAATTGCAGTCTAGGCGATAATAGCAGAGTGATTGATGCAGCGAGCTGTGGGGGCCTCCTCAGAAAGGCTGTGACTGCATCTTTTCTGAGAGTCATTTAGTATGAGTGAAATACAACCCATGCAGATTAGTTCATCGAGGAATTACTTGTGCTCTCCTAAATTGCTTCAACCTGCAGACCCCGTGGTTGCCCTTTCCAGAGGATATCACCTTTCTGTGTGGTTGTGGGCTTGCTGTTACAAACTGCTGCACTGGCATCCTGACATCAGTGAAAGAAAATCAGCCATGGGTTTGGCTCTGTGCTTTTCTCTGTGTAGCTTCATGAACATCAGCAAAACTATTTTTGAGGCCTGGGACTCAGACCTCAAAGTCTGAAAAAAAAACATTTCAGAAAAGCACAACAGCATATATGTAGAACAACACTCATTTCAATGAGATTTTGACCTGAAGTGCCTGAGATATTTTTCGTCCTTTAATTAAATAACATTTGTGTTCAAATGACAAATATTACCTGTGAAACAATACATTTCTAGTCATTCACATTATCTCCAGCAGAATAATTGGCCTACAATCAAGCTGTAATTTGCCCTTTCGAGTAGATTGAATGATCCAGATTGACTTTAAAAAAATGGAGCTCCTTTTTATTTTAGAAAATAATAGGTTTTCTTTTCACATTCGTCTTTTTAAAAAATAATTAATCATGAAATGTCATTCAGCTAATCTGAAATAGCTTCTGAAAAAAATAAAAGGACTTGGCACATAACTTTAAGCTTATACTAATGGGTGTTACAAGTGCATATGTATAAGTTAATCACAGCCTCTGTGATGTTATTTGCAATGAGATTTGTCTTGTCTTTAACTGTTTCAAACTATATTGAGTTGTTGTATCTAGAAACATAGCCACAACATAAATTGCTCAGTGTCCACACCAGGCTGCCTTCTTTGTTTTTCTGGTAGTGATGAATTCCCTTATCCAAATCCTTTTATTCCAGCTCTGATGACTGGTAATGGATAGAAGCGTCTGGGGAAAATCCGCAAGCAAGAAGGGTCTGCAGTATTTTACAAGATGAAACTGTGACAAAATATGCTGAATTCTGAATAACTTGACTTTCTTGCACTGAATTGAGAACATGGCCCTTATTTTCCATTGCCTTGTACTTTGTGTAGCTATGTACAGTGAGCACTGATGCAATACTATTCCTGTTTGGTAGCATTTGAGGCTGAGCTTGCACATATAAAAATGACTAGACAAGGCTCTGGATGTTTGTGCCTTTGCAAGATCTGTAGTCCTGTAAATATTCTTTTTTTTTTTTAATCTACCCTTTAAATTTCTGTTTAATGCCGATTTTTAAAAAATCTTAATGCTCTATAAGATCTCTCTTCAGTAGATACCTGTTTAAATCAAAGTGTTTAACTTGAGAAAATCATCATCTTGTAGTGATACAGAGCACTGAGAGCAGGAAAAATGCTGACATACAAATGACTGTCTTATAAAAAGCTAGGAAAGGTAGAAAAAAGAAGATATGTAGAGAAAAACCTAAAGCAAACAAAAGATTTGGCCAGCAAGTTATATTATAAGGACAAAGCTTAAACCCAGCTGTTCCAGAAAACCTTGAAGGTTTTGTGGAATAAGGCAACTTCTTCAGTCCTGAAGGACTGACTATAAAAACGTAGGAAACTGAATAAAATTAATAAAAATAAAAATTATGTAAACTTTTGCTGAAATGCTGAACCAAACAGTACCTAAGTTTCAATGAGGTTCAGAAAGATATTGTTAACTCAAAAATACAATATAAGACTATGCAATTCTTGATTTGTGTTTGAACTGGACATAAATGCTATGAAAAGATCTTTTCATGTGGCATCTCTGGTTCGTGACTAACCAGGCACCACAGCGAATCTCATGCAACTGTCATTCCCATGAAATTGAAAAAGATGCAGCTTGTGGGCCAAGTTTCAGATATGCTATAAGTAAACCATGCAGTTTTGGAGCTGTGTCCCAGATTTCTGAGCTTTCTCAAGTTAAAATAAGAAAAAAGACTGGAAATGATCTGGTTTTAGTAGAGTTCATCCTTCTGCCAATGCACCGCTGTTTGTTATTATCTCTTTCCTATGATATGCCCACTCCAGTTTTAAATAGACCTTGTGATATTGTTGGATCAAGCTTAAGCCATCAGAAAAATCTCTCTTCATCCTAAGCAGGCGTTAGGGGCCTGCCTGTGATACAGAACCCAGCACTTGGAAGTTCTGATTCTGGGGAGGAAATTCAGATACTTGGTATCTTTCCAGCTAAGCATATAACTTTTCACAGTCTGTTTGGTTTGTTCTAACTCTCAGAAACAAAAGCGTGGATGATCTGCTGTCAAGCTTATTCAGTATTCACTTGTTTACTGTGAATTCACTGCAGTTTTCTAGAGTGTTGCTGAATTAATTTATAAGCTGCTTTCGTTTGTAATTGCAGTCCTGAATATGTAAATCTGCTTTCTGTAAAGATAAGTATTAAGATGAATCTATTTGCATAAGAAGCTTGTTTTCATATATTTGCTCAATCCCTTTACTGTCTTTGAAATCCCTATACCCGTTCCCTTGATTACGGCTGCTGTGATACCCTTGATCGTTATGCTAGCGAACTGCAGTTGTATAAAGTGAATGGCTGTAACTACAAAAGAGTGAAAAGACAGTTTTATACTGACCAAGCTTTTGATGCCTAAAATCAGTTTCTGGATCTGGCATAATCTGTTTCTGTGACTTTGAGCAAACCACATATCCAAATGTAGTTGGTTTACTAAGATTAAATAAGAGGAAATATGAAGAATTATATAAAGAAGGGAAATATTCCATAATAATTCAGTGCCTCAGTTTTCCCATCTGTGAAGTGGATACAATGATCTTTCAATTTTTTTTTCTGTTTTTAACCATTCTTTTCTGATTAGATATTTGGCTCTTCAGAGCTAAAACTGTGTCTGTGTGCAGTGCTTGGCATATTGGCACTTAACAGAATTAAAGACTTGGAACAGAAATTCTGGGATATAATGCTGCTGCATCACTGGTAGAAATTAATTAGAAAATAATGTGTGATACTGTTTTTGAGAAGTCTTCCTGTTCCAATACACCTACTTAACAAAAACCAAACAACTTGCCACCCCCACCTTCCAAACAAGATCCAAGGAAGCCACGTTCTGGTCCTTCTAAAGTCACTGGTGAAGTTTCCATTGACTTCAAAAGGACCAGGAGTTGGCTGTTGATGTAGGCATGTTATTTTTTCAATAAAACCAAGCAAAGCTAACTGAAAACAACTTGGGCGGCTCACACAGTTGCTGGTTCGCATATGCCACAAATATTTTACTATTTGGTTTGTGTCCATTTCTCATTATAAATTTGAATCAGATATTTATTGTTCAGCTTGCTAGTAGGATCTTTGGAGAAGAAACTGTTATGCAAAATGAACCGCTAAATTCTGTCTAAAATTATTTCCTTAATGATTTCATGTTTTTAGCTAGACCTCTTGTATACCATGTAATGTGAAAGGAAATAGCATACATCAAAGCAGCAGCCTCAGTTTTCCTCAAGTGGCTACGCGCTTAGTTTCTGTGACTCATATAGGATTCACATATGTTTTACTTTATTTATTATTATTATTATTTATTGTAACTTTGATCTCTTGGAGAAATTCTAGAAAAAAATTATTTTTCTGTTGAAGTTACCATATCAACAGAAAGATGTAACTGAAACTGGAAAAGCCATTGCACTACTGCTAGTTTCTGCTGGGGAAAAAAAAAATCTTTTTTTTCTTTACCAATTATTATTTACCCAGATAAAGAGCCTGTATATTTTTATAGTGGTGGCTTGTTCCTTCCTGTACTCTCTGGAGGGAAATCTCAAGTGCTGGAGTTTCAGAGTTATCAGCCCCTGTGCTGTGGTCTGTGACTCTTGGGCTGCTCGGATCTCAAAGCCCTACGGGAAATCTTTTTTTTTTTTCTTCACCATATGAGTTTCTGGACATCTGATCTTACCGCGTACCTGTTCTCATTCTTGACACTCAGAACAGTTCACAGGGAAGGCATTAGTGACCAGGTGAGCTGCCCAAATTAATTGGTTTAGTTTAACTCATATTTACTGGGAAAAAAAAAGTCCTGGACAGCAACTGAACCACAGTGGAAGCTTTCTCCAATCCAGAAGTTTACAATGCTTGTTATTTTAGTCCTTTCACTGCCACAAATGAGACTGACTTATAGTTTAATAGATGTTTTGGGACAAAAAAAAAGTGCTATATATAAATTAAAGATACTTTTATTGCTATTACAGGGTTCTCCATAACTTTTATAGTTCATAGCCTGTAAGCATTTTCTTTAGAAATCCTCTCTTTTAGGTGTTTACAGTTTATCTCAGAGTTAAAAGTTGAAATACTAGAAACAAGCTCAAGGCAAAGTTGTTCTCCTTCTCCCCTTTTCTCATAAAAAGAAAGCAAGCTCTTTATAAAGCTTTACATTGTGAAGACTCAGAGAAATAAATGACACTGTTGGCTTCAGGCTTTGTCATGCTCTAAAATGAAAAACCCAATGAAAAACCCCAAAACCCAGCAACACCCCTACCCCCTCCCAGCCAACCAACCCCCAAAGCATTGTTTCTCTTTTATTTCAATGAAAATCTCTGGAAGTCATCACCCCAGTGGGACTGATCTTGTAGTTTATGTAAATTTCGTGGGTCTGATTCTCTTGCCAAAATCAGTGAATGAACTCCCTATACTTGAAAAAAAAAAAAAACAAAACAACCTTGGGTAAAGCAGTAGGATAACAGTTAGGGGAGATGTGCAAAATGAGAAATGACACATACGTCCTTAGAAATGTAGGTGATAAAAGTGTCTGCAGGCTTTTTTGCTTATATGCTATGGGGAAAGAGTTACTGAGCGGTTATGTTGTCAAACTTTGGACTGTGATAATGTGTACCTCTGAGATATCAAGTGTTCTGGGCAAAGACTTAGCGTGACTGAATTTAGCAATTTGCTGTATTACATATAGGCTGAAAAACAAGAGAATGTGACCCAGAAGAGAAATACCAAAAATGTTTGGAAAATGTCATGGTATTTTTGTTCAAAATTATGGGGCAATTTTTATCACTCGGTGATTTCTTGTGGGGAATGATATAAAAAATTAGGACTTCTAAATATTTTCGGTTTTAGAATTTCATGACACTTTAATTTTTCTAGTCCCCCATTACAAGAAAAATGGAAAAGCCAAAAAGAATTAAAACTCCCCCCACATCCAAACAAAATGTGAAGAGGAATATTTGTTTCATGTAAAATTTCAAGAAAAATAAGAAACAGTTCTTCATTAATCTTTGAGTTTTCTGTCCGATAGACGAACTTAGAAATGGGTAATTTCACACCACAAGACAATTTCACAGACAGGCATGCCTATGATTTTGTTCTTCTCTGTCTGTGTATGAGAAAACTGCCCGAATCTTCCCACCAGGTCATTTTATATTTCATTAGGCTTCTGACTAGGCTGAGCACAGACTGTTTGTGCACTCAGCCTTTGTAGCTGTGGCTCTTTTTCGGATGCGATCCTTTTTACTAGCAGTTAAACTGGAGTCTAATTTAATCTAATCGCAGATAGTTTGTTCCATGAACAGAATGTATTTTCTGAGACGCTCTCTCCTGTGTTCACCCATGTGTTTGCATAATTTCCAACCACAGCCAAAATACTGCTGGCATTGTCCAGAGAATGTATTTTAGTTTGCAGTTGTGCTGTGCCCAAACACATTAGATGCTTCAGCTTGAGAACAGGGTAAAAAGAAACACTACAAATATATGAAGTTAGGATTAGATGCCAATAGTTCTGTTTGAGTAATATCCACCCTGTTTCAGCCTAACAGGGAAGAATGGTCTCAAAGAAACTTTAGTGACCTCAAGCGTGGGGAAACAAACGTTTTATTTTATGTTCATCAAATAAGAAGAGTATGTTAAAAAGCCACAGACAACTAACAGGATAAAATAAGCTTTTTTTTTTTTTTTTAAAGGAAAGAAAATTGTAAATGTTACAGTCAAAATGAACAGAAGAAAACATTGCTTTTAATTGTGGGAAATCTGCACGTGTTAGTTTTCTGAAGATATTTTAAACCTTGCCTCAGCCCTCAGCATGCCAGCAAACTGCTTTATATAGCTTGTGTCAGAGGAGCTGGGGTAGTAATTGGTGCTGGGGAACAGGAGGCTGCCATGTCAGAGTCGCATGATTGCTACGTTTGCTGGCCTGCGTGCGTTATTAACGGTTGGAGAGCTGTCCCCTGGTGTAACGTACATTAAAGGCTGCTTGTGTTAATTATAGGAAGAAGTAGACAAAAGTGGGTATTTGGGATGTCATTTTTTGTCAGCTCAAGTTGACGAATCCAAGTCTAGCGAGTGCTGTAGCCTGCAATATGCACGTACCACATAGCTGTATGCTGCAATTTGCACAACATCTATAGCCATCTGCTGTAGTTCTGTTACATGGGGTATGTTATTATGTATGCTTTAATTTGTCTTTAGATTTTTTTTCATATTTTACCATGTTCCCACTGAGGCAGAGGGGTTGTTAGGCACCCAGTGAAAAGAACAGAGAGGAGCCCCATGTTCCAGTTCTTCAGCACGCGGTTGATAACAAGATGCAATCTAGCTGCAATCTCATTTATATACAACACGTCAAGGATGAGAGTAGATTACTGCTGTCTGGACTGCCCAAGGCTGGAATTAATTCCACTGTTCCTTCTATTAAATTAAAACACAATGTGATTGTTTTTATGATTTCACTCCTTGAGGGCATGGAAGAAAGAGGAGCTAAAAGCAGTACAAGTGGCATGTGGATTTAGAGAGAAACAGTATTTTAATAGCCTTGATTCGTCAAGCATAAGACATGCGTCTGCAGTACAGATTACATCTAATAGCCCTTAATATTGCGTCAAATAGCTACTCAGCACACTTGAATGTTTACATTTTGCCTTCAGATGTCTTTGCTCGTACTTTATCTTTTTGTCTTCTCATGTAAGTTCTTGTGATAATTATGTTGCATTCCCTAAACATCTTTACTAACAGCAAACAAGATACAGCGGCACAGTCCAAAGGTTGTGTATAATTTTGGTGCCTGAGTAGCTCCTTCCTTTCTTTGGGAGCCTCAAGTGGGAATGATGCTCATGTCTTTCTATGATGCAGGATTGGTCCCTGGGTTTCTCATCTGTGATGTGCAATGCTTAAGCTCAGTGCAGGTGGTTGAAATGTTCTCCAACAAGACTGCAAAATCCTCTCCACAGAAAAGTAAATTATACTTTTGGGAAGAGGATGCAGCTGGAACCCATGGAAGAGATTAAGGAGTGGGAAAGGCCATTGCATACAGTAATTGCTTTTCTGTCCTGAATATTCCCTTATACAAATTCCTTCTTTGAATACAGCAGCTCACATTTGTAAGCTTTAGGGCAACCTGTATCTGAGCAGAACAAAACCAAAATACTAGAAAATAGTGCAACCTGGTAAAACAAAACAAAACAAAAAGTTAAAATGTACCCTTGAAGCAGGCTCCACTTTCGTGCTGTAAAGGGCTCTCATGCTGGAAAGCTCTTGTTGGGCTGGCAGCACTTTGCAGTAATGAAATCTGGCGGAATCTGAAGTCTCTGAGGGTGCTAATGAGGAATTTTGCTGGCCCTGCAATGACCCAAAACTCCTTTACATCTAAAGAAAGACTGTAACTGGCTTAAATGGGTTTGGGATCAAGCCAAGAATTCTGCGATGATGCTTGCTTCATAGGCAGATTTGCTTGGACATACAGACATTGTTGATTTATGTTACAGCTCCGTCTCAGTTACAGCTGCGCTCACCCTGAAGGTCCTTATAGGTCCAGTACAATGTGAAGAGACTGAGCGTGTTGATGACAGTTCTGTTTATAAAATGGCGTTAAAGCTCCTTGCATTAAGAAAACATGCTGAACATCCTTAATGACCAGATTGTTAAAAGCTGCTTTTACAGGTAGCAGACATTAAAGGTTAGATATTCCTGAAACACACTGACCCACCTGAGACACTGGATGTGGCCTTTTGGTTTTGTTGCTCTTCCTGCTCTCCTGAGGTTGAATATGGAAAGAACCAGGAGGGTTTGCCAAGGCAAACAATGAGAAGTATGAACAAAGCTAAAAAAAAAAGTCTAGTTGGATGAATATTTTGCTGGTGGGAAATAAGCAGAAATGAATCACTGCTGTGTAAAAAAGAAATAAGGGACCTGGCTGTGTTACTGAAGTCCTGCTGCAAGGGTTTAGAAGATTCCCTGAGCTACTCCCTGCCCTCCACCGCGTGCACTGGGTGCATCTCATTTAAAATGTGCCTGACGCGTACTGGGTAGCACCAGAAGTAGCTGAGTGTTGTGCAGCACAGTTTGAAGAGACAGCAGTAATAATATTGTTGGTAAATAATGTTTCAGATAGGATTTTGCTGCTTTTGAAAGTTGTATTTTCTTTCATTACTCTAACATGAATTATTTTTAGATAGGTTACAAGCTTGTCATACACACGACTAAGTCCAAGAGGAAGAAAGAGGTGTGTTTTTCCTTCCCTCTTCCCATCTTCCCATCCCCTTCCCCAAGCTCTTCTGCTTTTTGGTTCTGTGTAACACGAGGAGACCGTAACGGAAGGCTGGCTGTAAACTGTAAGACTGTGTTTAAATTATATTCCTTTTCCTTTTTTTGAGGCTCAAGGCTGTTTCACTCTGGTGCTTTAAAATTCTGATTTATTAGCAGGCACAGCCTGGGCTATCCCCCACAGTGATCATGGTCACCACTGGGTAAATTGCCTTACGGTGGAGTTTTATGAGAGCGCCTGCGTGCTGTTCCCACTAACTGCAGCAAAGCCTTTTGTGGGCAGGACAACCCAGGGATTCCAGTGCTAGCATTGATGCTTATTGTGCTGAAGAGGATCTAAATACATCTCCAGGGAATGCTGGTTTTGCTCTTTCTCCTATTCTCCTTTCTTAGTGTTCCTAAACAAGCAGTAGATAACATGGACATGGGGTAGATATGCACAGCATGTGTCATTTTTCATTATAAGGATACTGAACGTTCTTAAGTTATAAGTAGTGGTTGCAAAGAATCTCTTGACTTATTTGGACTGTGTACCATTCTGTGACAGGTTAACTCATCTGTTTATTAAAAAAAAACATTTATTTTTAAGGCTGTTGCCACTTATTAAAGTATTTATAGACTATAAAAAGGAGATGTTAATTGGAAGTGTTGCCCCATTGGAAATATTCCCATGAACATGAGCAAGAATGTTTCCAAAAATATCATGTTCAGCAAAAGAAAGAAATCTCCATGCTTCATGGCAGAAAGCATCCCAAACTGGCACTCAGATGATACCGAAATAGTTGCTGTAATGTTCTGAGGCACTGTGTTCCTAAAACTGGACCATCTTTCTTTTTAATAACTTTTAATCACAGTAGAAAGAGAATATTGTGTCTTGTACCTCCTGAAGTTGTTCGGAGTTTCCCTACTAGGTTCAGTGAGAACAGAACAGATGCCTCTGAGCCCTATAAAGCTGCTGTCATGCAGCAGTTTGCTGAAGGCTTTTGATCTTTCATTCGTAATTTTTCTGAAGTTATATAGAATTATGCTGGTAAATTAAATTGTGCAGTTAGTAGTTTCTGTTTGCATATGATTATAGTTTTATTAGATCTAAAAACATTTCCCCTATTTATGTAATATAGCTTATTTAAAGAAAAAAAAAAAAACAAGAAAAGAAAAGATGTCAATTACCTTACAGGGTGCCTCTGTCACAGGAGCTTACTGGAATGTGGCACTCTGGTATGTTGCTTAACTACCAGCCATTGCATCTTGTCAAGACGCTTAAAAATCCGGTTACTACACAGTGACATTCCACTGAAGTACAAAAAAGAGAATGGAAAGGAGTGCAGCAGCATTTCCATTGAAAGGAAAACATAAGATTTCTCATTTTTTGCCCATATTAATTTGCAGTACTAAGTAATTGACAAGTGAGTCTGGAGATTTTGTGAAAAACTTTGCCAAGCTCTAATGACCGTAGCTACATTCCTTAAACCATTAGATCAGTTTCCAGAGGGACCCATTGCTGATTTCAGGAGTCACATGGAAAAACTGAGTTCCAGACAAACAGCACAAACTTACAGCTGAGTAATTCGGGAGGTATTCAAATTTATGGCAGAAGATGCCTTTCTGTGGCATTTTATTATATGTCCGGCTGAATCAGCCGGCAGTAATACCTTATCAGGCCGCTTGTTTCTCTTCCTGAGCTTGCTGCGGTGTGCTTTGGCTTTGCTTTGCCTGCTTTTTGTACAGCTGCACGCAACTATTTCACTGCAATGTCCACACAAACTTTTAGCAAAGGAAAAAGAGAAAAAGCTGGTGTTCTTTGCAAAGTGGCAAAGGACTGAAAGGTTGAATGTACCCCTACTTTAAAACGTTCATCCTTGTTCTCCTCAAAATAAAGCATAGTGAAAATTCAGCTACTTATCACAATTCTGAAAACACAACCTTGAAGTTGCCTTTGTGTGGTCTCTGCAGTCCCAAGGGGTGGTGCAGCCGGGCGCTCAGGGCTCGCCAGCCCACAGTGCCCGGTGCTCCATGGAACGCTGGAGGAGGGCAGCTCTTGACGCTGTCCTTGCACCGCAGAGGAGTCATAGCAGAGCCGGGGGCCCTGGCTTGAATTATGGTTGGCTATTATTCTGTTGCTGCTGTATCAGCAAGAATATCTCTATCTGGGTTATGTCTAGAGACACAAAGCTCCACTAACTTCCATTTTCTCATCTGAAAAAATGAACTCAATGGCTCAATCTCATATTACTCAACTATGTAGCTGGAGTTAATGGCCCAGGCCTAATTCCAGAGTGGTTCTCAATTTGTTGGATGTGGCTGATGCAGAAATCAAGTAGTTCTGGCACCCTGACACTTCCTGTGAATGAAAAATGATACTAAACTGAATAGTTCTGTGGATTTCATCCCCATTCATGCAACAGACTAAAAGACAACTCATATTTGGCAAATGTACAGGAATGGGAGAAAAGATTCGAATCAGAAGAAGAAAAATGTAAATGCTCTTCAGAGAGGTTTTTTCCCACAATGAGAAAAAAAAAGAAAAAGGCAATGGAAACCCATGAGCTCAATCCTAGAAAGATCCAGTCAGGAGAGTATAATATCTTAATGGGGCATTAAGGTCTAAGAAAGAGAGAGTCTTGCAAGAGGGAGTGTTACATCGCTCTGCTGCTCAAGAAGCATTATAGAAGAGTATTTTTGTCTCAAGATGAGGATTAATGTTAGACCCAATCTGGTGCAGATCTGGATTGTATTTGGACAGAGCAATCCTGCTCCTGTCCTTGCCTCCCTCCCTGTGGGTTCCTTGTCCCATGTATTGATCGTTCTGCTTAAGACAGCCTATTAATGTCATAGAAAACTTGCTTTTTTTTTTTTGGGGGGGTTAATTTTATTTTTTTCAGATAATTTTCTCTCTGTGGCTGTATGTTTGCTAGAACTGGAACAAGTCAAGTGGTGGATTTGTATCTCCCTACCTGGAGTCTGAGGAGAGAGAAGTCAGGGGAAGAGAGCCCTGGGGTTCACTGGGTGCTTAAGGAAGTATTCAGATGATCCAAGGCTGCTTATCAGAAAATGCCACAGTATTAGACTGCATGTGAACACAGCCTCTGCAGACTTTAGCTGGATTCCCAGCGTGCAAAGCATAACAAGGTACAGGAGTAATATTTTAGTTTGAAATGTTACAGGCTAAATGGGTAGGATAATGAATGTGAAACGAAACACATAGAGACAGGAAAGAGCCTGTGAAAAGTCACATGGCAAAAGTGAATTTAGGAATAAAACCAAGTGTCCAAGTGATTTTTTGATTACACAGAATAAACATTCTTTTATCTCATCTAGTGGGTCTGAATATCTTGACCTTAAGCAAGCATATTTTTTTTGTATTTTCCATTCTGGTGATAATAGTCTTGTCATAGAAGGACTGCCCTCTGTATCTTTCTCAAAGTCTTTGTCATGAGATGTGGCATTGCAACTGGAATGTTTATTGTACTCCATCATTATTTATACTCCATTGCTTCCATTGACTGCCTGTCCCACCCGCTCCCTGGAGATTAGCGGCATTGGAGAAAGGATAAATGATGATTAGCAGCTAGTCAAGGGATGTAAGAGCTGAAAGGGTCAATATAAAACAAAGACTGCCACAAATAATTCACAAAGAATGTGAGGCATTGCTTTTCAGAGGCAACATTTGCATAGCCAGGATTTCAATGAGAATGGAAAATGCTAACACATAAATCCAGTCCTAGAAAAAAATATCAGCAACAAGCGCACTGAGTGGTAAATATTTTTGCTGTGTTAAGCCTGGTACTCTGCTTCTGCCGTGAACTATTAAAACTCTGCTTAAAGCTTTAATTAAATTGTATCTTCAAAACACCCTTTAAAACATGGTCCTTTTTTTTGAAGAAATGTTAGCAGAGATGACACTACAAATGTATAATGACAAACCAACTGAATATCTTACAAAATCTTGGTTCTTTCAAAGTGTGCAATGCAGACCTGATCAAACTCTCACTGAAGCTGATGAAGGGTTTCTGACATCTGAAGAAGATGGTTTTTTCTTTCAAGAGTAAAATTTTATTCATATTAACATATCTGTGTCATTTTTGCCTGTGTGTTGAAGGCCTTGCACCTTGGGTGCTCACTTAGCTCTTGCTGCTTTGCTGTCACCTCTATTCCTCCTCACCAAGGGTTGCTAAGCCCTTGCTTATGCAGGTATGTACAGGGGAGACAGGATTGTGTTTCAGCTGGAGCCCTGGGCAAAGCCTCACTGGCTTAACTGGGTTCCCAGAGGAGCTCAGGGAACCTTTCCAGGCCCTGCTCCCTTGCCATATTCCTATTCCCATGGCGGCCTCATTCTTTATTCTGCTTCATGAGTGGTTTTTGGCCATTAGAGACCTCTTGCATTCCCAGACTCCCAAAGTTATCTATTCCCAGAAGCTAATTTTGTCCTTGGAAGTGAAGTGCAGGGCCCCAAAGTCTTTAAAAAGAAGATAAATGCATTAAAGCCAATTATTGCATAAACAGTCCATCATTCCTGTTATTATCGTGCAGAGTACATGAAATTTTAATATTTAACTTCTCCATGCTGTCAAAGTACTTGTGCTCTTCAAAAAAAAAGGATGCAGACCTTGTTTGGTCTTTGTGCGGGTAAATGAGGACATCTTTTTCTCTACATAGGAAAGGCAATACATATTGATTCTTCACTTCGAAATCTATCTTGGGCTAACTACTGTGTGCTCATTGGGTGAAATTTGCCTAAATAGTCTCTAAAGCCTCTTCTGTAATAAATACGAGTGAATATTGATTGATTCTTCTTACGATTATGACTTCCAGTCTTGCAGGAAACAGAGATGTTTACTAATTCAGACTTCATTTGTGTATTGATAAAGAAGTATGTACAACTGAAACAAAAAGTGCCAGTGAGATTTGCCATTGCTGTTGGGTTTTGTAGCTTCATCTTGGCTTTGAATTCAGTGCAACTTCCTGCTGTTGCCAGTGCCTGTTAGTTGTTGGGACCGAACGTCTGTTTTAAGGTTTTTCAGTTTCAACTGAGCTTTGTGAAATGTGGTTATCAAAAATCCAGACATGTCTTGTTTGGGATATGGTGCTGTGGAAATTGGAGCAAACCCTCACAGGCACTGAATGCCTGCCTGTCCTACTGCCCTCCATGGGCAGTGAAGCACCCAACTTCTATCCAGCTAGTGCTGAGTTTTCCCAGTTTCTTCTTTCTGACTTGAATTCTCTCCGCCCTAGTAACATGGAGATTGCGACTCACAACTGCAGTTTAAATGTTAAACATGAGTGTCTTGAATGGTTCACATCTGATGCAAATGTTTCTCTTCTAAAAAAAAAAAAAAAAAAAAAAAAAAAAAAAAAAAA
>WHYT01016036.1:158718-193584 GCA_009806455.1 Tetrax tetrax
GAAAATTTTTTCTTTAAAAAAAAAAAAAAAAAAAAAAAAGCCATCAGGAGGAAAAGTCCAAGCACTGTTTTGGAAACTGAGAATTGTCAGAATATTACCTAATAGGAAAAGTATTCTTAAAACAGATTCTACTCTGTGCATCCCTTTAAGGGATTATGCTTTATGCCTGCCTTCTGGTCCCTGTCACAGCGCTTGTCATGACCTAGACGTTGCTTCCTGTTACAAAGCTCGGTGTTGGGCCCGGACAATTGTATGGCAAAGGGAAATATTTCCAGCTATGTCAAAATGCTACAGGTGAATGGGATGGGAAAAAAAAAGATTTGTTTACCTCTTTCATTATGGTTTTGTTGGATGAGAAAACGTGTCCATTTTTAAATAGCCTATTCAATATCAATCAGACCAGCTGTTTTCCTTTAGCAGTACTTTCACATGAGTTAAGAAAAAATAAAGGAGATTAAGAAAGGGTGTATAGAAGCAACATCTGCTTCTCATTTTAGAAAAGCAATACATTTTAAATATAATAATGCAGAGTATCAGAAAAAGACACGGCAAAAGGAAATAAAAATCTTAATAAAAGTCACCATCATCTATTTTACTAAGCAGTTTTGGAAAACTATCACGAACTTATATCAGCATGACCACAAAATCTGCTTTATTATGCTCGTTGTAAGGAGGGTGGGGAAGAGCTGAAATGATATTTTATTCATCTGTTGAAAAAGGTCTGTAAGCTTCTAGCAGTGTATGTGACTAGAATTTTGCAAGGCTGGTGGATGGTTGGCACAGGCAATTTCATAAGTATTTTATTTTATTTGCATTAAAAATAGTATTTTCAAGGAGCCTAGGAGTACAGAAGCAGCATAAAGCAACAGAGTCTTGGACCAGAGGAACGGACACCACAACCGGTTTGTACTAATAGCCAGCCTTGGCAAGTAATATCTCACTTCCTGGAAGAACCAGGCCAAATGCCCAGATTTGGGGTAGTTTTTTATTTTTAGCTTTGCTTCATCCACGCTCAGAGATTACTTTCAGCCTGGCCCGTCTAACTCACATGTGTTAAAACAAATCAGAGCATAAAAGACATACATGAGATCTTGGTTAAGCGAGAACAGCCCTGTGGGATTTGATGTTTGCAGTCTCTCAGCAATCTCCACTTCAGGTAGGTCTATCAATGAAAACAATGATAGATGTCCTTTTATTTATTTATTGCTAGTCTGACAAACTCTTCTTGAGCCCTGACAATCAAGCTGAATTTCTTCTTCTGTCTGATGTGAAGTTCTGGTAGCTCTGAGTGTGTGCCAGATGGGAGGGGAGATGGGGAGAGCAGAAAAGCTGCTCTGCAGGGCTTTGCATTACATTAAATCAAAATAAGGTCTTTTGAGCAACAAATACCTGCTTTATCATGGACACCTTGAGTGAAATAACATAAATTTTAGATTATCTGATTTAAAGCCAATCTCTTTGGATCCAAACTGTGTTCATAACTTTAGAGAGTGATATCTAGTTGGAGGTTATGCCCTGAGTCAGCTGGAGGCAATGTGGACTGTCCCCACAAGTTTGATGACGCTGACTCTGTGTAAACAATTCTATTGGTAACATGCAGGAAAGAAGCTAGCTCTCGCTTGCGTTCTCATTTGAAATGACTTGTTAAAACCCAAAGAAATGAGAAAATATATCCCAGGTGTTTTAGTATTAGCGAGTTAATTTTGCACTCTTTAGTCCATCCTTAGATGTCTAAATCACATGCAGGTTTAGAGGGCTGTGTGCGTATAAAATTTTTCGTTACATATGGATATAACTTTAACTGTAAGGACATATCAAAACCATCTGACTCCTATCTTTCTAATTACTTAAATGAGACAATTTCTAGAGAGAGAATATTAATATTTTCACTTTGCCTTTCTTTGGAACAGAACTGTGCTTTGAGGGACATGAGAAATCATTTTTTCACTTAAGCATTAAAGCAACTTTTCATACAGATGGTCAGTTCAATCCTGGGTTTGTTGATGCTCACATAAGGAAAGGCCATACTGAGCCCTGTTTCTCACTGACTGGCCTATGAAATTTTTAAACATCAAATATTTGCGATGTAACTTGGTGGCTGCCCAAATTGAATTTCAAAGGTCTATCCTGCAATTTCTATTTGTGCACGACTTTCGTTGAAGTCAATTCTGTGCATCTCTAATGAAAATGAACATTCTTCTTTCTGTGGCTGTTTTTCAGCCTTTCTGTGCTTCCTGTTTATTACCATGATTTACAACAATATTGTGAGTATTATTAGTCCAGATTGCAGTCAATGGGAGTTTGGCGCGGTTTTCCACTGCAGTACTACATCTTAAGTAGTTTGGGCTTCCAAGCTGAAAGAATTTGGTGTGTAACTACCTGTCACTGTCCAGTGTTAACAAACACGTACAAAATGCTCACTGTGCCCATATACACCCAGGCCAAAGAGAAGGAAAAAGGGAAGAAAGATACTGGTACGTATTTGAGATCTTTGAGATTGAGGAGTGTGTGAAAGCATGGTCCAGAGAGAATACGTGGCTTAGTGAGGCTGAGCAAGGTACTTTGTGCTCAGAAATTCCTGAGTCCTCAGCACCGGCTCACTGATGCTGTGCTGAGTTAGCTGCCTGAGGGGCCTACACAAATGTAACTTCTATGTTAGGCTGTGAAATATTTTAGCTGTAAAATTAAAGAAAAGCCATTTGGAAGCCATGCATGTGTGTTTAGGGAGATTAAAATTTTAACTCAAAGATTTCAGTAAGTTTCCATTGCCGAAATTGCAGCTTTTCTTGAGTAGTTTGGGAAAAAAACCTGTCTTTATACTGTTATATATATATATACTATACTACTAGCACCCAAAACCAGAGGGAACATCTATTAGTTTTTTAACACTGTCATGATATTGATCCTCGAGGACATTAGCAATCACCGCCCCAGCTTTTCAAGGTGCCCTGAAGCCTACCTGTGCTATAAGCAGGTAACTTGAAGTGGATCAAAGAGACAAGCGAAGGAAGATGAGCACCAAGTAGTAGTTTCAGTTTCTGTAGATCATAAGCGATTGTTTTACAGATGCACGGTGCCTGACAGCCCGCACTGAGGTCTGCAAGTGGGCAGATGTTGTCATGGCAGCTGTTGTGTGAAGCCTCTTGTTCAGTGCCATAGGAAAGATGAGATCTGGTTAAGAAGGATGTGGTGTTGCTAGTCTAAGAAAAATAGTGAGACCTTTTGATGCTGTACACATTCAGAAGTAATAAAATTTTTTTTTTGCTATCTGCAATAACTGAAAAAAAAAAAGTAACACGACAATTTTCTCATCCATTCCCTCCTCCTTTTCTTTCTCTCTTTATAAAAATGCTATCCAGTAGACAAGCCAAGATATTTTTCAGTCTGTTGCTCATGGTTTTTTTCATTACTTTTTTTGTTCTCACACTGCTTGCCCAATACAGCAGCTGTTAAATGGAGAACTTTGAGAACTGAGGAAGGCTATTGGTGTAGTATTGGATTAAAAAAAATTTTGCAGAAAATTGATATGTTGCCTAGTTTTAACTTCAGGCAAAGGAAGAATCAATCCCAATCCATATTCAATTACATATGGCAACCTTTTCTAATTTCAGATGCCTTTATAGCCTCTGATATTTCACTGTTTTTTTTTTCCTTTATATTGTTTGTCACAGCCTTCCACCTTTTTTCATATAATGGGATTTTTTTAATTTTTTTTTTTTTTTTTACTGCGTG
Organism: Tetrax tetrax; assembly: GCA_009806455.1. NCBI lineage: Eukaryota > Metazoa > Chordata > Aves > Otidiformes > Otididae > Tetrax > Tetrax tetrax. Next base: position 162,451 of record WHYT01016036.1, read on the forward strand.
GTTGTACCATTAAGAAATACATTCAGTGAGCTTTCAGGTTGACCCTGGGAGCCTACAGTATCCTGCTTTTTGCTTCACTGAGTGTGCGTTAGCATAGCGCTGTTGAAAACAATGGAACAACTAAAGGTCTGGCTTTTATGCATGACACCCCATAATTCCCTATTGATAAGCTAAATTCATTCTTGCACAATTTGTAACTTTTTTTTTTTTTGTTACATATGCTAGTTACATCTTAGGATGAATCAGACAAACAGACTCTAAATTAAAATAACTGGGTGATCTAAGCCCAAGGTCTGTTGCAATGCAATTTTCTCATAGCTTGGAAGAAAACAGCCAGTATAACCACTCTAGAAATAGGTAATTATTCTTCCTTTCTCTCTCTTTCTATCTGTCTTTTTCCAGGGAACTGAGTAGATGAATGTAGCTTAAAGTTTTAGTTTTCTAGGTAATTAGAAGAAGTAGATCATGTAAGGTGAAAAGGAAATTTAATAAAAAATGTGGTCCTGGGTAAGTTATGTTAGCAGTCAGGATGCCACTGTGAGGACAGGAAATCCTTAAATTAGAAGCATCATTTTAGTCTCTAATTTAATCCATAAAACAGAATCAAAAATGGTTTTGATTCATATACCTGTAAGAGTATTTCAGTGAGGCTGCGAACTGCGCAAAAGATACAAGCATACTGACGAGAGGCTTATTTGTCCTAGCGCCTTTTCTCTCCACCTTCAAAATAATCCATGGCATTCTTGGAGGTTGAGAAGACAAAGCTTCAAAATCTCTGAATTAGACAAAATGCTGTATTTGGTAAACAGTGACAAGTGAATTCCAAATTGAACTTAATAATATAATTTTTCATCTGCTTTGGGTGAGAGGAAGTCCAATACCCAATGCGTTGGGCTTGGAGCTACTGAGTTTAGATCAATTGCAAATCTGACCCACGGATTCGTCCTTCTTCATACTGGAGAAAAATACATATTGAAGTAGAAGTTGCACACCCTCCTTCCTTGGTGGCCACCATGATGTAGCTAAATATTTGCTTTTTAAATTCAGAGGAGGAGAGGAGAAACAAGCTAATCTCGTAAAGGTTCACCCCACCCTCTACTTGGCTTCTCCTCCTTGGCAAGCCTTCCCAGCAGCAGCTGGCTGGCTGTTTTTCTTCTGCAATTATGCTCATGACATTTCCTGCAACTAGGTTTTCCTGAAAGTTTCCAGCAGTCCTTTCAGCCCCCCACTCCCCTATTTTTTTTTTTGGCCTCTTCACCCACTAACCATGGCCTTGTGCCTAGTTCCCAGCAGTGTAAGTACTGTCTCCCCATCACACATCCATGCATGTCCTCTGCATGCTCTCAACACATACAATGGGTTTCTGTGGTTTGATTGGAAGTCTGACAAATGTACCGAGAGTCGGTGGTTACTGTAAGGGATGCTGAACAGCCATGATATAAATAGAGATAGTTCTTCCTCAAGATACCTGCTTGCATGCAGTTTGCACTGTTTCTCGGTGACATGAGATTACTTTCCTTTTTAAATGCAATTCTTTTTTTGAAGAAGCTGCACGTACCCTTCTCTATGCAGAAGCACTGATATAAAGAACCTAGATTAGAGAGAACTGATGCACAGATCCTGGATTACTCAGCTTGCTGGTACTTTCCTTCTCCACACTACTGAAAGCTGCATAAAGCATCCTTTCACAGGCTTTTATAAGCACTCAAGTGACTTAATTTTTTAGTGAAAAAGCCTGCTTGTATATTAAGCTTTCTGTTATCAATGTCATTAAATCAATATCCTCAGTGCTACTGAATCCAAGTCCCATAGAAGCTGTCACACATAGTTTAACTTAAGAAATGCAGTATTGAGGTACAATCAGTTCATTTTTCATAGATTAGATAGTACTTTGAAGTAGAGCTGTTGAAGAACAGAGAAGGTTTATTCCTCATTGTAGCCAGTTTCTTATACATTGAGGAGCTTTCTATTCTAATGTCTTTTTTTTTTTCTGATTTTCCAATGAACTCTGAGAAGATGAGTATTTTATGCAGTTATAAATGGCACTGAAAAGCTTTGCGAGTGTGTTAAAACATGGGATGTATTCTTTAAGAGAAGGAAATAGGCAAAATGGTATGGACCCTTCTTGTGTAGGCATTATTTATCTGTTCTCTTTCCATGTGGGTACGCACACCATTCTGCACAGCTCAGGGACTGTGTAACCTCCCTTGGTGTAGCTCTTCGACTAATGAGTGACATCTGTGTTTAGAGTTAAAGATGGAGAAAAACAATAATTTGTCCCTTGCCAGGGATACTTAATTGAGGGTAAAACACACATCTGGGACTTATTGTGTAAAAAGATGCACAAGTGAAGTACTATGTCTTCTTCCAACCTGACCTCACAGTCCCCTTTCCATTTAGTGTATTAAGAATCAGGATTTATCTAGAGATATCTTACAAATCAGAAATTACAGTTATTGTATGATCTTGGCTATTATTACAGCAGATCTTTCTCTCTCTGTCTTTTTTTTTTTTTTTTTTTTTTTTTTTTTGGAGCTACTGTTTGTCTGTCATACAAGTGAAGTAATTTGTAATACAAACAGACTATGGATTCTTTCAATTGCTTACTTCAGGAAAGCTGTAGACACGATGGACATAATCTTATACAGCACAATGGGAAAACATTATGCTACATTCCCTTGCTGCTGGTAAAACAGAATTAACTCTGCCAACAAAACTCTAAATTAACTGAAGTTGCAGAAGGCAGTTTTCCACTTTCTGAATGGAATCGCAAGTTCAGAAATGATGGATCTAGCAGGGAACATACCAGTTTTGATCTTGAAGCCTTCCATGGGGCTTTCAGAGGGCAGCCAGCAGTGGGGAAGGGCTTTCACAGATGAGGAAGGACTCCTCTGTGTTAATTAACATCATCTACTTGGTTTCACTATATCTGTCTCACCACAGCTGGAAAGAAAGTGGCATGACTGGACTGGGGATTAGGTCAGTGAGATATTTCCTCTGTCCCATTATCACTTCTCAGTGTGGCACACTCGTTGGAGTGTGAGCTTTTGCCATTTGCTTTGCTCCCCTCGTGGAACAAGGCTGCAGGGTGTCACTGGAGTTGAAGAAGCGAACAGAGACCCCCAGCAGAGAAGTGGCACTCTTTCCTCTGCACAAAACTCTGCTTCTGTGAGTACTTGACCTGCAATCTCAGCTGTTTCTATGATGAACGTTTAGGGAAAACAGGGTGAGTCAGGGAACTAGAAAATTTGTCCAGGGATGTTGCTCAAGCAGATAAGAAAATTCCAGTTATGTTATCCAGAGATTTGAGTTAAGAAGAACTAAATGGCCTTATCTACAGCATAGTTACTTGAAGTGTGTGGAAATCCAGTGTGAATGTGTGAATGTCCTGGGTTGGACAAAAATGCTTTATTATCGCTTGTGAAGAGGGGACTGTGCTACCTTGTGCCTGACACTCGTTGCTGGACTTGTGGGAGAGAAGGAAAATTGCATCAGGGACTTCTTGTACTTGGTTGAGTTTCAGCGTGATGAGGCAGTGGGTTTGTTTTTTTTCCCTTCTTCTCTAAAAGAAGGAAAGCAATACTTGTTATCTTTTGGCTTGACAGCAGAAGTGTGTTGCAATAATCTGAGGGCTGTTAATTCACCAGTGATTTGTTTTTGTTGAAGATGCTTGTAATTAAAAAATTGCCTTAAGGTAGGATCTAACACAATGCGGACTTTGGGGATTTGTGTATTTGAAAGAGCTGAACAGATCCGGGAAATCCTCTAGTTTGCATATTTTGTCTGACAAACCATCACTTCACTCTATGTAATTCAAATTATTTTGTCATGAAACTGGTGTAACAGGGTGGAGGATGGGGTCTCAAATCTTCTTGAATGGAGGAGATTGAGTTAGTGGCTAAATCTGTTTATGGAAGATAGAAATTATGTCATCATAAAGCTAAGGTGTGTTAAAATAAAATCTTGAATGATGGCATTGCTCTTCCAGTTTGATTGTATGTTTTAAAATAATCACTGTTGTGGAAAGAAAATGCCTATGACTTGCTCATTATACTGCATATATTTCAGTGTTATTAATCTTAAAATGTGAGATTTTTATTACCTGATTAAAACAAAATCCAACGAAGCCAAATATATGCTGAAGACTAACACCCCACATACTTTTGTGCTTATATACAATAAATAATTCTGATTTGCTATTTACTTAAATGGGGCATGGATTTCTCACTCAAAGTGGTATGAGTTTAATCCCTGTGTGTAAAATTAAGACTGAATCCTAGCCTTTGCACATTTGGAGTTTGTGTTAAAGCCAGGAAGACTAACAAAATTTGCTTTCAGTTATGATGTGTTAGTCTAGAATAAATCTGTTGAAGTTTTATAACAAGTAGTTGAATAGCAGAATTTGGTCCTTTTAAAACACTCCTTCAGGGTTTATATTTTCTTTCTTGCAGACTCCCAGACAATACAGCCAAGCACTAAATAAGAGTAACAGAGTTCACCTTTACTGTGCATTTCTGGACTATAGGTATGTAACATAATTTCAAATTTTTTTAACTTGGTTTAATTAAATTGCACATGGTTTGTGATACTAGATATTACCTATGTTCTTCTTGCTCTCTTTTATTCATGGAAATAGTTAAAGAAATGGAGCCACTGGTTTACAAAACCCACGATCTCACAGTGACTTCTTACCATAAACAGGAGACTTGTTATTCCCAGACCCTGTGTTAGGCAGGTAATTGAAAGATTGAAAAATTTTGGAATCAAAACTAAAATGCAGACTGATACAAGTCATGCTTATCTTGGTGTATGAGTATGTCCTCTTGGGCAGATGCTTGGATATTTAAGATGGCAAACCTCCAGCAGAGACATTGTTTTCACTGGATCTTTGCCTATGTCACACCACCATGTGAGATCAGCATTTCAGAGCCATGAATTTTGTCCAACACATGGAATGAAGAAATATTATGGCCTTGAATGCAAATTAGAATAAAGGGGAAATAAATATCACCTTAAATTTATCTCATAAAATAGGAACAATGTAAAAGCAGTAGCTTTTTTTTTTTTTAAGCTCTGAATATATTTCATCTATTTTTGATTTGCAAACATGCTGCTCTTACTGAATTAATTGAGATAGAATACAAATAGTGAATTTTGAATTTCATGGGGATTAATAGTTTTTGAGCCATAACAGTATAAGCCTAATTGATGTAGCAATGGCCCGCAGTGCTGTGGTCCCTCCTATCTGGCATGCACATGGGAAGGTCACTGTAATTGTTTTATTGAACTCTTTTTTGAAGTATGTTGAACTGTCCCAGCTGTTGGCAGTTACTTGTTATGGTTACTCACAAATTACGATAAATTAGAAACAGATTTTACTGAAGTGAATTAATATGGTAGGGGCATTGTTCCTGTACTGTTTTCTGCTGGGGCTTGGGCCCTTGAGGCTTTGCCTCAGGATAGAAACTGAAATATGAAATCTGTCCTTACAAATTAGTTTTATTTGTGTCAAGATGGTCCTATTCCCTAATGCGTGGTAGTTAAAGAATAAGCAATTGGTTTCTGACCCACGAGAGACTCTCTTTGAGAACTCAAGGAGATCCTAAAGGACGGAAGTGGGAGGTAATACCTATCTTTAGAATAAGCACTAAGAAAAATACAGATCACTCTGGCTTTGGGACTCAGAATAATGTCAAAAGTAAAAATTGGTTAAGAAGCATGCAGTTTAGGTGGGCGACTTATGGTGCCTGAGCCCATGGAGCCCCTCCAGATGTGTGTCTGTGGCTTCTATGTCCCTACTCTGCTGCAGGACTCCTGGCAGGGCTATGGTAGCACAGAGGTTTCTGGCTTGCTCTGGCTCTGAGAGAAAGCAAAGTCATGAGGGTCTGTTTCCTGCGCAGCCCTGCGACCAGGTTGCACAGCCAGCCCAGCCACATCCTCAGTGGAGCAGGAGCTACTCTCGCTTCCACTGAGGATGAAGTGACAAAAACCAGTTGACACGGATGGGTCAATAGAAATCACGCTCAATCAGTCTGAATTACTTACTTTGACAGGATGAGTGGGACAGTGGATAAGGAAGAGGCAGCAGATATGATACACTTTTTTTTTTTTTTTTTTACTTTTGCAATATTATTGACTTGCCTGATGATGCAGTTTTCAGAATACAGAAATATGGGTCTAGGAGAGTGAAGTGCCATAAATAGGTTGCATAATGTAAAGAAAAAATGTAGTTATTGTTCATTGATTATAAAACTGGGAAGATGTCTCTAGTGACATTCATGTAGGGCTCTGATTTGGGCTCTGGTCTGGTCAATATTTTCCTTAACTATTTTCATGGTGGAATTGAAAACACACTAGCAGTGTCTGTGGATGCAACAGCCTGAGATCGCTTTCAAATCTTTGTGTCTCCTGTATAGCACAATGGATGTAAAATTAACCTGCATAAGATGCATTTTGATAGAGATTATGTTCCATTTTTGTGTGCTTTGCAGCAATGGAACTGGTGTTTGGTCTAATGAAGGTTGTGTACGTGAGAGTGGGGACCTCAACTACTCAGTGTGTCTTTGTAACCACCTCACTAACTTCGCCATTCTGATGCAAGTGGTGCCTCTGAAGGTGAGATTAAGCCAAGGAGTAAATCTGTCTGTTAAACATGAAGCATAAATACATAGTTGCATCCTCACATCACATCACTAAGTGATTGTAACTGGGGTCATTTTTGCCCAACTCTGATTTATTCCCATGTTGCTTCCTGGGATGATGTTTTAATACTTCTTGATTATATTTATTTTTTACAGCTTTTGGGAACTGAAAAGGAGCGTGAAATGAAACACATCTGTGATAGGCGGGAATTCTCTTTACTCTCACCCTTTTGGCATTTTTTCTTAAAGTGTTAAGCAGGAAAAGCAGGAGAGGACATTGTATAGATGACCCTGGCTTTTATGATTCGTTTCCAAGGCAGAGACAGCTGAGATGTGGCTGTGTAAGGGTTTTGGTAAACAGACTCGTGGAATATGAACAGCCGAGCTTGAACTCCATGTGAAGCAAGCTCTGCTGCCAGCTGGCCCCTATCATTGTCTACCATTGTCTCTGCCAGCTTTCCAAGTGCCTCCCTGCTGCTGTTTCTTCACCTCATTGCCAAGCAAAGACTTGTGTAGAAGGAGCATGAGAAAAAAAATGATGCTTTAGAGTTGAGAGTGAACCCCTTATGTGTCATTTTCTCTATGCTCAGTTCATTTGTCCAAAGAATTACCAAGCAAGCCTCTTTTCAGCTGGGCTATGACACTTCACCTGTTTACCCAGGACCTTATGCTTGCTAACCATACTCATCACTGTTTTCAGATGAAGCTTTGGTGGCAAACTCCTCACTAGATATGTTGTTCTCTTCGTGATACCTTACGATGCCTTGAGATTTCCTCAGAGATGGAGCAGAGTGTCTGCTCCTTGCAGGTGAAGTGCTGGTTTGTGCCTGCTGAAGGAGTCCCTCTGCAAAACTCGGCACCAGTAACCCTGTTAGCACAACTACTTACCCAGCAATCCTGGTTAGTCAGTGTAATGCCATCAAAGTCAGGGTGACAGTTTAGAACAAAGTGGTCTGCTATCTGAAGAGCTTAATTAATACCTTCAGCCTTTTCTATTAGTTTAACCAATGGACATATCTTGTTCAGGTCACCCAGTTTTTGTCTAACCATTATTATCTTTATTACTTGTAAAGCATCTGATGACCCTATCTGGTTTCCAAGTATCGTTTTTCTAGGAACTTTTCGTACTCATAATAAAAAGCAGCTTTGCCTGAAGAGCTTCCCCTCTTGTAAGACAAAAGTAGAATAGGAGAAATGTGCTAGGAATAGCCAGGATTAAACAGGGTGTCCACCAATTAAATGCCAGTGAAAGATTAGTCAATTCTCCACTAGGGAATAGTTCTGAAAGGTCTAGCTTTCAAATGAACGGATTTGAGATTGCAATGATTAATGGGATGCTGCAATAAGTTTTAATGTTATGCAATATTAGTAATTGGAGATGAAAGGTATTTCATAGCAGAGCCTTTGGAATCAAACTTTCCTAAAGAGATCTGAAATGCATAACTAGGAAAGGCTGGACATGAACTGACTCTCCAGTTCCTCACAGTTGTTTAATGGTTCTATTTTCAACATGTTGTCCTTTTTAAACTTTTTAGTCTAATGAATTTTCATCTGCCAAAGTTTGCATGGAATGTTTTTGCATTCTTTTTTTTTTTTTTTCTTTATGATAATTTAGAAAACAAAATGAAAGTGCTGCTAATATCTTACGTGGACATATAAGTCAGACTGAGTCACTCTGATGCACAAAAACATTCCCTATGTGACACAGTACTGTAAAACTCTCTATTAAATGGGTTGGGGTTTTTTAAATGAAAATGAATTACCATTATTTTCTCTTATATTTTGACCTCTTGCACCTAAAATCTCATTTCTGAACAGAAAAAAAGAAGAGAATTTATACATCTATGGCAGGAAAAATGGAATGCTGAAAGGTGATAGGAGTATTTCCAGTATAGAGTCCCTATGCGCCTGATGCAAATCCATGAGAATTTGAAATGCTTGCTGCAGCTTTCAATGGAAGATTATGCAGGCTAGTTAGAAAATATTCATTCATTTCTAACCTCTTAATTTTTGCATGCACCTCAGTTGGCAGAATTTATACATGCATTGTAGCATGGAGAAATTTGAGTTCACTGGTCTGCAGAGCAATGAACCTGAACTATGCCTCGACACGGCTACTTTGCCCAGCCCTCCTGTCACTGTACAAGCTCGATCTTACAGCAAAGTGGCAAGAAGCATGGGCCCATGTGGGGTCTCAGGCAATACTGCCGCTAACGAGCCAATGAAGGAAATCATCCTTTCAGTGTGCTTTAATTCCAGTTCCTCTGGTTTGGCTATTATGTAGTTCCTCTCTGAGTTCATCAAAAGATCTCATCCCAGGTCTTTGACTGAGATACACCCTTTAATTGACTGTTTAGGATTATCTTGTGGTAGTAATTTTTTTAGCCAGTGAAAAATATTGGTACCTTCATTGTATAATTGGCATGAAGCTGAGATTCAAGCAAGCTGCATGACTTTTGCGCTATACAGGCAGACTATGCTCAGCTACAAATTCTTAAAACATTTGCTAAGTATTTGCTTCACGTGTCTAAGCAATAGAGCCTCCTGAATCAACTAGACAATTGTAAAATTCTCCCAGGCATCCTTGGAACCCTGTAAAGTAAATGTTAAAATGCAGTGGATTTTAAACACATATACATGTTTATTCACCACATTCTGAAATTCATGAGCCAGGGTTCAAAGGGCCCATATAAATCACCCATTCGAACGCCAGATTGTCAATGCTCTAAGAAATTGTTACAATCATGTTATATCCAATCTTGAACTTTTGTATATTTTATTTTTCTTTTAATAAATGCAGTTCACAGATAGTATAAGACAAGAAAAAGAGAGGGTGGGAGTATGCAACCGCCCATATTTGAACAGTTCTGTTTATATAGCTATTATATGTCTGTGGCCATATAAATAGAACTGGATGAAATACTTCCACATGAACACTGCTTTTGACAACGGTTTTTGGGGGTTTTTTTTGTCTAGATTCTGTCTTTTACAAAAGGAGTCTGGGGGTTTTTTTTTTGAAAAATGTAAAGAAATTATTGGAAATGGGTTACCCAAAAACTGGAGAGGTTTTCATCAAAAGCTGCATTTTGGTACAAGACAGTGACTTCATTCTTCATAAGAATTCTACTCTGGGTGCTTTGTACTTTCCTTCTCTTACAGAAGGTGTCATTTGCCTTTCCCTCCATCATACAGATAAGTGCAGCTCTCAGGGCAGCACAAACAGGCAGATGCCCTTTCCAAGGGCACCATAAGAGCCTTTACCCTAATGCACCAGTTAGCAGAAGAGTAAAACCAGGTATGAATAGATTCTACTGGCCTTGCAGAAAGGCAGGTAGGTGCACAGGAAACAATATAAAAAAAAAAATAAGAGGAGGATATTGACAAGTCTAAAGAGATGTAGTACAAACCAGTATGTATGCAGCAGCTCCGGACCTGGGAGAACATCCCTAGGGAGAGCACTGTTGATGTGGAAATCCGTGAACTGTTGAGACCAGTTTGGTGTGATAAGTGTTCTGACTCTCTTGGCTCCTCTTCACGAGATTGATTTTCTTTTTGCTTAAAAAAAAGCATGAGCTTTCCATTAGTAAGATGTTGCAGTTTTTTGAAGAGTTTGCTGTTCACAACTGGAAAGTATGACATACTCTCTGAGTTCAGCAAAAGCCAAGGTGTCTCTAAGCAACAAATACTGAAAAAAAGTGACCTTCCTCAGAAACAACCTGCACATAAACACGGCGGTTCTAATGACCAGAGAGCTGAGCTTGTGTGATAACTACTTGTCAAGGATGATGACTTTTTCTTCTGAGTTATGCTAAATTTGAGCAAGAGTCTCCTCACTTAACTCCTTCTCTTTGTTCCTTCACACGGTTAAGTCTAGCTTTTTCCACTTACAGAGCAACAGCATGATCCAGATCTTGCCAGCTTTGACACACAGTGAACCTGCCCCAGTGCCTCCCATCCTGCTAGTACTGGTCCAGTTAATTTTCACAGCTTCACCAATATCCAGCAGATCTCTCTATATATATTTACACAGTTTATGCATTTCTTGTGGGCACAAAGACCTTTATATTCTCAAGATTCTTTATAATTGCAATTTTATCATAAGGTACAGAACTATGTTAATGATTTATGCACCTGCTTTGGGGAAGAATTACAAAATCTCACATCATTTTGTTTCAGTGAAACACTCATAGGAACAAAATTGTAAGATATCTTGCATCTGACAGTGCATTCTCTTGAATACTTCAAATACTGTGAGATGAGGAATGCTTGTTAGATGTTTATGGAGCAGACTGTCAGGTGGGTCTAATTTTCAGGGAGCATAGAAATGCAAGAAAGTTCTTAGGAACAAGCCACACGTTCTTGATTTTTATTCTTGATCTTTACTCAAAACAGGTTAGATTAATTCAGTTGCTGTTCTAGTGTATGCCAGCTGGAAGTAATCTCCAGAGACTGAAGTCTGCTGATATGAAAAAGCATTTTTATTCCAGTATTCCAGAGAAAGGGATTAAAAGAGACAGGTCACAAAGAAAAATTTTAAATTCTGGAATTTAACTTAAATGTGACAAAATGAACCTTCACTCTGGTATCTGTGTGCTGTACAGCAGCGTGTGAAGAAAAAGAACTTTGAATACTGTGAATTAGCTACAACCAAGCTTGGATGACAAGTGTAGTTGAAGACTACTTCAGAATTTTATATTAGTTTCAGCAAGAACTTGAATGCACTAAAGTCACAGTGATTGTGGAAGATTGATGCGAACAATACCGCTGATTAGCTTGAGCTCCATGTATGGGGTTTAGCTGCTCTTGGTGATGCAGGGGATTAGCAGTTGTAACAAGTTTATTTCAGGAATTAAATGACAATCCTGGAAAAACTTACAACCATGTGGTGCTCATATGTCAGCCTGGCACTGACCTGTTATCCCGCTGATGAATTGGCCCATGTGGAAAGCCAAAATTATTTGTGTCTTTATCACTCCGCTGTTATGCCTGCATCATGACTGGTCCAAGTTCATGCTTGCTTGCTGAGATTCATTTATCATGGTCGTTTTAACTTGAGAAATGATGCATTTATTTGGAGTTTGATGATTAGTGATGATCAACTGGTTTAAATTAATAAATAAGCTGATTGAAGGTAAAAAGCAGATGAAGATGAGCAGAATGTTTGTGAAGGGACACGTTCAGCCCTCGATTGCCTTTGCAAGGTTGCAGGGATGTAATTAAGGTCAGCAAGCAATCAGAGTTTGGAAACTCAGTTGAGATGTCTTTTCACAACTCTGACCATGTTAGTAAGAGTGAGAATTTTACAGTTGCATCTCCCCCAACAAAACGTGGTGGTGGGACATTCAGAGTAGTTCTGCAGATATTAACTAACTAGTGTACCCCTCCTCTGGGAGACTCATTGTTCTGATTAAGCTTCTTTTTCTGACTGGGGAAACGGAGGTAGAGTTAAAAAGTCCCTTATAGCAAATCACTGCTAAAGCTGCACTCTCGGGGGTTCATGTCTGTCTTTCTCCTTCCTTGATCCACAGACTGTGCTTCAGGTTTGCCTCAAACAGTGCTCGCTGCAGCGAGAACAAACCCGTACTGCCAGCTGCCCTGCAATGTTATAGTTAGGGAGACAATGGTGCATTAATATAGCTGCGGTAGGAAAAATAAATAATCCATTCAATTTGACGTGTTTACACTGGTTTATGTTTGCTTCTTCTGGAGAAAGTCCAGGCAGGGGGCACCCAGTGTGACGTGCTCCCTGCGGTGGTTTTTGTCTGGTACTGTAGTGCAACAGCCCTCCTCTGTGCTGCAGGCTTGATCCTGGGTAGGAGCAGCAGAGGATGGGAGCTGAGATGCTTCCTCACGTGGGCATCCTCTGCTGGCACAGAGCCTGGGGAGATCTCAACCTGCAATGCCACCTCCTGCACCCAGCACCCGGTGGTACCTCCCATGGCAGGGGAGAGGTCCTGTTCCTGGGGTGGAGGGACAGTTGATAGAATCATGGAATCATAGAATACTTGGATTTGGAAGGGACCTTTAAAGGCCATCTAGTCCAACCCCTCTGCAAGGAGCAGGGACATCTCCAATCAGATCACGTTGTTCAGAGCCTCATCCAACCTGGTCTTGAATGTTTCCAGCGATGGGGCATCTACCACCTCTCTGGGCAATGTGGGCCATTGTTCTACCATCCTCACTGAAAAAAAAATAATTCCTAATATCTAATCTGAATCTGCCTCCCTCTATTTTAATACCATTACTCCTCGTTTTATTACAACAGGCCCTGCTGAAGAGTTTTTCCCCATCTTTCCTGTAGGCCGGCTTTAGGTATTGAAGGCCGCTATAAGGTTTCCCTGGAGCCTTCTCTTCTCCAGGCTGAACAGCCCCAACTCTCTCAGCCTGTCAATAATGGGAGGAGAAAGGTAAGCAGTGCTCCTCTGGTGCAGTCAGAGGGAGGGATGTCACAAGATGCTTCCTAGACAGCAGGAATCAAACCCAACATGGCGTAAGCCACAATTCAAAAGCACTCCAAAGAAAATTCAGATGCTATTATTTTATTTTGGGCAGCTTTACTTCCTCTCATCAGTCAGTAGGGCCCTATGCTCCTGCCAGGAAACATGCCAGCCATCTGGCAGTTTTTATTTTTATAGTGATCCAACAACTGGAAAGCATGCCAGGCTATTTGTACCATCTGCCACATAAATGTCATTTCAGCAAAAGGATGGTGGACACCTGGGGACCCAGAGTTCGAAAATCCTTTTAAAGGGGAAATCATTGTCTCCCACAGCAAAATGGAGTTTGAGGTTTGGGTCCCCTTCCCCTAAGTGGCCAATGCAGGGCACAACTGTAGTATTTATGGCTCCTTGAGCATTATCTTAAATTGGTTTTGTTTCCTTATTTTTTTTCTCTTTCTGTCTTTTCCAACTGTGAGGGTATAAAAATGACTGCTATAAAGTTCACAAGTGGATGGACATTTCCAGCAAATTAATAGCATTGTACAATCTATGGTAGAAATCATTCAGGTTTTGAAACACATTTTCTGCATTTCTAAAGCTAGAAATGACTTCGGTTTTCATCCCGTTTCTAGCTATTGTTTCAGAATTCAGAAAGGAGGATCAATCAATACAGTTCAAGCTGCCCATCAATGGACTTGACAGCAGAGAAGCATTTGTAAAGGGGAAAATATTAAAAACATCTGATCTTGCAGCTGGAGCTATAGAGACAACTCATAGGAACTTCAGGGAGCCCAGGATTTTGAAAAGGCTTGGGGATTTGCTGTGGGGTTCTATTTACAAAAGGAAACACATCACAAATTTCTTCTTTGGGGCAATGTGTGTGGTTTTATTTTATTTTTTCACTATAATAGCTGAGTTTGACAGCAAGTTTTGACAGCATATGGCTGACTGAAAACAAAGTGCATCTATTTGTGTTTATAAGGGTTATTTTGAAAATGTCCTAATATTTTGAAATGTTTAAAAAATATGGGGCATAGGTGTGTAATTTATAAGCTTGGAGCATTGTTTTCCTAAATGTAGTACTGCAGTTATTAGTCAAACATTGTACTCAGGGAGCATTAAAATAGCAGTCTGAGATGATGACCTTTTTTCTTAAATTTTTCAGCCAGCTGAGGTTCAGGCTATACACTCTAATAGGACAATGAAACGGAAATCATCTGGCATTGTCTGATTTCTGCTGTTTTGTAATTTTAATATAATTACTTTTCTCAGCATGCTTTTCATTGCTGGGAACATAAAAAGAATAATGCTTTAGTCCAGTAATTTTTCTTTTGTGTTGCATATTTAAAAATTGGATAGGCATTGCAATTTTTTTGGTCCTTGTTTATTACCATTGACAGTTTATTTAACTGAGGAGATCTCTGCAGACAGTTTAGACAGCCCTTACCCATCAGATGAGCAAAGATAAACCAGCCTATGTGTTTATTCTTGAATTGCTTTGTAAACTTCTTTGCTCTTTCTCACTTTCTCCACTTCCCCCTCCTTTTTATTGCAGTGAATGTTGCCCCCATGGAGGAACACATCTTCCTGATGTGTTCATGGTATGATTATGCATAGTATTTCTTTTGTTCTTACTATGCTCATGCTCATCTTTCCTGAAAATTGAGCACTGATCTTGGCTTTTAAATCAAAGCCATTGTTCATTCTTTTGCTATTCCGTTCCTGTGCCAGTACAGCTCTCTTGATTTCAATGGGAGGAAGCAGGAGACTTTCTGGTTCTGTCCTTAATCCCATAGAATTACAGGGGAAAAATTGGACTAAGGCTGGAGGATACTAAACCCACAAATTCCTTAGAGAATTGTTTGGCAATTACTGACTTTCACTCAGCAGAGGAGAACAAAAAAAAAAAAGACTTTTTAATTTTGGAAAAACACAAATATTTAAGAGTGCTATAATGGTCAAAAGAGCCCTTTTGTTTGAAGAACATGAAACAGGACTCTATTTTAATCAGAATATTTAACAAAATAACATAGACTTCATGTCTGTGGCAAAAATGAAAGCCCTGAGCCATTTGGCAGCTAGGTCTTCTTGCTGACTAAAGGATTTCCCCATGCAGTGTGTAAATGGTATGATACTGCACCTTCATCCATCACTTTTCTCTGTTAATGTCTTTACATTTAGTAATTCTGTACTCTTGAGTTCAGGCTGTCTCCTGTATCAGCCTTTTTATGCCCTTTCTGCCCAAAGCAAGGTGTAGGGGAAGTTCAGGGCTGGATACTGGAGACTCTTGACTGCGGTGTAAGACACAGTTAGCTGCAGTCCTGAATGGAATTGGACCTTTCTGAATCAAAGTCCAAGCCTGGGATAAGCAAGGCAGACATACTAATTTTCATTGAATTTTACCGAGAGATGGGTATTTAATTATCCTCAACTGCTCTGAAAAATCTCAGACTCAGACTCAGAGAGACCATCATTTCTCTGCCTGCAAGAGCCTGCTGGCCCCACGCTGGGTTTTATTCTCCTCGTAGCCCTCTCTGATGGACTTCAGTTTGACTGTTAATTGGAGAACAGGATGAGTCTGCTCTTGCTGGAACAGAAAGCAGAGAACAGATGTACGAGTCTTAGGCTTATGGGCAAAAGCAGCTCCTTCAGTTTCACAGAGGATAATCTGCTGTAAATACAGCATTTAACATTTCTTGAGAGAGCACTGCAAGTCTTGGGCCTGAAATGAAGGCAGAAAAAACACACTGCTTTGTGATACACAGAGATATGAGGAAGAACTTGCAAATATTTCCCTTTCTGATCCCTAAACTTTAATGTAATTGAGTACTGCTTCACAACTTGAGTCCTTCCTCCCTGCCACGCTTCCTTCAGGCTTCATTTGAACTAAAATCTTGCCCTGTGCGATTTGTAACGAGCAGATTACCTAGTGTTTGATGACATCTTGCCCAGAAGGACTTTAAAAGATGATGTGAGCCATTAAAAATAGTAATTAATTTAATTAATACCTTGGCAGAGATATTTGGAAAATTGTAAATTTTTCATTTCACAGTGAAAATTTTTAAATAAGCAGCTGCAAGACTGGCCTGGCTGAAGGAAAATGTTCCTTTAATCCTGAAAAGCCCCCTTCATGGCACTTTATTGCTGATCACTAGGAGTTGTGCCCTTAATAGAGAATGGGAATTCAAAAGCAGTTCTGCTGGAAATGACTGATCAAGATGATTGCACTGCAAAGCATCACTCTCAGAGGCCTTTTTTTCTCTAAACTTGTGGTATCTGATATGCTGTGGCTTGAGAAAAGAAATCTCTGAATCAAATTAGACTTTTTTTTTTCTCTGTGAGTAGCGACTGTGCAGTGCCATTAGGTATGGCCCCACCAAAATCATTCTTGTGGTCTCAGTGAGTAGACTGAGCTTCCTGAACTGAACACAGATGTTAATTTAAAAAAATCCATGATGTTATGTACCTAACCAAGTGCTTGGCAAGCTGAAGGAAAACAGAGATTTGTATTGTTATTATTATTTAATATATAAATAAAGGCCTCACTGGACTGAAATTGAATTTCAGCAGCCTTTCTGGAGGCAATTAAAACCATTAGCTTCATCAGCCAAGGCCAGCATTTTAATGTCTCTGAAACACTCAGGCTGCCAAAGTTAATTATTCATCCTTTTCTTAATTGGATTCAGATTGAATTTTAAAGGTGCAGCTTCAGTGGGGTTGGCTAAGCCTTAATTTTTCACTCCTACCTCTTCTCCCTTCCCTGCCCCCAAGAAGTGTCTCATAAGATGCCGTTTCCAGTCTTTGCAGAAGGGTTTGGGAGTGGATTTCAGCCCAGGCCAGCATCTGACTGTCTCCTGGCAGATCTCAGCGGGTTTGATAAACAAGGTGAAGAACCATACATCGCTGTAAATAACTTCATGGTTGGAACGCTTCTTTGAGATGGAAAAGTGACCCAAAGGGACACTTAAATATAACTTGCTCTTATGTTAGGGCAAAATACAGTTGTTGCATCTTACATTTCCACCAGTAAACAAATGACTTTGGTTTCATAAAATGCATACACTATAGAGGCACATGCAAAAATACTGTATTCTGTGTTCTACCAGTAAGCAACACTAAAATACAAATGATACGTATGATATAGTTCTTAGATTGCAGGGCTCATTTTTTAAGGCTGTAAAACGTTTTTTAGTTCAAGAGCTTGTCTTTTTCTGGAAGAAGATGAATTGCTTTTCACAGAAAGGAGTATTCAAAAGTAGTTTAGGCAATGAAATGACTGCTTTTGGTGACTAAATTGTGAAGTTGTAGTTTGGTTTATGGAAAAACCCTTTCAGGATCAGCTGTGACAAATCTTCTTGTAAGTATTTTTACTCAGCCCCTTTGTCTGATGTGTTGTCTCTGAAGGCAGTCGCAGAGGGATATTTTGCAGTATGTAAAGAAGAAAATTTTAGATTAGTACTTACCTGAAGTGTCCCTTCCTCTGCAGGAAGCCAAAGGTGTCCCCTTTGCAAGGCAGAAAACATGCAGTCAACTACCTGAGAGGTGAATAATGAGAAAAAGGGACAGGAGAGTAAATTTCACACATCTGGAAGGGGACACTGAGCAGAGAGAGCTCTGTGTTGCCCAGGCAGATGCTCTGAACTGACCAGTTGCTATTTTGTGTTTATGTATTCCATCTAGCTCTTCGATGAGTTGTTGTGCTGTTTTGTATATACAGTTGCTCATTACTGTTACACAAGTAGTTTTTCTGTTCTAAATACAGATCAAACAATTTTTCATGTATAGCCTGCTGAACAAGTCTTTCAGCCTCAACTGACCTTTTCCAGATACTCCAGAGATGAAAAGTAGCATCCCATTATAATAATATATTTTCATCTTCTTGTGCAGTTATTTTTAAACAGAGGAGTTAGATGTCACTCATTTTCTGGTTATTAACAACATCATAAAGGAAAAAATATATATTTGGAGTCTGAACTGGTATCTTTCCAGGATCATTTCTCAAGCCATCCCTGAGAGTTTCCAAAATAAAAATGCTAAGCAATGTACTAGCTTCTTTTATGAGTGAGAACAAGGGTAATACAATAGACTATAATACTGCAGATGGATGTAATTACTGAAACCATCACATCTCTGTCCATGCTATTAGGGAGACTTGCAAGGTAAAGGGTGTTTGCAGCCTAAACTAAAAGAGCTGGAATTTTATTTGGAGAGGGACTTTTTGGTTTGACTGTTTGTCAAAGCTGAAACTAAGAAACATCTGTCTTTTAGTGTTCAGGATTGCAAACGCTCATGACTGCCTGAGCTCTTTTCCTGGTTTTTCAGCTTGCTTCAGCGTATGAGAATGGCCTTATAAACTCCAAGAAGCAAAACGTTTTAGGAGAAAAGATTAATTTAATGTAGATTGGGATGAGAGTGAGAATCAGGCTCATGGGACTACTTCACAGATTGCTCAATATTTTATTTGATACTTTTAAATGCTGTTTTCTTTACTAATAGCATTACAGCCTGATTAGCACTTTTGTGCTGACTACAAGATCATCCCAAATTACTGTCTTATATGCCACTTCATGTACAAAGTCTGAAAATTTTCAAAAAGACAAGCTGAGGTAAGATGAAATTAGCTCATATCAGAGCATTGGAATTTAGAGGAAATTCTTAATTGATAATGCACAATGCTTTGACAATCCAGGTATTTCTAAAAAACTGCATGCTTGTTGTGCCTTACAACACGAATACAGAGAGAGAACATCCAGCTGTGCTGTAATAGCTGGGTTGTGAGAGGTTAGCAGAGACATGATATTTTAAATACAGGTTCTCTTCTCTCCCACACCGTGTACGTATTTAGAAATGAGGTGCCACACCCTGGAAATCATTGCAGGCATTCTTTTCATGCTATGTCCTTCCCCCTGCAATCCGTATCACCCACAGAGAGGAGCTGGTGTCACCATCTGGAGCCTCTGCAAACAGGGATTGCTCTGTCACACCCCTCCAACACGGCGATTCAGTTTGAGAACAGCTGTCGTGGGCTGTAAACAAGAAATGGTTCAAAGCTACCTACAGGCTTTCTGTCCCTCACACTAGGCAGGATGAGAATGTGAACGACAGTGATTTTGCTTTTGAAAGAGTTGTTAGCAGCCCGATGTGTGTATTGATATCAGATCATCGTTCCTAAAGCACCATCAGATTTTGATTGCATTTACCAGAGCAAGACCAATTTCCAGTTCATAGATTTGGGGACCTGTGAAGGGGATTTTAGGTTTGAATGAGTCTTCTATATTTTGTTGATAAGAGATTTTTTTTTTTTCCTTTTTCGTTTCTAAGTAATACAGAATCCACCTGAGAGAACTTGATTTGTATCTTATCTTGCCCTGCAGGGGTTCCTGGAGGAAGACTGATCGAAAACCCAGAGAAAGATTTTCTTAGAGGCATGTTAGTTATGATAGAAATTAATCTTGGATGTATTATGGAAAGAAAAACCAAAGGTTTTGATTTTTGCCCATTTCCACTAGATGGATCCCTGTATCTTCTGTACTTGTACGTGACAGTAAGGCATTACCTTACCTTTGCAGATCTTACCTGCCTTTGCCAACGCAAACACTGTGACAGACCCTGTAAATCTCAATGAGCGCTGAGCAGCTTTGACCTTTGTAGGGAAGATTTTCTGGCTGCAGATGTTGAGAGTGAAAGAAAGCCTTGAACTGCTGAGAAATACCGATTTCAGAGTGGCTTGAAGCTGGAAAAGCTTCCTCTGCTTCCCTCCTCCCTCTGTTGAACTGCAGGCCTCCTGTAGCAAGAGAAAGGGATGTGTATTGTACAAGGAAATAAGGTCCATGCATTTTGGATATGAATATCCCTAATGAGGAAATCACTTCTAAACTGCACAATTTACCACACAAGTTATTCCTGTTTCAGGAATAATCTGTGAGGCATGGCTATACATGGCTTCTCTGGGGAAAGAGGGACGATAGGAGTTCTTTTGTAGAAATTATAGGGACCTTTCAAGCTGGACCAGCACACAGAACTCTTTTGTTTCTGTAATTGATGCTATCCAAGTCAGGGAAAAGAAATGTGTCTTTGGCTGAAAGAGGAAAATACTGAAGAGCTGCATCATATTTCCTAGGAACTGTGACACCATAGCAACAGTTGTCTTTCAGTGCTGCTGCTGCATCACTTAATAGCTCTCAGATTGCTGAGCGAGCCACAGTCTATTCCGCTATAAAACATACTGCACATAAGATGGTATTGTTGGCAGATAATTACAAGAAAATGTACATATACAACATATCATTTTTGTCTGTATTTAAAATTATTTTTTCCTCATAACTGCATGGTATGTTATTTCTCTCCTTGAAAAGGAATTTTAGTGGGAAGTTTATTTGCAGAACTGGTAGAGTTTGATAATCTCTAATCAAATACTTTGTGAGGGAATTTTTATTTTGTGTGGGGAAAATAATAGAATATACCAAGCTGTGAGAAAGGATTATTTTTTGTTAGATAGAGTTACTGTAAGAAAATTGGAAAGTATGTAGTTCCTTTCAGTATTTTTCAGAACAAATAAATATTTTGAATGAGTTTTTTTTGCTAGGAATTTAATTTGTAGTGATTAGATGCTGAAGTAAAACCATAGTATTTCAAGCACCAAAATTAAAACTTTTTGATTGCCCACATATTTTTTTTTCAAATATTCAGTTTATTAAAATGTCAACTCTGTCCAAATTCAAGTCAGGAAAAATGTCTGAAAATTCTTCTGAGATGAGAAAACTTTGCTGCCTAGCTCTGTTCTACTTATTAATACTGCCTGGCTCCCTTTGTTGGGTGTGGCTTTTTTGTCATTCTTTTATGAGAACTTGCATGGAAAATTAAAGCATACTTTCTGATTAATTTAGGGTGAATGGTCAAAACACACTGTCCCTCCCCCATTGAATCTATCCAGGTTTTAACATGGATCCTAGTGGGGCAGACACTATGGAGTGACAGACTGAATGTTCATGAAAATTGAATTACTTCTACAAAAAGTGCCTGTAGATAAAAACAGAGGCTGAGTTTGAAGGCTTACACTCTGACTGCTCATGCTAGGTCTTTTCTGAGGTTTTTCTTTCTGTAGATGTCAGTCCAGCTGCTTTAACAGGGCCTGAAAACATGATACATTAAACAAAACAAGTGGGCTATAAATGGCCTGTGATTTATGGGTTATTGTGGTTTGTCAGCTCTCACTGCTGTGAAGCACTTCAGGTATTTGCACAATGATGTAAATTACTGCAGCGTGAGAGCATTAGCGAAGTGCGCTGTGAGCTGTGAAGGATCCCATTGCTGACATTGTTTGTGCAGCCAAATAAACTGCTCTGATCTCAGCCTTGACAATATTGCAGTGGCAGAGGAGGAAATACTGATTTATGAAATGAAAGAGGGAACCAGAATGCTGCGGGCATGTGGACGCCCTGGCTGTGCCACTGGGTTTGGAATTGGCTCTTCATTTTCCATGCTAGATGATAAGATGATATCAGCAGATGGTTGTGACCATCAGCTTGTATATGGGTGGACGGAGAAGGAAACACAGTGTGCAGGGGGGCTGACCTGTGGTTCTGTAGTGTAATAAATCGATTAATAGTTTTTATTTAGTTTGATTTTTTTGTTTGTTTGTTTTTTTTTTTTTTTGTGTACAGCTAACAAGAGAACACCAGGTGGCCCTCTCCTCCATCACTTACATTGGCTGCGCTCTGTCCATCTTCTGCCTGACGATCACGCTGGTCACATTTGCTATATTGTCGTGAGTAATTTTAACTTAATACCTGCTGAGCAGCTATCATGTAGAAAGCCAAGCAGTGCATTTCAGGCCACTGGTTTGGATCCCTTCAGGTGCTTGGGATAAAGCAAAGGCTATGAATTCTACAGCCTCCCTTAATTATATTCTGCCCATGTATTTGTAATGGTTGGTTGGTTATTTCTAAATTACTTTCATTTCCTCAAATTATGTGGCCTTTATATAGTGAGCTATTTCAATCCTATGAGGGATTTCTGGATTTGTTAAAACTCTCCGTGTTTTGCTGTAGTTGAGGAGTCTTGCAAGGAAGCTGCAGGAGGGTTTGGTCTGGAGCTCAAAGTAAGTACAACATGAGCAAGGACTGCCGGATCACCCCCGCTTCCCCCCTACATATATCTTTGGATTTCTTGGAGTGTACAGGCAGTACTTTCTGCTTTTCAGCTGTCTCATCTGTAAGGCAGTGTGTTTATAAAAGTGTGTCCAGAAAGGAAGGCTCAGTCAACATTAGCTGCCTCACTTGTTTCATACAGCTTGTACGCAATTACATCCTACAGCCCACATTTATTTTCAATTATCTTGCTATTCTCTATTAGACTAGTTTTCTAATATGTTGCTTTAACAGGATGAAGGACACTATAGGCAGTGGGAAATTCTCTCCAAGTCTTACATTTAAATCCTCTGGATCTCTGCAGCCTCCTGCCTGTAACACGGCAGCCCCTTTGAGGGCTCTGCACAGGGAAGGTTTCTGCCACGGGGGATTTAGGGTCTTTGTGCCTGTTTATGTTTCAGTAGTGACAACTGAGTTTGAGGCCCAGCTAGGCTCGATACAAACATTTCCAAAAAAGCTCTCATAGAGGTTTCTGTCCAAATAAAAAATAGAAAATGTGACAAGGGGTGAAGTGACTTGTCTGAAGTTGTGTAGCAGATCGGGAGCACAGCGAGGAATGGGATTCTTGTCTCCTTTCACACACTAAAACATGTTCTTCCTATACAAGAGTTCAATTTTTTATTTCTGTGCTTAAGCATGTCTTTTGGACATCCTGTTAAGAGGCCAGTTTCTAGGAAAAAGTACTTGTTGAAACCCAGTGTCCTGGTTTTGGCTGGGATGGAGCTAATTTTCTTCCCACTAGCTGCTGCATTTTGGATTTAGTATGGGATTCGGTATGTGAAGAAGTTGATAATACATTGATGTTATTAGTTGTTGCTAAGAGATCAAGGTTTTTTTGTAACTTCACAGGTTTTCCTAATGTGCAGCTGCAAGAAGCTAGGAGGGGTAGAGCCAACATAGTTGACCAAACTGGCCAAAGAAAGTAATGCTCAGTATGTAAGTGGGGATCACCCAGTGGGCAACTCTCTCTTTTTTTCTGGAAATTGCAGTATTGAGATCACTGCTCGGGATCATTCTGTGATAGCTCTTGGTTCCATTCCATGATCGCTGCTCAGGCTGGGCTGTATTGGTCATTGGGTCATCGGGCAGTGAGAAATTGTATATTGTTCCTTTTATTATTATTATTATTATTATTGTTGTTGTTGTTGTTGTTGTTGTTGTTGTTGTTGTTGTTATATTTTCCTTTGCTGTCTTAGTAAACTGTCTTTATCTCAACCCAGGAGTTTTCCTTTCTTTACGACCCTCTTTCCCATCCCAGTGGGGAGAGGGAAGGGTGAGTGAGCAGCTGCATGGTACTTAGTTGCTGGCTGGGGTGAAACCAAAACACCCAGCAAACTGATTGCAATGTTTGTTTGTTCCAAACCCCCTATTATTTCCAAATGTCAAGAATTGTGTTGATCATACTTGGATTAAGTGTGTAACGCATGACAAAATCCGATATCTGCCTATCTGACATTGTGCTGTTGGTGCATTTAGGTTAAGGGAAACGGTCTGCTGCATTTTGATACGAGTGCAAACCAGAATGTTATAGCGGTTGGAAAGGAAAAAGGCGCAAAAGGAGATGGTATTGCTGCAGCAGGGCTGAAAAAAGAAACTGGAGGCAAGCAGGAGACTTGGAAAGAGAGCTTGGACCCAGCTGACTGTCACAGGGTTAAGCACCCCACCTACATACAGGGTCATTCAAACTGCCAATTAAAAATAATTTGATTAGGTTTTCACTGGAGAGCAGGACCTCATTAAACAGCTGAAGTGAAATTTTGCAATGTAGTGTGAGATGACCATGAGGTAAATAGAGAGGAATCTGGCAAGTTCTTTGTTACTCCTTGTACTGGCAATGATGGTCACTTCCCAGAAGGGCAGTCCTGATTGCTGTCTGGGTAACGATGCTCCAGTTCATGATTACATGAAGTTCCTTATTAGAAAGCCATTGGCACCAGGCAGCGCAACCTGTCTCTTTGAATTACTTTTAGGACATCGATACTTCTTGTTGCCTCCTCTGTCACTCTCTTCTAATGGAGCACTGGCTACGACAGTGCTGGAAGAGTGGGGCTGACAGCAAGCCAACATCTGCATTGTCCAGTCTGTGTCACCCTGCTGCAGCGGCATGCATGATGTGGCACTAACAGTTGCAAAAGTCATCACAATCCAGCGCAACACAACAAAAATCTGGGAGTGTGCACTGTTGTGTAGAGGAAGGACTGCGATTCACATAGCCAAATGGTCCAGGTCTCCTGAAATGATTAAAGATGATGGTAGGAGCTGGCAGACAGCATGGATTGAAATAGAAAACCTGTTATCACTAGCACTATTGGTTTTTGTTTTTTTTTTTTAAAGAGAAGAATAAAATTATGCGAAAGGCCTGAAATTTCAAATAAAAGTTTTTGCTTGTTTTCTACTTCCTATTTCTGGATGAGAACAGAAACACGAGGTCAGAAGACTCCCAGGAAAGTATGTTCTTGTCAGATTTCCAGCCGGTTTTTACAAAGTCAAGAGGGAGCAGTTCAAGTGATGTAGTCAAGGTCAGGTCTCTGTCAAGATAGACACTGCCCATGCCTATAAGTAGCTGTAGTTCCTGTGCTCAAAAACTGATAATAGTAAAGTCAAGGAGGGCTCAAAAGGCATCATGATAACCCCACCAAAAGGAGTGACCCAAAGCAAATCAAAATGCTTGCTGACAAGTCATAAATACATTCCTGCTTCTTGGAATACTGTTTTATTCCTGTATCTTTCTATCTTCTGCCAGGTCTGTCAGCACCATCCGCAACCAGCGCTATCATATCCATGCCAATCTGTCCTTTGCTGTCTTGGTGGCTCAAATCCTGCTTCTCACCAGCTTTCAGTTCAGCCCTGGAACGGTGAGTGCTTACAAAGAGTGACTGTATTTTTCACAAAGCACCTCCATGGAATGAACGCCACATGCAGGAAAGTGTCTTGCATGTGAGATCTCCTATTTTTAACATGCCTTAGCCAAAAAATGACATCCTGCAACACTGGATAAAGCCTTCTGTGCATCCAAATAGTGTATCATAGTATCCAGCCTTGTCTGGAAGTTTGCAAAACTGAAAGAGATATGCACCCACCAAATGGAAAACTCACCACAGTAATGGAGTGCATTTCAGTTGTGCATTCAAATGGCATGGCTGACTTCTGCCTGACATGGCTTGTGCTTCCTCTCATCCATTCTCTATATTGAAAACATGTATAGGCTTTTTCTGCCCAATCACATAGATAGCAACTTGAAATTACAGATTGATTTTATGGATCTGCTACTACAGGTGGGAGTTCCTTATGCAGAGCACTAGGATCTAAACCATTAAAACTGGCATCCTAAATAGCTGGCTTAGATTAAGATGAATATGACAAGTTGACAGTATTATATACCAGTAAAACCAATTTATTTCCCCTCTTGTGTTTAAAAAAATGCTATTTAAAATAACATAAGGTCTCTTGATGTAAAGTCCCACCTGCAAAAAGCAGAAACAAAACCTGATTTTAAAATAACCTTCCAGTGTGGTCTGTTTTTGTAATGGTCAAAACTTGGCTACTTTTGTGACCAGCTGTTGCTGACAAGCAGAAAGCAGTTTCTATTAATCTTTTATTCTTTTTATTCTCAGTACAAGCAAATATGAGATTTGCACACTCTTTGTTTTACCAGTACAACAGCTACTTAAATTTATATTCAGCTCAAATGGGATCTCTTGAACTTCAGTGAAGTTTATAAATAACAGTAATGTCTGGTTTTATATGGGCTATTATTACCAGAGGATCTAACAGCACTTTGTGAAACTCAGTTCATACTCCTTTTCTGTTTAACATTCAGGTAGATCCTGAATGAGTAAGATAATGTGTAAGGGAGAAAATAGTAGGGAATGGTTTAGAAGGAATATTAAATGGAGACAGTGGAGACCAGGAAAGATGTAACTTGAAACTGAAGACGTTGGAAACCAGGCATTAAAATAAGCCTCTCTGAGTAAGTATAGAGCTAAAATTCTGCTGAAAAGACATAGGCTTGAGGGCAATAAAGCATTCACTCAGCATAACAGGATGTCTTTTCCTTTTTCATCCAATCCAGATTTTCAGACAATCCATCTGAATCATTCAGATAATGTGTAAAAGCCTCCTTACACCTTTTAAGGCCAGTGTCACCTCCAGTCTTTTAAAACACTGTGAAATACTAGTTGTATTTCCTGTTTTTAGCTGGATGTAGGTAGAGCCCATGTTCCCTGGAGACATGTCCCAGTGTTCACCTGCATTTATGATGTGCCCTGTCCGCACACAAAAATCTTACTTGTTTAGTTAAGTAGATATAGCTAAGCTTGTGAAACGCTCACATAGGCTTAAGTTGCAGTTTACTAGGTGCTTATTTTAATTTCTCTTAAACCTACTCAAAATTTACTTTAGTTGAATTGAAACAGTAGCACAAAGAAAGCAAGACTTGCTTTATGCCACAGGCTTTGACAGAATCCATGGGTATTTCAGCCCTATCTCCTCTGTAACAACAATAGTTGTAGGGCACAATACTGTAAAGATCTTAAAGCTGAAAAGCACGATGTCCATACTATCTGCTACACTTTTATTTTTATTGTTTTAACCTTTTGGTACGAGAGGTGTTGTGATTCATCCTTTTATTAACCTCACCTTCTTACCTTCTGCATGCTCTGCTCTCACTAGCTTTGACATCAGTTTTAATGCCTTTAATTACTGCTTTAATTGAACTGCTAGATGGTAGTTTACCAAAAGAGGGAGGCAATATTTACACTAGAAAGTGTAAATTTCGTAATCTGTTTCTCTAAGAAACATGCGCCCTTCCTTGAGAGGACAATGGTACCAGTTTCCTCGACTAAGTACAGTGCCACAGGGAATGGCATCGCAGAAACAGGCGCTGAGCTGGCATCGCTTTCTGGCATGGCTGCCTTCAGACTCTCCATCCTTTTCCCATCTCCCTCTCTAGGGATATTTAGGTTTTGATTCCAGATATAGTATAAAGTATTCATGTGGTAATTACAGTATTTAATCATTGACAGTTTATACTACAGCAATTTTGCTTTTGTGGAGTGGAAGTAATGTTTAACCACAAAACTCTACTTCCACTAATAGGACTTTAATCTTTCTAATACATCCAAAACCATATTTTTAATTTGGAGTTTTTCTTCTAAAAGCTGCTCCCTGATACCTAACATCAGTAGTGCTAAAACAGTAGTCCTAAATGGTCATCGCATATTCCAGGGAGGCAATTATTCCTGAAACTAGGATATCTTTCTTCTAGAGAAAGCAAATATCTTCACACACAGCATTTTCTTCCTGTACTAAAGGCTACTAAAGCCTTCCAAAGACCTAAGCATGTTTGTGGAAGAAAGTGAAGTGTTATTTAGACATAGGAAAATGAAAATGGCAGTACAGAGTGTTAGGCAGCACTGTGTTTTTCCAGCACAAATGGAAAATTGAACGTGTCTCCTATTTGCAGTTTTGCATCAGTGTATTGAGCTCTTTCTCACTCAGTACTCCTGCATGGCATTGCTTCAAACACTTCCAGGTAGAGAGACGAGATGAGCTACTTTTGTTTATGATACATGTATCTGCAGAGATTCAAGGCTGTGTATCAAAGCAGCATATAGATTGTGGAGAAGGACATTTCTAGAGGGTTCTGTGTAATGTAGTAAGATTGCCACTTAAATTGAAAACACTATTATAAGTTGAATTTTAAAGATGTATGCAAATTTACCTGTCTTTTTAAAGACTGTCCTCAGTCTTTATATAAGACGACTATTATTTTCTAAGCAGCTTTTCTGAAAGTCTGCTTTACTTTCTCAACAACTGTAACAGGATAGGCCTCGCTACTAGCTGGACTGATTTTTCTGTTTTCACAGACTCATAAGTAGTCAACTGTAAGAGTACCAGTCATGAGAGCTGTCTTTTCACATGTATCCTACCAAAAGTAGTGTGTATCATATGACATAGCAAGGGACACCTACTTATCACAGAGCTATCACAGAATTATCATGATTGGAAAAGACCTAAAAGATCATCCAGTCCAACCATCACCAATACTTCTCAGCTAAATCATATCCCTCAACACAACATCCAAACGTTTCTTGAACACCCCCATGGTCGGTGACTCCACCACGTCCCTGGGCAGTGCATTCCAGTGCCTGACTACCCTTTCCGAGAAGTAATATTTCCTAATGTCCAGCCTGAATCTCCCCTGGCGCAGCTTGAAACCATTGCCTCTAGTTCTATCACTGTCTACACGAGAGAAAAGGCCGACCCCTAGCTCACCACAACCTCCCTTCAGGAAGTTATAGAGAGCTATAAGGTCTCCCCTGAGCCTCCTCTTCTCCAGACTGAACAATCCCAGCTCCCTCAGCCGCTCCTCATAAGGCCTGTGCTCCAGACCCCTCACCAGCTTCATAGCCCTCCTCTGAACACGTTCCAGGGCCTCAATGTCTTTCTTGCGGTGAGGGGCCCAAAACTGAACACAGTCTCAGCTTTTCAATGGCTTTTTCAAGAAGGCAATTCTGTCACTTAAGAGTATCTCCAAAGTAATAATTAAAGCACAAATACAGAATGAGTAACAACTTTGTCATGGATTTTATGTAAAAATCTGCAACTCATTATTATACAAGATTGTATACCGAGCAGCCTCCTGCGATGTCATCGTGTTTTATTTTTCAGCTGTTTTGTGATTCAGATTGTATGGCTACTCAAAAATTGGAAAATATCCATTTGATAGAACTAGCTTGTAAGTTAGCTTTATGTTGCATTTTTATTTTCATGGACTAATCTTCTAGTAGAAATCAAAAGGCATTAAAATGGGTTTCATAGCCTTATGACAAAGTTAACTGGAAAGGTGTTTACAGTTTTTGTCAATAAGCAAATCTGGTTTAGTTATATGTCACCAATTATTGCAAAATCCAGTTACAGATCTCACTTACATGAAATAGAACCAAAGTTATTGCTTTTTAATATGTGTAGTTACAGTGGATTTGCATTAGAATGTCCTTGCTGAGTACAGTGAGAAGGTACAGGAAAGCTTCAATTTTTATTATACTCTCAAGTCCTAACATTTTCATTTTCATCAGTGTACAAAATCCTGAACCATCAAGAAAAACAATAAAATACTAGCACAGGGCAGCTAAGGTAATGCAACAAAGGAAATTGATGATTAACATCTGAAGACCACTGCGGCAACAAACGGGTTCCTACTGGTAATGCCTCCTCAGCACAGACTCCGCCTGCCTGGATACTTTACTGTGACTTTTCCAGGTGAGGAAGGAAAAGTCCTCCAATTTACATGGACTGCATGCAAGCAACCCCTCTGAAATTCTGTAGGTGTCACGGCAGGGATGTTACAACTACAGAGCAGAGTGACCATCATCAGTATGCTACGAGATGCAAAACTGAGATATAGCTGGGCCTCATTCCAGGAGCGTGTTTAAAATGTGGCTTAACTGAAAGGAGAGCAAACGAGGTTATCTTGTGGTGAGATCATTGGCAGCCACAGCTGTTCAATTACTGTATGATGAGCGAAACCACTTGTGGTGAGACATCCTCAAAAAGCAATTAGTGGGGGAAGGAGTACGTGCTGTGTGAATGTGTGAAGAGTAGGGAAGAAGAAAGGATTAGGTTTTCCTGAAGGCTGATAGGAGATGTCAGAGAAAAATATAAAGATCTTTTCAGGAGCGACTGGTGAGAGCTGTGACGGCTTTTAAGGAAAAGCCAGCTCCTAAGTCTGGACTGGATTTCCTGTAGCCCGCAGTGGGCTGCGGCACTGAGCTGGGGGTAAGCAGGACTCGGGGTTGTTTTGGCTTCTCATTTCATTGCCTTTGCTGTGGCATTCCTTTCTCATTTGGGGCAACACTTATTTAATTTCAAGGTATGTTGTAGTTTAAATTGAAACAGATTACACCAGGCAGGCTCACTTTCTAGATGGTATTTTTGTGTCGCTTAAACTTTTGTATTAGCTCCTATTTCCAGAATCTTGATAGCACAGAGTGAATAAAGGGCTATCAAGGAGGATTCGAACTGGCTGCAAACTCCTTACACAGAAGACTTTCAGCTCTTTGCCTTAAACACTCTATGTGTTCTTGTGAAGTATTCTTGTCTTCATATACAGCAGGTTCATACATCAGACTATGGGAAACTGAGAATTCAAACAGGCAGGCAAACTACATGCCCGTCGTAGAGCAATTAGGACTCAAGAGCCAATGACAGCTTGTGATAATTTTTTGAAATGTCTGTATTAGTATTGCTGATGGAGGAGCATATGGGACTTGTACAGAATTTCTAACTTGGGCAGTCAGACACTAGAATATAATATGATTTAATTTGTGTGTAATCCTATTTTTTAATATGAAGAACAGCAAAGTAGGAAAGCCACATGGTGAAGTGTAACTGAAGAGCAGGTTCAACATGCTGCCTTATTTTAAAATTTCCATGTTTTGCTCAAGCTTAACTCATCCACTGAGTTTCTACTAGTTCTTCATAGAAAATAAGGCGTGAACCATACTGTTTTTTTTCTAAAATCACAGAACAGGGAGCAGACTACAGGACAGTGTCTGTACCCCCACTTCTTTCACTCTCCTATATTTGACACAGGCTCAGCAACAGGCTGTCAGACCTTCAGTTTTGAATTCTTAACTATTTTGTAGACTTTAGTAGAAGTATTACTTATACATAAACAAATAATAAGTTTGGCTTTCCATATCACATTTGGCAATGGTTTTTGGTTTGCTTTTTTTTTTGTGAAAAGGTGGGAGGATTTGTTACACTGAAGCTATCTGAAAACACTGCAGAAAAATGAATTTCGCTAGTGCTTTGTGCTTTAAGAATGTTTTATTTCAGTGATTAAGCATTTAGTGTGTAAATGGATACAGAAATTAAAAAAAAAAAAAAGAAAATAAAAAT
>WHYT01016036.1:193604-227129 GCA_009806455.1 Tetrax tetrax
TTTTTTTTTTTTTTTTTTCTTAATTTAGATGCCTTGCAAGATCTTGGCTATTCTCCTTCATTTTTTCTTCCTGAGTGCTTTTGCATGGATGCTGGTAGAAGGATTTCATCTTTACAGTATGGTGATCAAAGTATTTGGGTCAGAAGAGAGCAAGCACTTATATTATTATGGAATTGGATGGGGTAAGTATTTAATAGCTGTTTACTTTAGGTCTCAAAAGAGTATGTAAAATTGCTGTCTTATCAAAGTTTGCCTTGCTGCAAGTAGGTCTGTTGGATAAGGAAATGCGTATTTTTTTTGGTCTGTAATCAGACTTTAAAATGGAAAGTCCTTAAACCTAATCCCACTGCAGGGAATTCCATGACCTCACTAGGACAGATTGGATCCTTAATTATGAAATCAATAGCAGGAGTGTGGGAAGGAGGTCTCACTGCACTGGTATGTTCTTTTTGGTTCTAACTTACTACACTGGCTTATTCTATGTGTACTGTGCAATCCATACATAAAAAATTGGTGCAGTAACACAGGGGTATCACAAGGCTTCATTAATTTTGTGCCTTGAAATCCTTAGGTGGAAAAGGCTGTACGGAATCTCAGTATTATTGTTAAGAATAAAAAAGTAGTCCTATGACACAAGAATCTCACAGATAACAATTCACAGCTTTAAAAACAATATAAAATGCAGTAATGGAAGCATAATCTGTGTATATATTGAGGACTAGAAACTGAATATTTTGTTCCAGACTCTTCACAGCAGATGAAAGCTAGTTTGCTTTCAGTGTCCTGAAAGTACAGCAATGATGCTTGACAAACCTCCACAAGCAGAAGGAGAAAAAAAACCTCATACATTGAGTCAAAAGCAGAGATGTAAAAAGATAGTAAAGGAATATCTATGTAATTACAGATAACTACAAAATATGTTAAAACATACATTATCTTTCCCCCTACAATTTAATTTGGAAGCTTAATGAAAACCAATTATACCAATAATACAGACCTACTGCAGTCATAATTGGGATATTTAATACCTTTTGGCACCATGCAGATCTGGGTGATAGGAATGCTCTTCACATTTATATTTCAACAGCTGCCTATTTGTCTTTTTATTTTAAAATGGCCTTTTTATTCTGTACATCATTCCTCTTTCATTTTAAATTCTTCTTCTTAGTAGTTCTGTCTAAGGGCCATTTGATACAGTTCTTTGGTGAACATGATATCTGCTAGATCGAGGGGACAAACTGCAGTTTTGTTAGAAGTTTTTTTTTTTTTGCTCTCATTGTTTCTCTGTGACAGGTTCAAGAGTATTACATATATGTTTCCTTATACTGGAAGATTTTTTTTTTCTCTTTGGGAATGGCCAATTTGCATGCCAACAGTATGCACCTTAAACCTTCCGTTGCTAAAAACATTTGAAAGCTGTTTGGCTGAGTTTTTAGTAGAGTTGTGTACACTATTTCCTTTTTTTTTTTTTTTTTTTTTTTTTCCAAAACCACTACTCAAAACAGGCTAAGTGGGGTAATTAATATTTTTCACATGCATAGAGCCAAAAGAGAACCTAGTCAGGCTGGGGGTTGAAGACATTGGATGTTTGTAGATTCTTCTAGATTCAGTGCTACATGTAGAGAAACCTGCTGATGTCAGAGAGGTTTCTTGTTGGTTTACTTAATCCAGAGCTCATGGAAAACAAATCCAAGTGGATGAAACCAAAGAAAATGTTCTCATAAGCCCCTGAGAACTCTTTCTCCTTCAGAAATATTATATAAAAAGC
Source organism: Tetrax tetrax (assembly GCA_009806455.1). Lineage (NCBI taxonomy): Eukaryota > Metazoa > Chordata > Aves > Otidiformes > Otididae > Tetrax > Tetrax tetrax. The sequence goes on from WHYT01016036.1 coordinate 195,373, forward strand.
CACAACAGTTAGTAAAATAATAAGAATTGTCATTTAATTCACTGGAGTATTTGCTTATAACAGATGCTTTGATTAACTGAATTTACAATCTATTATTAATTACCTTATGAAAATAAATGAACAATTTATATGTGCCGCAATGCACCTTTAACCTTTTTTTTTCCTGGCATTTTGTGTACGATTTATTTGTTTTAAAATAGCAGTGATCTACAAAGTGTCTTAGAAGGCACAAGGATAACATGGCATCCGACTGCAATATGACTAATACTAAATGTTGCGTTTTGCCTTGGTTTATTGCAATATGATTACTACCACTCCGTTAGTAGTAATTAGGACAATGAGTACGTAGTTTGTTGGTACAAAATCCAATAGGATATTAAATGTGGTTACCAAAAAGTCTCTTCAGTGGTATTTTGAGTAATGCTTTGGAAGGTACGAGGCAATGAAAGAAGGTAGGGACGAGGAACTCTACACTGAGTATCACTGATCTCCTAGCATCTGCTGAGATTTCTGAGAGATATTACTGCTCTAAAGTGAATTCAGCAGTAATCAGACAGACAGGATACCAAAAGTGCAGAGCTGATTTAAGTTCCTGTGCATTATCTTTAGTCCCAAGGGTGCTAAAATTACCTCAAAGACTGTAGTTGTTAGGAATTCAAAAGAAGAGTAATTTGAGGAAAGCGATAATATCCTACCTTTAAAACTACCTTGAGATTGATTGGGGGGAGAAAAAAAATACTTTGTTGCCTTGGTGATTCAGCATAACACACACAGGGTATTGTAAAACTTTTCCCACTCACCCATTTGGAGGATGTTGATGATGGAGTTTGTGATACTGGTGGTTTTGCTGTGGCACTTTGACCTTAACAGGTTTTCCTATTTCAGACAATTTCCTTTCCTTTAGAAACTACCTTAGAATGAAGATTTTGTTCTGAGCTGTCTACATTTTTTTATTTGCTGTTGCTTGATATAGTCCCAGACTTCTGTGTAGATACGGTATAACGCAGCAGAATAAAAAGAAAATCATAGAAAATTAACTTCTACAAAACAAATGGGAGAATATACTTTTCTCCATCAAGCAAAGTAGATCTTTTCAGTATTGGAAGGAAAAGTACTTTCATTTGTGTCTAACGCTTCATCTTTCTCAATAAAAGACATATTTAGCCTTTTAGAATTAATGTCCTAAAATTGCTTTGAATTGTCTGCCACCGAGTTTCTATAGCCTGTCTGGTTTTTTGCTATGTATAGAAGGCACAGAAGCTTCTAAAATACAGCTTACAGATTTACAGGCATTTTCCATTTTATTTATCGTTAGTGCCTCAGAAACATAAAGCAAATGGAGTAGATGTGAAGTTTAACACTGAAGAGGAGGACCTAGCTGACATTCATTTCAGACTTCACCCTAGTGACTGTATTTGAGCTGAATTCAGGGAGAATTTCGTCTGAGCAAAGATTGTGTTATTTGGCTTCCTCTGCCAAGTATTAAGAGTTTATGCTTGCACTGCGAGCTATATTTTGATGGTCTTTGGGAGGCAGCTTTAAATTAGCTGGCTTGGGAACCTGGAGAACTTGACCTACAGCAGCACACGGCTCCATGGGCTGCTGATTTACCCCATTTGAATGTGATGCTGTATTGCTCTGGAACTGCAGAGACACAGAGGACACCAGTGCTGTAGATCAGCTGCCAGAAAGGTGTGCTAGAACAGTTCCATCTGATACTGTGCTCTGGGAAACACAGTCTATTGCATCATAAATTTGGCAATTTGAGTAGGGTTGGTGAGCATATCTGTAGCATTTACTAGCTGAGAAAACATTCAGATACGGTAAAAAACCATAGCCATAATTCTTTCATGGATGATAACCAGTGACAGCACAACATTAACGATACCCATTATGGCTGTAAATGTCACAGATCTTACGTAATTATTACTGACAAAAGATTAAGCAATCACACTTACTGTTGTGTATAATATATAATCCATCTGAATTCTGTAGTCCAGATAAAAATCTTATGATCCCCTTCGGCTAAATATATTTTTTCAACCTTTATGGAATTTATTGAATGGTTGTTTCTTAAAGGAGAAATACTCCAATTCCACTGTAAAAAAAAAAAAAAAAAAAAACAAAAAAAAAACCCCTTAATTCTGCCCCCATTGCTGTTATTCATTTGATATCTTGTTAATGCAAAGAAAAGACAAACACTGCTCTATAGGCTGCAGACCATTTTATTCTCACTGACTTAACAGCTCTTTTTATGCAGATGACTGCTCTATGTTTCATCTGCATAAAAGAAAAGTTTTATTATCTTCCAAAGGAACCCTGTATTTAATTTTCTTCTTCACTGCCACTTAAAATTGATAAAGAGCCATGCCAAATCCTTTGAATATCCAGCATTTGACTTGGGGAAAAAAAAGGCAGACTAAAGGTATAAAGGAGATTTAGTTGGGCACGGGTATTTTTTCTGTAACAAAGTCCCTGCCATGGGAAGACAACTTGCATTAGACAAGAAACAGTGCAAATCAAGGATGTCTACTCAGCAACCAAAGATGTGATTGGGAATGTGTAGACATACCTGTAGGACCTTTAGTCCAGGTAGCTCACATACCTATGGCAGACTGAGTTTCAGCATTTAGGCTTATGTCTGTGTGTATTTGCTCTGTTGAACATAATTATTCTTGTTTTTTTCACATGTGTGTAGGAACTTCCTTTCTTAAATAGACAAATGTGACAGCAAACTAAAATCTTGCCTTTGCTTCGGTCTTACACTAATACTACTTCTAAGGAGTTATTTCTGATTTGGACAAGCATGGGAGAGCAGAATCAAGTTTATGAGATATTAAACTCTATCCTGCAGATTGGATTACAAAGTCTAAGATGTAAACAATGCCTGTAGATGCTGCTTCTTAACTACTGAGTATCTTTCTTATTTATAAATATAAGGTATTTCTAGCCACAATTATTACAGAATGAAAATACTTCTTCCAAAAATTATAGTTCTGTCATTACAGGAAAATTTTACAGGATTTTATGGGGATAATATTGGTAAGATTAAGCAGAAATTGCTTGTCAGAGAATTTTGTAAAGCTCCAAGCAGAAAATCTGAAGAGTTTAAAAGAAAATTGAAACTTTAAACTATCATGTATAATACTCTGTCTGGGACCTGGTTATTAAATTCCTTAAGATGGTAAAATCCCATACCTTCACATTTTATTAAATCATACAAGAATTAACTGACAATCACTTAATATGTAAAGGGATGAGGTTTTACTATATTCAGAAATTGTTGGCAAGAAAAACCTTGGTTCCTCTCCAGCTCCTGGCTTGGAGAGCTATGCTGAAGTGGCACAAGAGGATATCACAGTGCTGGGGCCAGAGACACGCAGCTCCCCCTGACAGCAGGACCATAATTGTTGCCTTTGTGTAATTCCTGTGTAATCCCATAAAGCACTCCTCCACCTCCCAGGATGCAGCAAACTGGAACTGTCAAAACCCATCTGGAAACATAGCCTACTTTAAACACAGAAATCTTGTAGAGCTATGACATATTTATGTTAAAATAAGTCTTAGTGGGACTGAGTGGGATCTGAGTTTGCTTCTGTCTCCTCATAACTGTCTCTTGCTGCTGTGTGTGATGCTCTAGATAACGAACGTCACCATTTCTGTCCTCTCGCCTGCTCGTCACGCACCCCTCGGGAAACTCAGCTTTGTTTTCTAGATTACTTTGAATTCTTAAACAAGGTGCACTTACTTGGGGGGAAAGTGGTTAAAAGAAGCCTGATATTGCTTGAATAGCAAGAAACAGAAATTGCATAAACAAAAACCAGCCTGAAAAAGGACTATGATTCTCAATGAAATTAACACTAATACAGTTTAACTGTTAAATTAGTGCTTTATTGAAAAGTAATTTTGTTTGTCTGACATTAATTGACTAAAACATATTATATTACACAGCTGCAGGAGGATGTTGAGTTAGACTTAACTCTATAATGATTCTGACCTGTTCTACTCTATAATGATTCTGACCTGTTCTGTTGTCCATATGAAATTCAGCTGAACTTGCAGGGCTTACTGGAAGATGTACTTTTGTTACTGATACTGCTACTGACTTTGCCTTTTTGCAGGCTTCCCGTTGGTGATTTGTGTAATTTCTGCAACATCATCCCTTGACAGCTATGGAGAAAGTGGCAAGTGAGTATGAAAATGTCTTCACTCCAGGTGCAATAAGGATGAAAAGACTGATGAGGAGAAAAACTCGTAGCTCTGTTAACAGGGACGTAATTGTGTCACCGATCCTGCTGAGGAGTGGGGGTCATAGTCTGCAAAAGCACAGCTGTTGTATAGGTGAATCTTAGACCTGGAAGCCTTTACAAGTTTTCTTTTCACTGCTGAGATGATGCACAGAAAACTCCTGAGATGTTTTGTCTATTTTTCTCTTTTGCTGCAGAGGCACAAGGCTTCCTACGGTGATCTCCCTGCTTACCCCAAGCACAGAGTAAAGCATGGGATGGAACCTTTCTAACAAGATGACAATAATATTTTATTAAATATATTTAATCTTTTGAAGAAAACTGCAGTTAAACATCTGAAGATTTAGAAAGGATTTGTTTACAATTTTGAAAACTAAGTTCCTTTCTAATTTGGAAAAAGAACAGCAATGTTATCTGAGAAAACGCTGTAGCATTCAATTCTACCATAATGTAAGCAAAAGATTTGGAGCAAAGGTTATTTTTTGTGTGTGGTAAATTAGCTTGTACCATCACTGCTGTAAGACAGAATTGTGAAGCTGACAGCGTTTCCCAGCCCTTGCTTCACCACCAGCCAGGCAAGGCAGGGAGGCCTTCTATTTGTCCCTTGCTACAATGACAGTGCTCACAGCACTGAAATGAGCGCCTGTGATACAGGATACAAAAACATCAAATAGCAAATAAAACCTTTCTTTTCTTCCCATCTTTCCACCCCTAGTGCTATTTGAAGGCACGCTGAGGCAGAGGGTCGTCACTAAGTCTCTGCAAGATACAAATCAAAATGAGATCCTGCCTCGGATTCCCCATGTGTAGGGGGGAAAGGAGCTTCTTCCTGATGCTCCATCATGTCTCTTGCTTTAAAAATTCATCAGTCTTTTTGCACTCTCTTTCAGTCTCTTTTTTAATTAAGAACATTACTAATTAAATAACCATGAGTTTCATCTAGAATCATTCTGATTTTTCTCTGCAGCTGCTGGCTTTCGCTAGACGATGGAGCAATCTGGGCTTTTGTAGCACCGGCATTGTTTGTCATTCTGGTAGGTAAACCCGCAGCTGCTGCTCTTTTCTTGTGGCACATTGGTGTCAGCCCCACAGCAGAACCAGCTGAAGCTCTCATGTTCATCCTTGTGCCAGTGAAACTGAATGAATGACAGAGATGAATGGTCCAGAATTTTGTTTCTCCTACAATTTTTGTGGTTTACACAGTTGTGTATTAGTTTATGCATATTAACTCTCACACTATTCATTTCACTCTTCCAAGACAAAAATACAACTTAAAATACCTGGAGAGCCCTCTCTTAGCCTGTTTAGCCCCTGTTGAGGCCACTAATAACTGCGTAGAATTGAGTAATCTTGGGAGTGTTAATAATTCTCAGAAAGATCCCCCAAAAGAACAAACTCTGTGGTTTGTGTCTCATATACACCAGAAAAAGCTGAAAGGCTGATTCCACCCCGCTGATATTTGAAGCTTTTGCTTTTAGAGAGCTCACTTTTCCCAGTAAAGATGAGTGCCCTCAGTGAGGATGATGGTCAGCAGAGTTTCCAGCGAGCCAGCAGCTAGCAGGAATGGGTTAAAACAGCAGCATGAGCTGTCAGCCTTTGGGTGGGTTCTGGGGAAGGTAAGAAGCTGCACCTGTCTTCTTACAGTGATGAGGAATTCGTGCTGTTCCTCTGGTTTTGGAATTCGATGTCTGGTGTGGCAGTTTGGCTGATCAAGGCAGTTTGCTGGGTTTAGGTGGCTGCCGCCAACGCCTCTGCCAGCTTTAATGAGCATCATCTTTCCAGGGGACAGTGTAGGTTCATGGCTCTGATGCTGATACATGAATGCTCTACAGCAGTTTAATTATGCCCACACATTAAATTACAGTGAGTTGTGGCTTAATCACAATGATTACTTGAGGAGTCAGGGGTGTTTGCAGGGATTAAGTGGAAGATTATTCCTCTTCAGTACTGTTTCAATACTTTAATTGATCAGGTTATCTATGATTTTTGCTGCAGGTTATAATGTCAGAGTGACAGTGTAAACGTGGAATAGACTCACCGATTAGTGAAATCAGGTTGCCTTTAAAGCTTTACTTAGATTTCAAAGGCATGAGCCCAAATTTAGACCAGAGTCTGTGCCTGCTGTTGTGTTTTAGGAAGATCAGGTAAAATAAGATCCAGACTACCTGCATGGAGGAGCTTCATGCTCAGAAAGGTGCCACTGACTGTACCTTGTGCTTCCCAAAGAAAGGTAGGGTTTCCATGGAAAGCTCAAAGAAACTTCGCCAAATTTCATTGCACATAAAACCCCCCCAAATACTGCTCACAAACCAAGGGAAGGAAGGAGAGCTGTACAGATAGACCACTGGTGTTCACCATTGCATACCTCCTGAACTATTTGGCAAACAGAGGTGGCTCCTTGGCTGACCTTTTCCATCACAAGCAATTTTACACTGCAGCTGAGTGGACATCCTAGCATTCTCCTGGGAGACAGTGAAATCAGCACCTTTTCTAGGCAGCCCAGCCCAGACTAGTCCAGCATTGTCCACCCAAGATACAGCCTCTGAAAAACTAGGCTATACAAACATATATTAAGAAAACAATGAAAACAGTTGCTATATTGATGTGGCAGAAATTGCTTCATGTTAGTATTTTACTCAAATTATTAATGGCAGCACTGGAAAGTCCCTGTGCAGTAAGGGCAGAATTTATTTTACCTAAGTGAAAGCATATATAAATAAATAAGAAATGCTGGTCACTGGATTAGAGCTGGCTGAACAGCTCTGAACTTTGTTCCAACAAACTTAACTTCTTGTTGGCCTGTACCTTGGACCTTCTGTATACGAGTTTATATTCAAAGATACATAGATATTAATGACTGGAGAGCAATTGAAATAATCTAATATTCTAATGTCTCCTCACATTAGCATTTGCTATCTGGCCATTGTTCAGCAGCAAAGGAGGAAATGAGATGCAACCAGTAAAATCAAATCTTTCCCAGCTGCAGTCCAAAGATGATATTAATCAAAACATACTGGATAGTGAAGCGTTTACTCACCTGAGTGAGCACAGCCTTCAATAATTTGCATCTGTAGCTGCTTGCTATCAAAGTAAGGGTTTAACTGTCTGGCTCTCACTTATGATATATTTGTGCAGTTCAAGTTATATTCTTATAGGGATACAAATATTTTGAGAAAGAGAAAAAATGATCTCACAAGGTTGATCCACGTAGAGCAATTTGTTAATAGTCTAAACCCAGCTCTGCCCAAAATAGCAGCAAGCTAGCTGACAAATTATTCTCCCTGGGCATTGAATATGCTAGCTGAAAAATGTGTTAGTGCCTATAGGGAAATAACAAGGCTAAACACTATTTTGTGCGTGCCTGTGCTCTTTAAATAACAAATGAGCCACTAGTTGCATGAACTAGTGTTTAGCTCTGAAAATACATCTCAGAAAGCAGTTTTTAACTACTTCCATTCACAGTTTCCCTCTGCCAAGAAAACAGAGACTGCTCTTTTCAACTCCCACTCTCTAGAGACTAGGCAGACATGGTCTGCTTTTGTCCTGCCACAGCCCAAGAGGCCGTATAGACATCATGGAGCCTTAAAACACAATGATGTGGTGGGAGTGTGACTGGGAAGAAAGTACTCACACATACTTTTCTAGGGAGTAACTCAGAGAACCTCCCAGCCCTATAGGGATTCCCATACCCAAAGTGCTTTTTCACTGGGATTTGAGTCAAGGGATGTGATGAAAGAAATAGTTCCTTCTATGTGTAGGTCTTTGGCTTCTCACCTGCATTTTAATCATTGAATGGTTTGGGTTGGAAGAGACCTTTAAAGGCCATCCAGTCCAACCCCCCTGCAAGAAGCAGGGATATCTCCAACCAGATCAGGTTGCTCAGAGCCTCATCCAACCTGGCCTTGAGTGTTTGCAGGGATGGGGCATCTGCCACCTCTCTGGGCAACCTGTTAAGGTTGCTCTTTAAGCTTTAAAGATCACTCTCCTCCACTCCCCAAACCACAACACTCAAGCCTCTATAGCATCCTCTTAAGGCAGCTTTACAAAAGAGTTGTTGCAATTAATTTGAAAACCAAACTAATCTCAGCCAAAGCGGGCCTGGGACATGCTTTCAAAGAAAAAAAACCCCAAAACTTGACAAAGCACCTGAATTTCTGGAACAAGACATTAAAATTTCTGGCAGAAGGCTTTATTTGTTATCAACAATCTGCTGCCTTGGTATGTTTCCATAGACATGGCAGAATTAAGGAAATTCTACAGAAAGCATCTGTGTACACAGAGCGGTGGGTGTGCTGCAGACGGTGAACAATCCATTGCAGGGGAGATATTGGGCTGTAGTGGCAAGTCCTTTCTTTGTTTTTCCTGTAAGGAGTTATTTTCCTGGTGTTTTTTTACAGGTCTTTCTGATAAGCAGCATTTTTAAAGAGCTAAATTATTTTTATTAGCATATTGGTAACAGTTCTCTGCTGTGGGGACATCAGCTTTGTAACCACGGTCTTCAGATGGGGCTCCGTGGAACTTGGGTCCCAAGATGAGATTGCCATCACTGTTTTCAAGTTGGTACTTCTCACGAATATTCTGTATGTGAAACAATATCCTCTCCCTTATGCCTGCTGATCATACATGGTTCTGTTCTGTTACCTCATGTTATTTATTCACACCTTTATGTACCAGTGCAGAATTAGGATCATTTTCATATGTTGAATAGTATCTTACTCTGCAGGTTTTGAAAAGTGACAACTTGTGTCCCTTATTAGACACCACTCATCATGGGAAAAGGTGGCAGAATTGGATCCATAGTGTTTAAGGCCCTGAAACACTAAGATTCCTCAGAGTAGATGAAATCAAGTATATACTTAAGTGCTGTGGTAGATTAGAGCGCAAATGAACAGACCGCAGCTGCCAAACTTCTCATTTTTTCTTATTAGTGCTCAGTTATGAGCAGTTTTACTTTTTAAAAATATAATTCCTTCATTATTTTAAAATTAAATTTCTTCTTACTTAGCCAACAGGAAAGCATACAACATTTTTTTTAAACAAGAGGACAGATTGTAAGAAGTGAAAAATTAAGGATTAATATTAGGAAAGAGTAAAAGTTAGGGATTTGTTACAACTTTTATTTATTATTTGTTTTCTTGTGTATTTCCTTTCCAAACTCAAAGTTTTGCTGTGATATTCAGCTCTGACTGGTGTGATACTACATGCATTCATATGAAGTCACGTGCATAGAATAGCTCAGAGTAGAATGGGGCTTTCCAAAATCATTCCCCCAGATTTCAATTTCGATCTAATTTAATCCACTAGCTGTGGTTGGAAACTCATAATACCCAGTAATGATTTCTGATGTGACCTAGCAATGGGCTGCAACTGCAGCACCTTGCAGCATTGGTGTGCTACTAATGATGTCATGATCAAATAAGGATCAAATTAATTTGCACTATGAGAAAGTATGCCAAACCTCGGGTTGGAAGAGTCAGTTCTAACTCCCTGTACCATTGCCCAAAACTGAAGTGGAGCCTGAAATAGTTCGTGGGTTTAGAGGAAAGCTGGTCAATGCATTTAATTAAGGCAATATGTTTTATCCTTTTTTTTTTTTAGTTCCTCTCTGCTGCCAAGCCTTTTCTTGGCTAGGATGCAACACACCACATCAGAGGGTTTTACACATGGGATTTCTGCTCTGCACTAAATGAAAATCTCATGAGATTTGGAGGAAATCTAGGTGAAACCCTGCAAAAAAACAAAAACAAAACCAAAAACCTAAGTGAGGGAAATAATTTGTCTCACTGTGTCTGGTCTGACAAATTTTTTATGAGAAAAGATACTGAAAGAGGTCCTTTTTACTCATTTAACTATCTTCCTGACCTGACAATTTTCAGGCAGATGAAGTCATCAGTAGAGTGAGCCAGAGCTCCCTGATGTCATTGGGATCTTTCCATGGATTCTGGTGGGCTTTGGATCACGACTGCAATGAGGGGATCTGGGAGCTCCTGCTGATTTCAGAGACTTGCCTGTGGTTGGACAAGCTGCCTTGAAAGGAGTGCTGTGATTTAGGAAACAAGTGCTAATGTTATTAGCTATATTATTTTTTGAAAAGTAGAGTGTGGCCAGTACTTGCAAGCAAAATTATTCTAAGTTCCTGTGTAATTTTAAGGCAAAATAACTGCAACTGTCAGGTAACCTGGCCTTTCAGAAAAGTGAAAAATAGGAACTATATACAGATCCCTTACCTAAATGTTTATTCTCCTAATTCAAACATTTTGATATAGGTTAAAGCATAATGAGTGTTTTGTCAACTAAGCATTCTCCTATTCAAATAATTGGCAAAGTTTTTACGTCAGATGCCAAAAAAATCACTGGAGGAACAATTCAGTGGCTGTATTTTGGTTTCCTATTATCAGAGCAGTGGAAATACCTCCATGCTTTACTTACTGAAATATTAGCAAAACAAGGTATCTGTAACTGATCTGTCTATTTAGCCTGGATGAGATTACTCTAATTTCTCAAAATAATCTAACCAGAAATTTTTAAGTGGTTCAGGAAATTTAAATGTAGAACTTTCGGACCTGAGTGTAATGGTTTATTGCTAATTTTACCAGTACCTTAGTTTTTTATCAACAATGAGATCACAGTGTTTCCTCCTCATCTTTTAAATGTATTACTAATGCACCCTGGATTATAATAAATATATTCTATAAATTATATAAAAAAATAAATAATATACATAAAATGTATATATATACGCACTTTTAAAATGTCCACTTTAGACCGTCCAAAAGAGATAGGAAATTGATTTCAGATTTAATTTACTTTGTATAATGAAATTAAAATTCAGACAGAAATGATGAACAGTTTGTGCTTTAGAAAACCATCTAATTTGTCTCTCTTGAGATTATCGTTCTTGTGCTGTTTTCATGACTAGATCTTAGGGTTCATGTCTAGTTTGAGTGAGAGTTTGCAAGATTCTGAGTATTCATTTGCTGGTGCTTACCGTTCAAACTTTCAGTGACTTCTGTAAGATGTAGGAAATTCAGAACTAAAAAATGAGGTTTCATTTTTTTTCTTTTCTTTTTTTTTTCTTTTTTTTTTTCTTTAATTGAATTTTTGAGGGGAGTACTTGAGTGTACATTATTCCTGAATAACCTTCATATTTTAAAAAACACTATGCAGAAAGCAAAATCTAGAATAAGGAATGGAAGAAAGCATTAGAGTTAAGCACTTGTGAGCCTGGCAGGAGTGTGCTGTTGTCTGCAGTCATCAGAAATAGGGATCATGAAGCAACTGTGCCCGGATGAACTTGAACTGTCAGTGAGACATCCACAAGGAAGTGTCAAAAGGGGTGACTGATATTTTGGATAAAAGACTGAAAATGACTGCTGAAAGATAATGTGTCAGGAAAGAAGTTGAGGGTACAGAGAGGCATTTTCTGTGCGAGTCTCATAAAAGCTGGAGTAATGATGAAGATCATTTTGTGGACATGCAGTAGAAAACTGGAGAGTTTGGAGCAGAGAGAGAAACAGAAGAGAGAAAGTGTAACTTGTTCATGTTCGTCACTTGCTGCTTCTGTCAATGTGTGAGAAAAGGGGAAATACATCTTTCACCTTCACTTTCTCTCCTCTTTTTTTTTTTCCTTTTCTTTAAACCTAAGGTCTTCGCACAGCAGGACAATCTTTGCCACATTTCCTTTAAGTGATAAAGATTTCCTTCTTTCTTCACCTGTGACTCCAGAGCAAATACCCTTTTGTTAGACACTTTCAGTGTTAGTCGTTTCAAGATTTCCTACTTTTCCGGTGGGAGTTCTTTTCATTTTATTGATGTTTCTACTGGGCCTGACATCAAAAAGAGCTGGGCTTTTGAAGAGCAGAGTTCAGGCTTAACATGTTTTCCTCATTGCTGTTTTACAATAATCTTGTGCTTAAATTGCAAGTAGGCTTTGGTAGGAAACAGGACTGGCACACTGTTAAGTCTAGTGAGAAAGGTGTTTTCTGAAGTCTGTGCACATGCAAGCACAAAAACAAAGATCACGCAGACAGATGCCCCAGTTCACTGAAGTTCCTGTCTAATTTGTCAGATGGTAATAGATTATTAGAGTATTTATTTGTACAGTAGAGATCCTGAGCACTTCTTTAGCTGTGAAGCTATGTATCAATTGAGCCTTATCCTAAACAGACAAGAACTCTTCCTGAAGGAAGGAAGGAAAAGCACAAGCAAGAACTACCCACTGTGTGGAGAGGGAGATCCGTTGACAAGGGTCAGACTGTAACAGTCCAAAATTGGAAACCTTTTTTGCCAAATAAATACAACACACAAAGTTCCTATTTTCTGTTGTACTTGTGCAATACACTCCTAGGGCAGTTTGCACCTCTGATACAGTCAGTACTCACTTTCCTGACCAAGTCTTGTTGTTTCTTCTTCTTCAGGTCAATATTGGTATTCTCATTGCTGTCACAAGAGTTATCTCCAGAATCAGTGCAGACAATTATAAGGTCCACGGAGATGCCAATGCCTTCAAGTAAGCTTTTCTCATTCAAATTATATTAAACCAAGTTAATAATATCACACTAGCATTGTTATATCATAGAGATGTGTATCATGAACTTCTCCCAGAACACTGAGATGATTCCTTTTCAGTAAAAAGCAAATAGTGTTAAAGGTAGCCTATCATTCTCTTGAGTGCAGCCAATTAACCTATATTTTATGAAAGCTGAATGCTGCACAGGATGAACCCTGTGGTTCAACATGAGCTAAAGTGTTTACCTGCTTGTTACAGTCTCCAACATTTTCTGATCCATGATTTCCCCTTTTATTAATGGAGACTTTCCTCTTCCTGCTATGTTCAGAGATAAATCTCACAGAGCATCATTAATCTGTACTGGGATATTGCAACTATTCTGCTCCTTCAGAGGACAAACCTTGTTTCTAGCCTCAGTTCAACATAATATTTAGGCATATGCTTATCTTTAAGACCCTCTTTATACTAAAAAGCACACAGACTTAGGCTGGATTTAAATTTGTGCTTAAATTCAAGTAGATCTTTATATCAAGGTGCCTTGAGCCTCTTGGGTTGGTGGCATCTCTGAGAGTGTATTGTCTTTAAAACATTGTGTTATCAAGGTTAGAGGGGAAAGGTAAGGTAGACACATCACTACTTCCGAATACACAAGGACAAATTCTGATTTCTAAAATCTATAGGATTACATATGGATATGTAGATAATTTAATATATGGAGTTTAAAGTAAGATGCTGAAGATTCCATTTTGTATTTTGTATCTCCTAAAGATGCTTTAGTCCAAATATAAAAAGGTCATTGTCTATAACTCAAAGAATATGTAACTTAAGTAGACGAAAAATGTGATAATGGTTTGTTTAATGTTTCTGAGTCACAGGCTACTGCATGATAAGGATTTGGTGCCACTGCTATGAAATAGTATCATAAAGAATGATTTTAATGCTTGGATTACTTATGTAATTTTAAAAATGCCATTAAGTTTTAAATATTGGTGGCATTTACCGAATTGAAGCGAGTTTAGTTATTGTATACTTATCCAACAGGAAAAGCAAAACAGTAAATAAGTCTACACAAAAATCTATATGATAATTACACTGTAGTCAAATGAAAAGAATGGGAATTAAAATGACTGTTTCAGGTTTGGCTGAGTCCCTGTGACCTTCAGAAATACAAAGGAAATGTAGGAACTAAGGAAGCAAATAACTGTATATTGTCAATGCCAATTTGTATAAATTATTAGAATTATGAAGACAAAGGAACAACCTCCATAAATAGAAGAGGAGCTACACAGATTGCCCTATGTACTTAGATATTTCCTTACTTGTATTACAAGGAATTGATTCAATACACAGTGTACCCTGCACAGGAATATATATTAATTTTCAAAGGAAAACTCTGTGTATGTACATAAGTAAAACCATTTATGAATGACTGGTCTAGGAATAAGATTAAATCATTTATTCAGGAGTATGTGTTCTTAGCTCAAATGTTATCAACTGTAGATTTGGAATGGTGGAGTTCTGTAATGAAAATGTGACTTCTCCACACACCCTGGCTAAGAGATTCTCCTTGTACCAAGTAATTTTTAAAATACAGTTTTAGGATTTGACCTAACAAAAGTGATGGTGGTGGAGAAAAATTATAAACAATGGGAAGATATATCTGTAAGCATTCAGTCATTAAATTGTTGGTTAAACAGAAATATACTCTGATAGAACAACTTTCCTCATAGAACTAAATTAATTCAATGCGATGTAATTGAAAGTAAACTGAACATACAGAATAGCTCTTTTTCTGTATATATAATTACAGAAATGGGTTCTAAGACAAAATTTGAAATGAGAAAGGCATAAAAAGCTGTCCAGATCAGATCTTAGAGAGTATTTATACCCTGATTGAACATAGCGGTGAGGCACGTTGAATTAGTTGCGTGTACAGAGGATGTCATGGAGAAAGTAACTGGTCTGTTGGAAAAAAAGAGAGATATAAGGCCTTTGTACCACTGGATTTCATTTTCTTGTCATCAGTATTCTTTAGACAGGTGAGAAGTTTGTATGTCTAGTGTGAGATCATTCTGTCCATGGTACTGCTTTTCCAAAAATAAGAGAAAAAATAAACCAGAGTTCTGTTCTGACAGCTATATGGGAAATGTTTTCTGTACTGAAAAAAACCATGCCTCCAAATGCTGAAGGATCCTAGGTGCTGATTAGTGGTTGTTAACATGTGGGAGTGGGTAAGCACAGCAAAACGAATCAAGTGACAGAGAGCACAGAGAAATCAGCAAAACGCAGTAAGCTCTGTAGTTTCTGTCAAGTTGCTGTCAGCAAGGACTACAAGGTAGTTTTTGAATCAACAAGTTCAATTGGCTTAGGGAGGAATCACTGAAGACTGCAAAATACTTTGTGTCGTATGAGCCTTAAATAAAGAGCCTGTCAGGCACCCGTCTGCGTCGCACAGTTCATTTGGTGTTGGCTGGGGGGGAAACGGCAGTATGTGAGAAAGGATTTATCAAGCACTTTGGAACACAGCTGAATTAAAAGGGCACCACGTGGTTTTGGTGAGACGAGAAAGCACTTTGTCACCGTGTTGCAGTTGTTGGCTGCAGTGAAGTGGTACATGAGGCAGAAGTGGTTTTGTTGCGGGCTGTGTTCGTGGTTTCGGAAAACCAAAGACAGAAACTGAGAACTGCAGCGCAAGGAGCTGTGGAGGGGAAGCCTGCTCAATCCAATGAACTTGAGAGAGGAAAAAAAAGAGGGATTTCAGAGCTGTCTTTTCAAATTGGAATGAAATTTAAGTAGAAAGCACAATGAGAAACAGTAAGTTGCTGTCTGCAACAATTTGGCTGATAGCACTTCAACAGCAGGGTGCCGGAAAGGCACAGTAGAGCTGGCTGGAGAGCCAGGGAAGTGCCTGCGGCAGAAGCGTGAGGGAGGTGCCAGCGCCAGCTTGCCTTTCCTTGGGAACTCCGTCCAATATTTCTATCTGCCTTTAAGCACCTGACTAAGAGGCCTCACACTTGCAGCTGCCGTTGAGTTTGAATACAAGCAGCCGTCGTAGTCTGAAAATCCCAGCCTACGGGTTTTAAGGACCAGGCCTGTCATGAGGCTTGCCTCTTGCCAGGCTTTGCTGCCAAAGGAAAAGTTTAATCGTGCTGACAAGGACTGGCTTCCACTTCTGCTGGCAGCCTGGATGGGAGAGCACCTGATCCGGATTCTCTCCCTGAACTTTAGAGCTCAGTAAAGCTGACACCTCCACCTGGACTCCCAATCAATGGAGAAATGCGTGCTTCTACCATGCAGTTCAACTCGTGTGTTACATGTTCATCTTGCTTGCTCTAAAAGTTCTGGTTTCTCCCCAGTGACTGAGGGAAGCCGAAACTGCCCAGCTCATACTCAGATACCACAGAATAACTCAGGTGGAAGGGACTTTTAAAGGTCCCATCTCTGCACATCTCAAGCTAGGTGTGACAACTCACACCCCTGAGGCCATCAGCCCAACACGGAGCAGAGGTTACTTAGGAAATTGTCGGAACAAAGATGCAGTTATGAGCCCTGATGATATCAGTTCCCAAGGATATTTATTGTTAGCGAAGTGCTAGTACTGGACCATGTTTGGTTTCCCTACAGATTAAGTTACTTGGCAACACAAATGGATATTACCAACAAGGCTTGTTTCTCTTGGCAACAGACAGCAATAAACTGATGTAATTATTTAGAGTAATTGTTCCTGATTTTCCATATGGCAACAGGTCCTCTCAAATATGACTACAGAATATGCATCAGAGTGAGCCAGCACTCGTTCTGAAGGCAGCGTCTGTTGAACTTCATGTTTAAAAGTGAAAATAGAAAAAGAAGTTGTGAACAAAATTCCTTTTTTTTATAATGAAATTAATTTATTATTGATCTGTCCCATTCACAGTGCAGTACATCGTAGGTTGATGGACCTCTTCAGGTCTGGACATTGCTTGTCACGATGGAGATATCAGACAGCATCTTGCTGAACATTTCATTCTAGTTTCAGAGATACTGATGTGGACATGTTTGTCTGTTTGTTTGTTTGAAGTAAATGATAATAGCAGCCCCAAAATAAAATACAGGATAAACTGAAGAAGCAGCATAAGAGAGTAAGTTTATATGACACATAAACTGCAAAATGCCCAATAATTTAAGGCAAAATAAATATAGTTATTCAGTATATGATCAGAGAAGCTAATTAATGCATAATAGACTCCCGTGACAGTCTGAACAGTAAGAATTTGGTTGCTGTAGGAATTTTTGTGTGCAAGAGCAGTTCACTGGTAACAGCTGAGCAAAGAGTTATTATCAGCTCCCATTTATTTCTTGAATTTACTTAAGAACATACTTTTTGTATTGTTTTCTGAAGCATATTGAACACATATATAGAACATGGGCTGTTTCACTTAGTTGTGATTGATTAAATTTGAACCTTTTATTAGATGATGAGCCATTGACTCTCAGCAAAATAATTTTGTGTAGTAATTCAGATGCTGCTTTCTGAGAATGTTTTGCATCCAGTCAACAGATTTTCAACCAAAAACCTAATTTGAATGTTTTAGTTTATTGAATGCAGAATCAAATATCTTGAAATATTTAATGGCATACATACAACATTTGATTGTATTATCTGTTCTTCTTGACTAGGCCTTCTTTTAGGGAAATAATTAATCATATTAGAAATCTTTCTTTGCTTTTTACACCATTCTTTCTTTAATTTTATTCATTTCCTTTGTCCCTCAAAGCTTGATCTTCAGTAAAATAATAAAACAGCCTCTAAATTCTCTATTAAGTGAACAAAAACATTTTTTCTGTTTGGTTAAATTAATGACTGAAAATTGGAACAAATGGCAGTAGCTGCAGTGCATGGAAGCAAAACAAGGCTTCAAGGAAAGCTCAACGGTGCAAGAAAGTCATGTAAGCTGTTGTGTTTGTTCGTTCCACATTCTTTAATGTAGTGTCAACCACTTTGGATGAAACTGAAAACAAAGCATGTATGTTTAATGCAAATCCATTCCTTACTCTGGTTATTTGAACAAAAATACGCTGTACAGAAAGATTTTCACTTTGACAGATACAAATACAAGAGGGTTGTCCTCCAACAGCTCATGATGCTACAGACATCTGTATGGTTTAACCGTGTAATTGACCATTCCAAAGCACTTTACAAAGCCATCTATTATATCCCTGCAGCATACCGAATGCACCATGGCAAATTGCTCATCCATTTAATCAATGATCCATTCCATGCCATGACTCTGCATCAGTATTTCACTTTGTTTATAAACATACCGCCTGCCTTTCAGCCCAGTCACCTTTTGTCTCGGATATCAGGCCCTCAAATTAGTGCTGATAGCTTTGGTGCTTTTACCATCAGGCATCATTCTGCAAGATACTGTGTATGTGTTGCATCTTGTTGTTGTGATTCCATTCCTATTTCATGTCATTTGATATCCAAAGACGTCTCTTTCTAAGGATTATCTGCAGCTGTTCATTTTTACAGAACGTACTTGTCAATCAGGGCACTTGCTTGAAGCTCTCATGAGAGCTCTCTGCTCAAGGAGATACCGTAATCTCCCTACATAACTAGTTTCCATCCCTTTGTGATACCTTTAGGTAATTGCTTTTTCTTTTTTTTTGTTTTCCTCCCTCCAAGAGGAGTGAGGAGTAACTTGCAATCTGCTGTCAAACTCTTCTGAAAGTCCACTGGAATATAAGATCCATAGCACTAACAAACCCTTTCTGTGCCTTGTTGGGTGGCAGATGCTGCAGCTGCAAGCCCCAGAGTCACTGAGCCCCTCCTTTTGTGTGCGGTGTTGAAAAAGAAAAGAGCTTTTCCCTTTTGCTGAAGGAGAGCCATCGGTTAGAAAGAGCAGTCTGGCAAGTGAAATCTGCTTTCAGCAATTCCTTTTCTTGACAATTTCTAATTGTGTGTAAGAAATCACGTTCATCGAACATGGCTTCAAACAGCAGGAGTGATGTACCTCATGGAAACTCTTTGAAGGAGAAGAGTGACTGACAATAAAGGAAATAATTAAAATGTATTAAAAAAGTATTAAGCAATGACAATTAGTAAGCTGAAGTGCTACTGCCAATGATAATGTCTTCAGGATAATTAAATTTTTGGCTCATTGAATATGACAAATACAACTGCAGTTTAGGTACCTCCTTATTAGACTTGGAGTTTTAGACTAAAAATACATGGGTTTGAATGTTGCCAATGAGAGTATTAATGAGGAAGGGCTAATCTTTCAGGAACCATAATTACAATAATGGTATTACTTTCCTTACTGCAGATGTAAGAGTCATAGCACTGGAGAAAGGCTCCAGGCCATGTTGTGATTGTTCAGGCACATTTTGGGAGGAAGAATAAAAACTTAGAAGTATATAAAACATAGCTGCTGAGAGGAGGCTGTTCTGAAAAACCACAGAAAAAGAGACAAATAGCAATAGGCTTAAACTGATTAAAAAAATATCAAATATCTTTAAGCTTCCAATGGTGGGAGGGGATATGCAAAGGAATGGAGTTGATCACCTGGAATGCTGCTGAGCTTCTGCCTTTGAACGGCTTTCAGAACGGGTTGCACAAATGTCTGTCAGGGCTGATTCTGATGCCAGAAGTGACAACTGATCCTGTCAGGATGCATCATGGACAAGATGACATTGTTAGTCCTTCCATAGCTTATTTTCTTCTTGGTTGTCTCCTTCTAAGCCAAAATAATCCTTTGTGGGAATTGTTTTCTGTCTGACGTTTCTCCTTAAACTGAGTTCACTGCTCCAGGGCAATGGAGGCTGTTGGTTGCGGGCTCCAAAGCAACAAGCAGCTCTGATAGTCCTATGCCTGTTTCTTTCTCATGTTAGGAAGGGCAGTAAAACACAACATATAAGTACAAAATATACTAGGAAAATTTGATATTTAAGAGGTGCTGGATTTTCAGAGTATAAAGATATAACACTTTTCATTAGAGATGTTTATACGTGTTGGATTTCATATCTGAAGGTCGGGACAGAATGAGATTTATTAATG
This sequence comes from Tetrax tetrax, assembly GCA_009806455.1. NCBI lineage: Eukaryota > Metazoa > Chordata > Aves > Otidiformes > Otididae > Tetrax > Tetrax tetrax. The sequence goes on from WHYT01016036.1 coordinate 215,168, forward strand.
ATGAGGTTTATTAATTTAATAATTGGGTTATTAAATCTTTCTGATGAAGCCTTGCTCTGAGCACAGCAGAACCAGTAATGGGAGGGAAGGGTGTGAGAGAAGGGGCCATACCAAGCCACCCTTCAGCTATTTCTCATCTTCAATGTCTAGAAACCTGGACAGTGCTTATTGATCGATGGTTGAATCAATTTCTTGGTTCCACCCTCTCAGTCCCTAACAGACACTAAGAGTAGTCGCTGCAGGTGAAAGCTGTTCTCTCCAGGAGCTTGAGGGTGCACTATGCATCAGGATTTAAACAGCATTGGATGAGAACAAAACTCTCTGCTGACCCCATACCTAAGGTTGGATCATTCCTGAGGAGTCTTTTGCTGTATACAAGGTGCCAGCACACACAGGAGTCGGGTCAAAGATGATGTCGTTGATATGATATTGTGACATAGGGGAACAATGCAGGGGTGGTGTCCCAACAACCCCCCCACCCCGCTCTCTGCCAAGATTTTCTAAAGAATAGCGTATCTTGTTTACTTTAGAATTGTAACAACAGAAAGTTTCAGCTTTTGAAAATCTGCAGTGAAAAAGAGCTTTGAATTTCACATTCTTTTGTTTTAAAAATGTCCTAATTATTTTTAGGACAATTAATTTTTTCTTAATTTTAATCTTTTAATATCTGATTTTAAGCCATGAAAATACCGTTAGGAAAAGTATAGTGTTATTAGTCATATCTTTACGGCTGGTACCAGAGTAACAATTAAATGCTGATCGTTCTTCATCAAACAGTACAATTCACTGTGAACAGCAATAACTTCAAGAGTTTGCTTGAACTGCTGCATTTGCGTCTTTGGCCCAATTTGTAATCCTAAAGTTCTATGTCAGCTTTATGCAGAACAATAAGACAAATATTCTAGTTATGGCATTGCAGAAAGTAAATGCTTACTTAAACATGCACCTTGTGCAGAGCTCTAGGCAACCTTGTAAATCACTACCCAGTCTGACACAGCTAAGCGTGATTTACACATCTTCCTGACAGTGCTTTCTCAAAATAAAATTAAATAAATGAAAAAGACAGGTAGGTGTAATAAAGAAAAGGTCCTATTTTAGAATCAAAAGTCCTTTTAAAATTTTAGATGCTATCTTCCTATCTTCAGGTAAGTAATAAAATGCCATTAACTATAGATCTGTTACAGGTGTTTTGGAAATAGGAACTGGAAATTATGCCTGATTCTTTTCAATTGAAAGTGATGTGAGGCTGAAACATATATTTTAGTGAAAGAAACAGAATAAGAAGCACTTTTTTTTTGGAACAACATTAGAAATAATCAAAAAGGCAGTTAAGTTAGATGATAAGTGAAAGCATGAGAATGTGAAGAATAGTGAGATTTTCGAAGTGAGGTGCAGTAATCACTCCACCAAGAACCATGTTCTTTAACTCTGCTGTGTTTATTATCCCCTGTGAGCCTCACATAACTCCTCCAGCTGCTCTCCCAAGTTAGTTGCCTTATTTTAATAAAGATATTTGAAAAATAGGGAATATCTGAATACAGTAACAAAACAAAGAAGCCTTGGGTGTTCTCAAGTGAGTAGAGATAGTAATGATTCAGATTACTTGTTCAAAAAAGTAAGCAGCAGTAGGACAGACAAATATGTATGGAGCCACATAAAGGAGTTTGTCATGAGCTATTGTCTGAGCCCACTGTATGGAACAAGAGACTCAGCAAATCCTCAGCTCAGAAATTAAAAAAATGAATGAACACAGAGTCTATTTTTCATTTTCATAATGTATATGGAACCACAAGCGTACTCAATACAGCAGCCTCTTACTGAAGCAAAGGGCTTGAGACAGTTCCAAAAAGCCAAAAGAGCCTCAACACAAGTGCTGGCATTGGAGCAGCTCCCCAGCAGCCACCTACCTCTGCGGCCAGCTCGCGCCCCACGAGACAGCTGGCCAGCAGCCTGCAAACCTCGCGCTCCCGGAGCCCTCACAGATATTGCAAAGGGGCAAGGGAGAAAAGAGAGGGGGACTGGAGCCTGGCACAACTGAGCCTGGATGCTGCAAGGAGGTTAGTAGAGAAGCAAGCAGGTTTTTCCATATTTTCCATTTGCAAGCAGGTCCTTGGGAGAAGGCAGGAATCAAACCAGTTAGTAAAATATTCTGGTTTTTACAAATTAGAATTTTATTTTTTTTTTAACTTTTCTGACTGGGCTTTTCTAAAAGTAATATGACATTAACTTTGATAAACACTGTAAAAGCTATATGTTGGTTGTCTTCTTTAATGCCAGCTTAATAAGAAATCAAGTTCCTCGTATTACAGCGTTGCATATCTGAATGCTTTTCTGCAGTTCCTGTTCTCCTCCTCCCAGTGGTCACTAGCAGTTTTTAGAAACCAGGCAGCAAGGCAGAGTCATTGTAGTTGTACTTCAGTAATTCTTTTTTTCCCCTTATGTACATTTGAGACAGGCGATCAAGCAAGTATACGGCTATTTATTTGCCAGTACTGCAGTTAAAGCTCATATGAACCATTACACAGAAAATTACTTTTCTTTCTCACTTTATATGCCTGACCTTGACAGCTTTGCTGTTCACTGGTACCGTTGCCATGGAAATGGGAGAATGATCTTTCTGTTGATATCATTGCATAATTAAGGGTCACTGAGACTGTTCAGGTCAAGAGATCATTTTCAGAGTTCAGCTCCTCGGAGGGTGAATGTTATTCCACAGAAATTTTGTGTATAGGTTGATGTGATTTTTACTTTGTCATCCTAAATTAAACTATGAGCCTCACTGACTTCAAGCTAAGAACCAGAAATATTTGCCAAACCTACAGATTTCCAGTAAACCCCATCTTTGTGAGGCTGCTTTTTCAGGGTGTCCCAGGCATCCAGAACTACCAAGCTATGAAGTTCATTGCCACTTGTCAGCTAAGCAGTGATTTGCTCCTGACCATTTTGAATTGTGTGTAGAACACAATCACTTATACTGGTAAAAGCCTCTGGTGATGGAAATTTCAGTCTCTCCAGGGTAGCTCAGAAGTGTTTCTCCTAATGGCATCTCTTAAAAAGCTTGGCATTTCTACAAGGGCAGTTTAAGAAAGGACAAATAGGAGCCTGTCCTTATCAATAACAGTTTCTTTCTTTCCCTGCAAACGTATATATTCGAAATCTGTCCAATTTTTGACAGGTTATGTTTTGTAGATTACCAATAATTTTTGTTGCTTGCCTCCAGTCTTTCCAGAGAACCACATTTTTCTTGAAATCTGATACCCAAACCCCAACGTGATGCTCCAGTTCTAGCATCACCAGCATGGAGCACAATGTAGGGGCTACTTCATGTTTTTAACATATAGTGTTTCTGATTTGATATCTTAGAGTAAGGAAAAAAAATTGTAATGGGGTTACATCCCTGACTGGAGTTTTATAAGTCTTAAAAAATCAATTTTATAAACTGTATTTCATTATAATTAATTAAATGAAGCTAGCTCCATTTTAACACCTAATCCTGTGCCTTGGACAACTCCTGAGATGTTTAGGGAAAAAAAAGGCCCCATTCACATTAGCCATCTGGTTTGGCAGGCCAAAGTAGACATTGCCATACTGTTCCTGTTTCCTTTGCTTTTATTTTTACACAGAGATTTTTGAAAAGTTTGTCTGCCTATAATTTCTGGGTCTTTAAGCAGGTCTACATTGTTGATATACTCTTTCTTTCTCCCTTTGTGCCCTTTCTGAACAATCTGTGCCCTTTCATGTCGGTATTTCAGTCATGTGAATTCTTCCCTCAAATCTCCTGATATGCGAGGAGAAGCGAACACTATGAGGTCCTTTTCATAACTCCTGTAATTTGACAATCCTTCTTTATTAGCACTGGGTCTGTCGTCTTGGTTTACTGCTGGGAAAACAAAGATTTTCACCGCATGATATAATAACTATTGAAAAAAATTCAAATGGCTGTAAATAGTGCAATAAGACTAATTTTCAGTATGTTGTTTCAAGATGACTTGCAGAGATTTAGCCAATTAAAAACAGTAAGTGTGGGGCTACTGTAGATTCATGCCTCACACTGACAATATACCTACGGATAGTCTGCGCAGAAAGCTGTCATGAGATGGAAGAAGTCCTGCACTGGGAACTTTGAAAATGGATAAAACAATGGAGACTGTAATGGAAGAAATAATTAGGTGCAAATGTTGGAGAAAAGAAGTAGATGACATCTAGCCTGGTCCATCTGGCTCCCACAGGCAGGATCTAGCCCTTTGGGACATTTCCATTGCCTTGTCCTTGGAAGAGACAGGTAATGAGTTTTCTGGGAACAAGCTGTCGTAATAAATTCTTTCTCCTGGGCTGAGTCCAACACAGAGCTAGGCACTAGGTCCCTGTTAGAAGAAGGGGGGACTCTGAAGGAACATCTGTTTTCACATATGCAGGGTGTCCAGAGCAGCCAAGTTTACATTATCCTATTAATATGTTGCTCCTATAAAGAACTTTATGGTCATATTTGGCAATTAATTATTTGATATCTTTGACCTAGAAACAGAAATAATACCATAACTTTTTTCAACCCAGAGCTAGCACATGTCTAACTGTATATGGATAAAACCAAATCCTCCTGCATAATTATTGTTGTCTGGTTGTGAGAAAAAAAGTGCTTCTCTTTTCTTGAGTGCTTGGTCTGTGAGGGGCAAACTGGAAAAACAAGACAACTGTTCCACCTTTTGAAATAAACTGACCCTTAGTAATAGCATGCTATATAAAAAAGATCTGACCCATTAGAACATCGTAACTTATATTCTTTTTAAAAAAACAAATTAATGCCTCCAGACATCCTGGTCAATCTGCTTTTGTGAGACTATTAAAGAACCCCTAAAGTGGAAGTGGGTAATATTTTCTTATTTCCTTTACATTAACTCCAGAATCAGCTTTTAAGGAAAAAGAAATAGGGAAGTGAACCATCTGTGTTCCAGAAATTAATAAAACTTCACTATTGTAAGGATCAGAGCTTGTTCTTTTCCTTTTAAACTGCTTTCATTTTCCACATGGTTTTCTGAGAATTTGATTATTTTGGCTTCTGGCCATAGTTGTCAGTACCAACTGCTGAGAAATTTGTTCTGTCATCCATTACTGGTGTCTCCAAAAAGCCATTTTCAGCAGCCACACTTTTTGGATTGCCAAAAAATTTAAGATGTAACTGCAACAAACAGACAACCCTTTAGTCTACCTGGATTTTAATGAAATGCACCATTGCTTGTGAATTTATTAGAAATGATTGTACGCAAAAGAATTGTGTCATTGCTCGCCTGTGATGGTGCTCAGCATATCTTAAGTGGTTGTCTAACTGGAAATATTTATACTGCATGTTCTTTTAGAGGTTGCTATGGGAAAAGAGAAAACATATTCTGTTACCCTGGGGCTGTTCCTGAGGTTCAAGTGATGCTTCAACAGAAGCAGAGCATGAAAAGAAGCACAGAGAGACACAATATTTTTATGATTAAAGAACAAATATTCACTAGCAAAAGCTCCCGGTCACCTTTTAAAAATGATGACTTTGCGAAGGAGAGAGAAGCTTTTGGGTGTCTCTTGGGAATGAATGCATGTACAACTGGGCACGCTGCAGTACAAAGCCTCTCAGTTCAGGTACTGCATCTCCCCATCCAAACCCAGTTATTAATACTTCTTGGCTGGGCGTGGAACAGTCTTCTACTGTGAGAATAAGCTCTTATTATTTTCTTTGACTCAGTGGCAAAGTTCAATAGAATATTAGCTCTAACCTTGGCCTTGAGGATCGAGAAGCAGAAAATGCTGCCTCAGCAGCAGTGCAATGAGAGAATTGGTGTTAAAAAATGTTGGAGAAAGGAGTTTTACAAAGAGAATGGAAAAATCCCACTGCAAATTCAGTTCCTCTGGGAAATTCATAACCACTGAAAATTCAGCTTGCCAAGGTCATTACATTTCAATTCTTTACATTCTTTTAATAGCTTGCATTAAAGACAAGAAAAAGGACATGTCTAGTTAAGTACTTATTACTTTCTTTGGGAAGTATTTTTTTCTTTTGTAGTTTTAGGATCAGCAAGTGATGGAGGTGATATGGGACTTGATCTGTGGGAGGCCTTATTAAGGCATGGATTCTCAGAGGAATCCTGCCAGCCTCTGGAATTGCCTTCTCAGCGTTAAAATTCTTAAGGTACCCCCATTTCTGGTCATGACCATTATTTTGTCAGGCTTGATGGGGGTTTGAAGGGAAACTTGGATTTCAGTCTCTGCTACAATGAATATTTAATATAAAATGAAAAATATTAAGAAAGTAAGGATTAGGTAGGACTCTTACTCCAGGGGTCTGCCTCATAACTAATCTGTGGAGTACACCTCTCTCTGACCCAGTGAATATTTAATGTCAGTTGAACAGGTTGAATAGGTGAGAATAAGCATCAAGCAGGGAGTCAAAATGCTCTTCTGGAAAAAAAGGAACTGCCATCCGTTAGGCAGAAGAGTGATTTGGAGCCCAGACTTACTATATTCTGGGCAAATACTGTGTCTACTAAAGGCAGCTTTAGATTTTGGGAAGACTTAGGAGAAATGGCGCTGCTTTGGCAGGATCTGCCTTCCTGTGAGGGTCTGTGGTGAGGGTGCTGGGTATTGTACACTGACCGTAATATCACTCGCATGATAAAAATCAATCTGAATTTAGTTGCTATTGTGGCCTAGATTTTCTTTTTCATAGCTACAATACTTTTGACTAGCGGCATCTTCCCTGAATTATAAATGGCACCCACCAGAAAGCAATGATCTGAAGTGTCTGTAAATATTGCTTATTCAGTTTCACAACATCACTTTGAAAGGGCAAATAACATTTGGGAAAATGGAAAATGCTATCTGCAGTTACCAGTAGTTTTGTCTTTTTTTTTTTTTTTTTTTTTTTTTTTTAATAATTTATTATAGCTGTGCCTAGAAATCACCTTAGACTAGGAACTCTGTATGTGCTAATTAAAAGACATTCCTTATGCCATCAGCCTTACTGTCTATATAGGCAAGACAAAGTGTAAGAGCAGAGAAAGGTGCACGTATATTTGCTGGAGTTCATGAGCTACTGCTCAGTATCAGGAGTAGAATAATAAAAAAAAAAATCTGTCTGTCATTTCTGAGATGAGAGCTCTACTTGTTAGACCAAGATATCTAGCAGAGTTCAGAGATTAATTTCATTTAAAAAAAACCCCGAACACCTACTCTCAATGTCACTTTTATGCAATGTGTATGGAGTAAATTTGTTGCTAAATTAGAAAGGGTCCCGAGGGACTTGATACTCAAGCCTGTGCTTTGGCTACTCTGCTGAGCTGCTTCTACCACCCACCGTGCATGATGCTGATGAGACTTGGTTGGTTTTTATTGAGGAGTGAAAGGGAGCTTGATCCTGTAGACTCCAAATGATATTGGTGGCTTTGGATCAGCTCTGAAGATTGTTGTATTGGTTTTCATTGCTGTTCACTGCCTAGTTCACTAAAAAAGATGAGTTGTCAGTGTTCTGCCATTTGTCTATTTGATGTTGGTGGCAACTCACCACCTAAATGGCTTAGTGTTGGTTTTGCTCCTTGGAGAATCAGGTAACAAAACGAGCAGCAGCACACAGCACTCCTGAGTGCCACGGGCAGAAGCAGCACCATTCCTCAGACATCAGCAGGCGTGAAAGCCTGAGTGGTGGTCAGAAGGAGTAGACAAGGTGTATGTTGGAAGCACTGCTCAACTTGAATCAAGAACTTTTTCATTTGGAGTCAGAATTGCTGCACGTGGCTTCCCAGCAAGCTCTCCAGCTTTCAACTTGGAGGTCAGTGAACCGTACTCGTAACAAATGGGATGCTGAAGTTAAATTCAACTTGTCCCAGAGTTAGTCTGAAATGTTAGTTATAGGGGTTTGGGTTTATTTATTTTTTTATATAAAGTGCAAAGTATATTGCTGACAGTGGCTAGAGAAGAGTTTAAGAAACAAGAGAGAAATTTGAGTTAAAAGACCTATTTGTCAGGGTAACAATTTCGGTGCACTGTTGTGAAGGATTTTTGCTTTTTTTAGATAGTGTTTCCGATATTAGTGTATAATCTTGGGTCTGAATTTAGTTCTTACTTCAGCAGGCATCATGACTGAAAAGTAGATGTCAGAAGTCTTAAAAGGATTAGTGCTCCATATATAACCAATAAAATTGATTTGTGAATTAGGGGTCCCCTTCACAGAGGTAATAAAGTTTTCCTTCTGCAAGCAGTGAAATTTATTTCTTGTAGCTGTCAGTGTAGTTGTTCTGCATCGCTGTAAGATGCCGGCAGTGTGCTCAGGGCAATAGCAGAAAAGGGCAGAGATTGAACAAGGGGAAGGCGCAGTCTCAATTGAATAGAGCTGTTCCAAACCAATTGCAAAGACAATAAAACTCTAAGGCCCAACCCTGCTCTTGGAAAAATGTTCCCAGTAACTTCAGTAACAGTGCAATGACTTTATATGATGTTAGTAATGAAAATGTATCTCAGAGGTGCTCAAACCTGTAATTCTTGCACACCAGGACTTCAATACAGCTATGATAATTATCCGACTCAGAAAACTTCCCTTCCTCTTTTGATTGATTAATGCACACTTCAGGATCTCAGCTGGTGTAAAACACTGGCTAACAGTCCACCTCTGACTGAGCAAGATACACAGAAAATATCGAAATCCTACACTGACATGAATACTAAACCAAAACAACCAAAGCAAGCCGATTGAAGAAATTTGGAGTGGAAGGTCTCTGGTGAGCAAGGTTTACTTCTCAGGAATTAGAATTAAACTGTAAGAACAGGAAAAAAATACTTTTTTTTTTTTTCCACAGAAGATTTAAAGAGTGAGTGCATGTTAAATAGGCAGCTTGATTAATGAAAAAAGTTAACACTCTTTTTTGCAAGAAGTGTATCAGAAAATTTTTGTAAGGATTTTCAAAGGAATCCCCCGACAATGGGATTCATACACGACTGCTCAGGGGAGTGGGACTGTACATGAGCTTCCAAGGAGCAGCAATGTCTGCACAGCAGCCTCTGTGGATCTGATGGCAGAGGACGTGGCACTGTGCAGTATTAATCCATTGCTTCTTGCTTTTTGCAATAAACAACCATGCAAATCTGAATGAAATGAAGTCAGGCCACCATGGTTCTTGGTAAGTGGTGCTTCAGAAGTCTCTGCAGCCCAGCTGAAGAGATTGTTAGTGTTGGGGCAACGTGAGCCCTTGTCATAGACTGAATTGATAGATAGGCTATGTACAGCCAGTAATATCCCAAAGGCTATTCCATATACATTGGGTATAAAAATCTAATCAGACTCAAAGTATTTTTATCTTTTCCAGAAGCTGTCTGTATTACAAAGTAATAACAGGTACTTTAAAAAGTATATATTGGCAAAAGGAAACAATAGAAAGGAGAAAAGGAATATTTTCTGCTGGTTTTGCTTTGTTCCTAATTAATTAATCCCAGGATTGATCATTGAGTGTATACAGATGCAGAGAGAAAAAAAAAGTTCGCCAAGCTTAATGCTGTTAGACTGCAGAGGAGGACAATATCTGAGCTTTTAAAAATGTACCTGAGACACAGGCTGTTAGCTGGCTTCTCATTTCCAAGGCCAGAGCAGGAGAAGGGGCAGGCAGGAGAAATTTATAGAGGGTCCTGTATCAGGCAATGGCCATTCTGTTTTCTGACACATTAGGGCACCAGGACAAAGAAAGATTTTTGCAAGGTTTATGAAGTCCTGGTAGGGCTGGACCTCAATATCTGCAAAGACCTGCCCCTGCACCAAAGTATTGCTTCTTCATGTCACCAGTTTCATAGACAATATAAAGCTCAAGCAATGGTAGTGACTTTTTTTTTTAAGGTTGCACAGCTTAAGTCATGCAGTATTCCTTCTCCAAAACCAACATGGATTTGGTTTTGCTCTATATCTTAGTGTACTAGAACTAATCTACTAAAATATTCATGTAGCAATGAAAAATAGGAATTAAAAAAAAAAAAAAAGTATGTGCAGTGTGTCAGAATTAATGTGCCTAGTGGAACATTAACTTCTGTATTTCTAAGACTTTTTAACCTTGCCACTTTAATGGTGTTCTGATACAGCATTATACATTCAGTAATTTTCTTTTTTAAAATTGAAAGACAAATTGAAATAAAGATGGGAAGGGGAGGGGTAAGTGAAAGACAGTAGAAGAGGATCAGGAACAATAGAGCTGAGTCCTTTGCTCAGTGGGTAAAGCTCATAAACACCTTGACCTAATGATTTCCTACATAGGATGAAATTCAGACCACACGAGCATAGAAAGCTATGTAATAATTAAGGAAAAAAAGACTTAATGAGATTTAAGTGATATATATGCAGAGCTGACCCTTCGATAGTCTTAAATGAATTTCACACTCACATAGCTACTCTTCTGAAGGGATGTGAGTGAAACATTAATATATTTGCATGAAAAATCCCACTTCTTTTGTTTTCACTTTTAGGGATGTATTTCTGCTGCACATGTACTGAACCCTGTCATTAATAGTGAGCAGTCTTTATTAATATATTATCTAAAAAAATACATAAGGCATTTGTGATGTTAAAGGCTCCCGAAAATCTGAACTGTAAGAATGATTTTGAAAACATTGAAATTGAATACCTAACTCTATCCTGTCCCAGCTGCAAATTACAGATGAAGTTTTTTATGCTCTGACTCAGAAAGAAATAATGGGAACTTTTTTTTGGCAACAAACCAGGTGGGAAAAATTATATTCCAAACTACAAAAATTGAGAGTGTGAGAACAAAAGAGGAAAAAAAAAAAGGGTGGTTTGTAATGAAGACAGTTTTACAAGTGGAGCTGTGTTGGGCATACGAATCACCTCCTGTACCAGGTTAGAGAGGACATCTGCAGCATCACAGAATCTGAATGTACCTAGCCCATCTTCCAGGTGTTTATTTCTGCTCCCCCTAGTCTGCCCCAAGTCCTGCACAGACGCATTTCCCTGCAGGCACCAGGCTCTGTAGGATTAGCGAGATCTTTCTGCAAAAAGTTAATGGCAAGAGGTGGTCTGCTGGCAGCTCCCCGGTGGAACATGTCTTATGTTAGAGTTGAGGTGATGAACTTTGATCTTAACAGAGAAAAAAACCCCAAGTGTTCTTGAGTAATGAAAATAAATTTGTATCAGTTGTTTTAAAATCGTATCTTTTAAAGTGCATTTTTAGTTAAACAGAAAAGCTCAAGTTTTAAGGTATACCTTCATTTTCTGGCTAAACAAACACTTTGCAGAATTAAATTGAATTGTGCAGAAATATTCCTGGCCAAGAACATAAAGATATGAATCAATACAGAAAACAAACAAACAAAAAAAAACAACAAAAAATAAACAACAAAAAAAAGAAAGATTCCAGATTGTTCCTTGTCCCACATTTCCCTATATAAACCTGGAGCCTATGCAGTAGTTCAACATACACTTTTAATCAAGGATATAACAAAGCGTATGCTCAGGTCACTGAAATGAACACAATGTCTTGTTTCTAAGTTTTAATTAAAAGATTTCTTCATTGGATTGGATTGTACAAAATTCTCGTTTGTGGTAATTACAAGTGGTCTCTTGTCATGCAGCTCTATGCACTTATCCTCTGAACCTGTGCTTTCTGTCTCGTACCACCAAAATTGTACTCGGCTGCCCAGGAGGAAGAGTTTGTCCTTTGATAGCTGTCACTGAAATGTGGTGCTGGGATGTGTTCAACGCCTATTCATCCTTGACAGGCAAAATAGCACGGAGCTGTCTGGTTAGTCATGTCTTGACAGCGAGAATGTTTTGCCCTGTGGGATTCATGGGGCTTTTGAGTGATGACCGAGTGGACAGACATCATGAATGCTTTTGGGTTGCCTGGTGCTGTGAACTAGATGCATAGCCCTTACTGGGAAAAAGTGGGTGATGACTTATTAACTCCATTATTGGTCACCTGGCTCTATTTTACAC
>WHYT01016036.1:238011-283867 GCA_009806455.1 Tetrax tetrax
CTCTTGTCATGCAGCTCTATGCACTTATCCTCTGAACCTGTGCTTTCTGTCTCGTACCACCAAAATTGTACTCGGCTGCCCAGGAGGAAGAGTTTGTCCTTTGATAGCTGTCACTGAAATGTGGTGCTGGGATGTGTTCAACGCCTATTCAGCCTTGACAGGCAAAATAGCACGGAGCTGTCTGGTTAGTCATGTCTTGACAGCGAGAATGTTTTGCCCTGTGGGATTCATGGGGCTTTTGAGTGATGGCCAAGTGGACAGACATCATGAATGCTTTTGGGTTGCCTGGTGCTGTGAACTAGATGCATAGCCCTTACTGGGAAAAAGTGGGTGATGACTTATTAACTCCATTATTGGTCACCTGGCTCTATTTTACACCTTTACTAGGTCAAATTGATGTGAAAATGAACTGTGGAGGTGTTCATTGTTGTAATCAAAAAGCCAGATGGATTAGGCTAAGAGCAGAAGGACTGCCGTCTTGGATTAAACCGGATGGACCAGGGGTCCATCCAACCCTGTATCCCCACTATAAAGGTCAAGCAGTGTGATTCTTCTCCGAATACTTACTTCCACCTTCCAGCATAGAAAATATTAGAGAATTCTAGCACAAGTGGCTGCATCTGAATCGTCACATATAACAATCCACAATAGATCTATCTTCTGTGAATTTACAGGATCCTTTTTAGACGTCCATAGCATCCTATGGCAAGGACTTCCATTGAGTAATGCAGTTGTTTTCCTATTTTTCTGTAATTACACTAGAAACACTCTGTAGAGCTATTACTACGATACTCTTGAAGTCAATATTCCAGGCTGTAAGCAGACACAAAAGTACAATTCTTTAGAGCAATTAATTAGCATGAATCCAAGATGATGCTCTGAGGGCTTCATAAGGAGAAGAGAATTGTGTAGGATAAGCAATAATCTTTGTGAGTTAGATTTCCTCAGTCGTACCTGTCTTTCTCGGAAGTGGCTGAGTGCTATTTAGTTGCAGAGAGAGATATTAGCAATGTTTACATCGAAGCAGAAAAGGGATGCAAATATTGCCAGTACCTCTTCTGCAGGGTCCTGGGTGCTCTGTGAGGTTTGGCTGCCATAGTTCCTGCTGCAGATGAAGGAAATGAACTCCCTGTAGAAAGTGCATAGTTCTTTGGTCTTTAGTGTAGAAAGGTATGAAAACACTGAAGAGATCTAACTGTGATCTGATAATGCTAAATGCAATGCCTTTGTTTTCTCTGTGGTTCTCTTTGTTTACTTTTTGTATAATATTTGGTCCACAGAATTCAGCTGCTGCAGAAAACCTCCTGTGCTCACTGAATTCTCTGATATATTACAATTACTTTTCATCTTCCACTGTAAGAAACATCCTGTACATAACTCATTAAGCCAAAACTAAAAATCCCTCTTATTTTCTCAATGCTATTAGCTTTTCAGCTCTCATATCACCTTTTATTGAAATTCTGCCAAGTCCTCCCAGCTAAGCAGAGTGAACATATATCAGCAGGGACCCCCAGGAAACACAGGGTATTTCAATATTTGGCATACACTTCTCTGAATCAACTCTGAACAAAGCACAGCAGTAGCAGAATAGTACCGAGGTGTGAGGGTATTTGCATTTGGTGGAGGTGCATCGTGTTTCTTCCAATTTGTGGTGATTAAAAACCCCAAGTCACAGTCTATATGAGAAATACTGTGTTGTCTTGACTCAACTGTAGTGCTGAGTAAATGTATTTTGGATGTACTATGTAGGGGGTTTAGTTTTCCCATGTGATGCTGCCTCTCTTCTCAGTTTCTGCCCTCTGTTTTTGACTCTTACACTTGACTCCTCACAGACAAAATGAGATTTTGCTGCAAACTGAAGATATGGCTGTCATAGTTATATGACCATCTCTCCCCCTGCACCCTCAGTTACTGACTCTCGATCTGTATTTATCCCATGTGATATCAAAGTTCTGTTACACACATTTTCATAGATGAGGAATGAGCAATTAAGAGACTTGCTCATTACAAGAATTATGTGGTGAAGAGAGCCATACACACACTGCCTTGCTGCCAGGACACAGCTGATACACTCCCTGGTGTGTGTGGGCTGGAATTTGTTTAGCTGTCTCACATTTCCTATTTTCATTTTCTTTCAGACTAACAGCTAAAGCCGTCGCTGTTCTCTTACCAATCTTGGGAAGCTCGTGGATCTTTGGGATTTTGGCTGTCAATGCCCACGCATTAGTATTTCAGTATATATTTGCTGTTTTCAATTCTCTACAAGTAAGTACCTGGTGGGAAAGTTTATGGCTACTGAACTGCTGCTGAGATCCAGTAAATGGATCATTACCAATGTTTTCACATGCTTGTGTTTATTGGATTGTTTCTATGTTCCTTCCTCTGTCTTTTAAGTCTCTACTGACCATAGAGTGCTGGGAATTGTTTAGTCTCTGTATGATTAAATAAATGGGACAGTGAGCTTGAGAAATGAAATTCATTCTTCCAGCACCATGTACTGCAGGCAAGATTCTTTAGTAGAGATACCAGAACCATTTTTCAGTGTCAGTTTGAGGCTTCATTACTGAGACCAAATGAAAGCGAACAGAAGTTTGTGGGAATGGTGCAACATAAGGAGAAAAGTGGAGCTATTCTGCATGCCGCAGAAACCAGCACACAACTCCTGCTTGGAGGCAGTTAGACCCCCTTCCTCTCAAGACACCAATCCAGAAAAATAGCTCTGTCAAAGGAGGAATGTAAACATCTGCTTAGCTTTAAGTGATGTTTCTGTAGGGGTATAAATCTATAGGTGTATTATAATTCTTTCCCAAATATTGATTACAAAGGGGAAAAACAAATGAACTCTCATAAATCTTTTTTTTTTTTTTGTCTCAGGCATAAATACTACTATGGTCACAAAAAGAGTGCAACAGAGTTCTCCCAGTATGCTGATAAGAAAAGTTCCAACTTTCATTCAAAATAGAATGAAAGTTGGAATAAGTTTGGCTGAATATTCCCTAAAAGAAAATAAAATTATTTTGAGAGGGAAAAGGATGGGACCTTTTCACTTTCCATTGG
Source organism: Tetrax tetrax (assembly GCA_009806455.1). NCBI lineage: Eukaryota > Metazoa > Chordata > Aves > Otidiformes > Otididae > Tetrax > Tetrax tetrax. Next base: position 241,069 of record WHYT01016036.1, read on the forward strand.
ACTAAAAGCCCTAAGATAGTAAAATTCTGTTGTGAAAATTTTCCTAATGGTAATACCTCAATTTTCTAATGTGAAAAATAATGATCTGGTGTTTCCCAAGGAGCGGTTCCCTCTGTCCTTATATTTGCAAGCACAGAGAAAAGGTTCTCTTCTTCTCATGCAAATAGAATTCCTGCTTCTTTTCAGCCAGATTCTTCTCCTTTAGCACTCCAAACTTTAGGAGTTGCTAAAAGGCGTTTAGGAACTTTAGGAAAAGGTCCAGACAAGCCCCATAGTAACCTAATGCTGCATGTTTCTCCAATTTAACATGGGGCACAGTTTCCCTACTCTTCAATGTTTATAGATCTCCAGCTACTTGATGTCTACTTTATACAATATTACAATAATACATTACTGTATTTCTTTCTTCATAGTCAGTTTTCACCCTTCTCCATTTTATCTGTTTTCAGGGATTTTTCATGTTCCTCTTTCACTGCCTTCTGAATTCAGAGGTATGTAACCAAATGGTGTTAAAAAAGCTGGTGTTACCAAATTCAGGTAACATGAGTATAAAGCAAGAAAATACTTTCTCTATTATTGCTGCCTGCTATGCCATTGGTTTATTTTTTCTTTCAGTTAATACATGATTGTAAGTGACTTTGTGGCTTGCAGTGTTTTGACCCATGCTTGACTTTTATTTTATTTTATATAAGAAAAGTTAAAAAAAAAAACAAACTAAAAAAAAAAAAAACAGGTAAGAGAAGGCAGCTCAAGACTAAAGGAAGAAGCACTCCCAAGGGCTGGAGGGGCTGAGCAGGGCATGGGCTGTGCTGCTGCAAAGGGAGGATGCGTAAATAGCGGGAGCACTACTCATTCTGGCAGTCCCTGTTGTGGGGCCTCTGGCTTTGTTACATCTGCAGTTTCAGAGAGAAAAATAAATATTATTCCCCACAAAACACACTTTTGGAAGTTGCTTATGCAATCCTTAATGGGAAACCAGAGTGGAACATATTCCAGGTATTTTTCTTGGCAGGAAGCTCAGGATTTCGTAGCGGATCAGGAGGCATCTTTTTGCATTAGGGCTGTCCCAGAGCAACTGGCGCAAAGCCAGGGCAAGGCTGATGTGCACGGGGCTTGTGGGGACCATCTTCACTGGACGTGGAGCTTGCAGCATTCTCTTCCATAGCAGACAGCAGGAAATGTTCAGCAATGTGTATTACTGATAACAAAAGTTTCTCACACAAACCATTTCCAGCATGCTGGTGGGGGGTGCTGCTTGGTGAATACCCACCCGCATGGCTCTTGTTCTCCTACAGCTCTTTCTTCTGGATGCCACTAAGTAGCTCTGCCCCATAGCCTGCTGCTTCTTCCTGTGCAACAACAGCACTCCAGCTCTTCTGTGGAGACGTTATTATTTATTGATATTTGCCAACCTGTTCAGTCTTAGAGCATTAATACGATCTTTGCTGCAATCAGTTTGGAGAGTCAGGACTGTCTATGAAATTCTCGATCTTTATTGAGATCAACTTAAGTTAACCAGGCAGGTTAAAGGTAAGGAGGAAAAATATTTCTTTATTCTTTTCTCCCCTGGCTGAGAAAGCTTTCTTGCTGCTGTCAAGCTTCAAATGTCTTAAATCAAATACAAATATTTAAATAGCTGCCAGTTTTCCAGGAACCTCATGAGAAATTAAAATCAGAAGCTTTTCAGTATTTGTATATATATAGCTAACGTGAACCGTCATTTTTGGAGAGCAGGTCTTATTGGCTCCATCGTATGCTGTGCATATCTAAAATACTTCTTCAGTTAAATGGCAAGAAATTTTCTTAAGAATTTCTCTTAAGAATTTCATTCTTACTATAGAAGTAAAAATCTGCAGATATTTACAAGTAGTTGGGTCAAAAAAAGAGAGCTTTATTCCCAGTGTGCCTGGACAAGAATGCACAGCCAGTATGAGGAAGCAGAGGAGAAGGGGTCCGACGGGACCTGAGCCGCCCCTCTCCCAGCCCGCGTCCAAAGCGCCAGCGCCAGCCCTGAGGGCTCTGTCGTCGCAGCCCCCGACCTCCTTCAGCACTTTGTCTCTGCGCCTCACCACCCTCACCGCTGCCGCTCTGAAATGGTCATCTTCCTCTTTTTTACGTTTGAGCTTCTTATTTCCTGTTTTAGCTACAAGGTGTGTAAAGAGTAGGTAATTCCCTTCCTCTCTGCAGAAAAGGGAAGACTGTAAGACTTGCCCTGTCTTTCCCCAGTCTCCTCTTCTGATTAAACAACCTGAGCTTCTCGTAACGTGTGTTTGCTTGACCTGCGATCATCCTCACTGCTTTCCAGGGCTGTCTTCAGCTACGCCCTGCTTTTCCTAGGATGCTGGAGGGAGACCTGCAGCTGGGACCATGCTAGTGTAGAGCAGGGAGGACAGATTACTTTGTGTGTTTTGCAGAGCATCCTCCTCTTGACAAGATGTTCCTTGTCACAACATCATAACACTGGTCAATCGCTTCCAGCCAGTAATCCTGGATAAATCTCACCTACTTGCCTCAAGAATGGCTGTCTCACCATCTTTTCTTTGTGCAGATGATTATTTTCACCTCGGTGCAGAATCTTCCTACATCCATGGGGAATATCATGCAGCACCTTTAAGTAATTTCATTTTTCAAATGCTGGCCACTGGCTTACATCCTTGTGGCATCTGGGTACCATCAGGGCTGTGTGAGCTCCAGGGAGAGTCCCCCAGATGGAGGAGCTTGTGGTCCAGCCTGGGGCTGTATATTTAGTTAGAAAATGTGAAAGTGTCTTAGTGAGCTGCTGAAAATCAATATAATGGCACCTTATGAAATCTTCCAAACTAGAACTGCAAATACTGGGGATGTATGCTTATATGCCCTGCAGTTCTGGGGGGTTTGCCTGTATTATTTTTTAATTTTTTAATGAGATGAATGGTAATACAGTCATACCTTTGACATCTAGGAGGGTGGGATAACCCAGATGGCGTGAAAATGTTGCCAGTGAAATGAGACATAAGTGACATTATACAGTGCCTTGTATTTAAAATATGGATACTTGAAAAGTAAAGTTAAATTTTAAAATAAGGCCATAAATAGAAAGAAAAATATACAGGCAGATTGTTTCTTGTTTTTTAGTAGAGTGATGTTAATGTGGAAGAAGGACAATGGGGAAATGCTTGTAGGCTGCACCTGTGGAAATAAATACCACTTTTAAAAAATAAATCTTCTATCTGGTTTCTTTTTTCCCCCAAAGGTTAGAGCTGCCTTTAAGCACAAAACCAAGGTCTGGTCCCTTACCAGTAGTTCGACTCGCAATATCAATGTGAAACCCTTCAATTCAGACATCGTGAGTATTCCTCTTTCTTTTTTTTTTTTTTAATTGTACTTGAAACTGTTCCACATTAAATTCTGTTGGAAAGAACAGGACACAAGAAGGCACGTGGGTATTTTTAGTACCTAACCTAATGCATGATGTGGGCAGGGGGAATCAGCAAGTATTAAGTTGCAGCTACAATATCCCTTTTGAAAGCAAAGGACAAAATTCTGCTTTCTGGTAAACCATCAACAAAAGTAAACAAAAATTTCTGGAATCTGGAGTATGGTTCTATGAGACTGTTCCCACCAAATGTAATGGATTTCATATTATGCATTCAAGCAGCATTTTGGCAATGTATTTGTCTGATGATGATGGCTTTTTGATGGAGCCCTTTTACATTTAAGCCTGAGGAATAAAATCTTAAATACATTAACACGTGAATATGCTTTTCTAGCTCTCCTTAAATTGTCATGAGGGAAAAGACATTTGTTTTTAAGAAGAACCAGACTTCTGAAGTGATAGCTATTATTAAGTGATTGCTGCCCATCACCTTAGATCCTGGCCATAACTGCTTAAAAATCCTTAACGTGTATGCTCTCAAGACTCCATGACGACGCCGTAATGTAAATAGATGCTTTCAAGTTTTTATTTCATCCAGACAAGAGTGTTTTAGCAAAATAAATTAATCTACTTTCGATCTTATTTTGTTTTCCAGATGACTGGGAACAGGCCAGGCACAACCCCCACAAAGGTGAACAGCTGGGATAAAAGCACCAACTCAGCCAACCGCATTGATTTATCAGCGGTCTGACAGTCATACCAGCTTCTTGGGGAAAATCAAGCCATACATTCAGGACCTCTGACACAGTGTCCACCTTTTTTTTTCTCACTGTTAATACCAGTAGAAAACTGCTTTTTTTTTTTTGATCACTGCCTAATAAATTGGAAATTGTCGTATTGTTTTGTTGAGTAAATAGCCCTCATCTGCTTGCCTTTGAAGCTGTAACACGTTTGACCACTGGGCTATTAGCAATATCTGTAACAATAACTCGCACAAATATACACTGGATGGTGTTGTCAGCGATGATGAAAACACTAGGTACGCAAAACGGGCTTACTGCTCTCTCAATCATTCCCGCTCCCAGAACCAAGGAAAGGCAGCATACCTCTGGAAAGATGGATTTGTACACTCTGAAATCAAAATGCTTCCCATTGTGATGTTGTGATGGGACTATCCTGGTGTTGCTGTGCACTCTGTGTTTACATTTATTACTTTACAGACTCCAATTATCAAAGTGTAGCTTATCCAAAATACACAGTGTACTACTCCTGCACGTTCCCTATTAGTATTTTAGATATTCCTGTTTACATTGTAGCTGTAAAAGGCAGAAATGGCTAAGGTTGTCCTATAGCAATCCACAGGATTTCTATCACTGATTTTTTTTTTTTTTTGTGCTGAGGTATCGCACTACAAAATATTTGTGTTGCTTTGCCTAAAGCTTTTGGATACAATCAACAACTGTCCGTTTAGTGCATTTCGCAAATGCGCTGTAGCTTTTGGAAATCAAAACCTGGCACTGTGACTTATCTTTCTTCTTTACAGGTCAAATTGAGACACTGAATTCCAGCCACACAAAAGTAACACAATGCTACACTGTGAAGACAGCCAGACTACAAACAAGGCTATGTATTGTTACCTACAGACATCTTCTAAATAGGTCTCTGCAGAGTCTTTTGTGGTTTTAAACTCTGCTCAGCACTTAATAGTTTCTGCTTTAGTACTGCTATGAAGTCTCTTTAAGGAGAAAAAGACCCAACACTGTAATTTTTCTTTTGACCAGTGTTTTGTAGGTTCTTGTGCTTGGAGCACAAGGGGCTGTGATCCTGGCTGCACCCACGATGCACCTTTCCAGCTGAGGGTAAAGCTGAGGATGCCCCAGAGGTAGTCAGAGCCCCTAAAAACATGTCGTGCTCTGGGGCTGACTCAGCAGCCAGGGTCTCCAGAGCCATTTCCAAAGATAAGTCCCCTTTTGTAGCCATACCTTTGTATGCCCAGCTCTTCCTCATTTGCAGTAACTTCTCCCTAACACACTGGGTATACTGGTTTGCAAGAATTGCCAAAATAATTATATTTTGGCATATTATATTGGCTTTCTTAGTAAACTTGGCCATCAAAATACTACAAAAGGAGGGAAATATGCAAATATTCAATCTCATTTCTTGCTAAGAGGTTTTTGTGGGACTTTTTTTTGGTGTTTGTCTTTTTTTTTCTTCTTTATTAAAGATTTGTATCTTCAGCAGCTCAGACAATTTCTGGTCCCAGTGAATCTGCTATTGATTTCCAAAAGAAAAGGTATTTGCACCCTAACGTAGAGAGTGGAAATTGTTTGTTGGATAGTAAATTTGTAAAAAAAAAGAAAATAAAAGTACATTGATCTTTAGTGAACAGGAAAGATTCATCAATTAGGACTGAATTTAGTGAAGCGCTTCATCCAAAAGAAATGGAGTTTGAAAGTTTAGAAAACATCAATGCATTTCATTTTTGATTGATCTAAAACAAGTTTTCTCTATGTTTCCTTCCTGAACTGAGGAAAAATGACCTGTTTCAGTTTGGACCAATCTTTTCCACCTCCTGTGCCTTCTCCCCTTACTGGCCAGGACTTGTTGGTATTGTCACCAAACTGCAACCCCACAGTCCACCCAAGTTTGTCTGTGGCTACAAATTAAAACATTCTACAGAAATTATCTTAGTTTCACCAGATTTATGCTGGATTTATGCAGCTAGAATAGAGCAGAATGTTGCATACTGCATATCACCCATATACATACATTAAATGTATAGGCTACTTATCTCATGTTTCCTATTGCTAAATTACTCAAGTTGTTGACAACAAACTTTAAAAGGTGGGTCAGTAAAAGCAAAATATCTGAATGGCTATGTCTTTATTTTGGCTTTTGTGTATGCCTTTTCTACATTGCACTGTCTTACAGCTGTGCAAATATATGGGCTTTTCTTGGCCTGAGAATGACTTTTTTTTTTTTTCCCCCCCCAAAAGACACAGTAGAAGGAGCCCTTGGAATGTATGTAGGAGATTGTAGCAGAACAGTACTGTGATAACAGAGTTCAGTGTTTGTATTGTGTGCAGACAACATATTTAAGCATATTTTTTTTATACTGGAGCATGTCAGGTTTGTTGTGTTTTGTTTTGTTTATTTTTAACACTGTGACCATGGATATAGATTGAAACCCTCCTTGATCATTTCTTTTCTAATCATTGTGTTATAGCATAAACAGTTCTATAAATGAACATATAAAAATGGACATATAAAAGCTTTTTTTAAAAAAAAAAAATCTTAAAGAATATTCACTCCTACAAAGTTTTCATTGCTTGCATTTCCTCCTGTGCTGACGTATATTGGTCACCTATGTCACTACACAAGGTCCATTTGAAAAAACCATGCAACATACAAATGACAGTCATGTAAAGGGCTAAATCTGTTTTTCATCCAGGTATACCATATTTTAAAATAGTTCATGAAGAATAAGAAAAGCATGAAAATGTTTTTGGTTTTATACTTTAGAATGTGACATAGCTGTATGATATATTGAGGGAGCATTTATCATCCTGTATCTACTGAGTTCCAGTGTGGATAACCTGCATCCCATGCTTTAACTTTTGAACGTTACTTGTGCTGAAGCAGTTTGTCTTGTTGTTTATGTCACAAGAGGTTAGGAGCTAGAACACTGTATTTATAATACTAGGTTGGGGATGGGGTTTCTTCTGTTTTTTTATAAACTAGTAAAAAAACCACAAAGTACAAATGTGTTCCTTTGCCATCTAAGTCCATTGATTCAATGTATTTTTGTTGTTACTGAATGCAGCAAATGTACTGAATAAGAAATGCTCAAATGAATCTTTAAACAATCTCTTCCTGTCCTCAGTCTTTTGAAGCCTGAAAATCTTGCAGTTTATTTATGGGCTTGTGTATAGCAGCTATTGCAATATTTTTTTCAGTTCAGCATCATTTTGTCAATGGTATGAAATCTTAATTGAATGAGATGTGAGTTTTAAAATAGGTAATGTAGCAAGAATGACTTTGCCAGTAAGTAGTAAAATAATTTAGTTTTGTTGTTTTTTCCCCCTCAAATAAATAAGAACTCTTAATTTCTTAAAAGAACTTTGTTCAAATTATTCTTTTGACATGGGTTATAAACAACATCGTAACAATTATGGCTCCCTACCAGTACTATTGTTGTGATTAAACAAGCCAAGGTTTACTCATATGAGAAGTCCTACCATGTGCGTCAGGTGTGCCTAGGTAATGTGCAGTAAATATTTTTGTATTAAAGTTTATACTCACAGAATATACTGGGGAAAGTCATTCCCTCCCCTTTAAGAAGCAGCTGCTGCAGATTATTTCTTCTAACCCAACTGTTCCAGCAACCTGGTCAAGGTCAGTTCCTAGGTGAAAAAATGACATTTATGGATATGACAAACAGATTATGTCTCAGACTTAGAGGGGAGGATTCTCAGTCTACCAGAGCTCTGAATATAGCAGTATGTGTATATGGGGGGTGTGTGTGTGTGTGTGTATATATATGTATATGGAGTATATATTTTTATATACACACGCACTTATAGTTAGAGATATCCACACACATTTTACATATATAAATAAATATATATTTAAAAATAGATACATATACCTTTTTCAGAAGTCTGTTCCTATCACCACATCAGCATCATCTTCTCTGCTATTTTCGGTAGTTGGGGCCAGAGAATTTGCTGGATGGAAGAGGAGTGCACATGCAACAATTAGCTTTCCATGGCAGTTTACACGCTCCTGCAGCCAAATAGCTGTAGCAACTATCAACTGCCACCAGCTATCCATGTTCTGGATGCCTGGGAATGCAGGCATGGTCAGAAATGCCAGAGGTTTTGTCATTGCTCTGCTGTTACTCTGCTACATGACCTTCAGCAAGCAACTTTTCCTCACAATCAGTGAAATGAAGATAATGATGCTGTCCTCTTTGTTAAGTCCTCTGAAACTCACAGTTGGCAAACATTGAAGAGCATTTACTCTTAAATATTAATGGTACACAGTCATTTTGTTTCTTTCACCTGTTGCTGGCTTTAGTGCAGAGGACAAAATCATTGTACAGAGTGGCCCCTAACCTTCACCCTGTCCCCACAATCAGTGTCACGTGTATGTAGTATCAGTGTTATGTGGTTACGCTCTGCTGTGCCCTATTGCAACGGAAAGCATCCGTTCCTTGCCACAGCATTAGGACAGAGACTTGTCCACTTTACTTTTTTTCTAACAGCTGCAGATATGTCCTTCCTCCTGTGGCTGACGTACACCTGGGAGCATCCTTGCACGTGAAGCAGGGCCGGCAGGTCCACCTGCCACGCACGCCACATCAGAGGCAAAGCAGGGAATTACTTTGATGGTGCCTCAGAGCTGCATCAAATAGGTGACATATTTCTCTTCACCTTAAGGACAGCCAACCTGCAGCCTTACGAACAGAAAGAGCTCTGGGATCTTGTACAGCCAGTGCAAAATACCAGTGCAAGGTTCAGGCCTCACTTCAAAGGCTCAGATACTGAAGCTTTGGCTCTAGGACTTGTTTCACTCTATAGCAGGGCAATGGGTCATAATAAAATGTATTGTGGCTTTTTAAACTAGTGCATATTGTATTCAAACTTTACTACTACCTCACATTTATCTGAAAATGATAATGTAAATTCAGAAACGTTACATCTCAAAGAGCAAACAGCTCCAAAAGCTTATCATCATAGAGGTGCAGTCCTGCAGAGGACATGTTTTCAAGGTTAAAGCTGGTTCTATTATGATTAATAAGCTGCCAGCTGCCCTCTCTGTGTTGTATAACTGTGTAGATGTGGTGAGGTGATGATGGGAAGTTAAATAGGAGGGGAATTATGTGATGAAGAATAACTAGAGCAATTATATCCTGAAAAATTAAAGATTGGAATTTAGATGAGAAAGGTGTTTCATAATCTTTCAATACCCATTACAAAGAAGCCTTCCTGCCTTTGTATCCCTCCAAATCATGTAGCAAGGCACACATAAAGGAATGCTTTCTTGCTATTCTGTGAAATTTTGAGGATATGTTTAACATTTATCATTCATGACAGAATAATATATTAGGTAATTTTGGCACTAGTTTACATCATGTTTGCCTTTAAAAATATTTTCATTATATCTGTGTTATGCTTGGATGACTCAGTGTAGTATGTCATGGATAGTTATTGCTATAATTGCCCTTGTTCACACAATTTTCTTTCTCAATAATCCCATATGTTCTTGGAATTCAGAGGCCATATTTCATCTTGTCACGGGTGATTACAATACTGAATGTACCACTGACATCAGCATCGTCACCAGGTGCTGACACATGACAGAAATATTGGCTCATAAGGGTGGCTTTTAAACACTGGTCAGTGCATCTTCACCAAAGAGCTTCCTTGCCCAGTTGCTAATTTGCTGAGGGTAATTCCCAAAAGAGCAGTTTCAGGCTGCTAATTTACCTGTACTAAAGGCAACCGAAGCTTTCTCTCCTCATGTTATTTTTGGTCATTACTGTAGAAAAGCAGGCTTGGCTGAGCATTGTGTTCCTTTAAGCATGCTCCAAGCTAAGCATTTACTTATCTCCACTTATGAACATGGAATAAAACATAAAACAGTTCAAGCAAAAAAAAAAAAAAAATTAATTGAAACATACTGGGCAACTTGATCACTGCAAAAGCCTTAAGTTTTAGTTTGTGTTCATAATATTCTGGAGGAAAATGCACAATAAAACAAACCCAAACTTTTACCCTCCGGAAGCATCTCAAGTTAAGCAGCAAAGACTGAATGCTTCTTGGAAAATCTATCCCTTATGTAGTAGGATTTTAACGATTTAAAATTCATATTATGTTGACTAAAGCGTGTTTCCTTCTGGCATTTTTGTTTCAGATTCTGCACAGGTCAACTAAATGTAAGCACGTCTTCTCACTTAGGCAGTCATGTATCAGTAACTTGTCATATTTTTATCATCTCCAAAAGGAAAAAAAAAAAAGGGACAGTGGGGAATCTGTAGGCATGTCTTCACAGAGGAAAAAAAGGCCAAAGCTCAGTCCTCAAACTGACCCACGGGTCTCTCATCCTCTGCTGATGACTGTGTGGGGGGCTCTAGGATCTGAGGCTTAGCATTGGTGAATATTTGCGCAGATGGCTTTCTGCAGGAGCAGCAAAGAACATAATTGTAAAAAAAAAAGTGTCTGTGAACTATGCTTCAAAATTGGTGAGCTGAATATTGTGCATTTAGATCTTGTGCACTAAAATCTCACATGTGTAGTCAATAGACTACACTGCAAGTTTATGTATCAGCCTCATGATGCAGGGATATTTTTCAGTCTCATGTTTTTATATGCCTAAAAGGCTCCTCAATATTGCCTGCTAGTACCAGCACATCAACATACAGCATGCAAAAGGTCTCCCAGAATTAGTTCTTGTAAGCCAGACTATCCATTATTTGGTGATGTTATAAATAATTTCTCATACCTTCAGTCTAAGGGGCTATCAAAACTAGTGTCTGATAACACCTGGCAAAAAAATTAATGTTGGAAACTCTCTAAGCAGCTTATCTAAAAGTTAATTAAAGATGTCAAAATATCTGTGTAGGGCAAAAGGTACACAGAGAGGCATCGCCATGCAGAAGATGTGCACTGTATGGAGAAGAAAATATTTTGAGTAAAATGTTGGTAACACCAGCAACTAATAATTGACTAAATCATGCTAGTGTGAAAGAGCTGTATCTGAAGATGTCACATCCAGAATGAGTTGATCTTATATTTTTCAGAGGAGAGCACAACATTTCACTCTACAGCACGGCTGCAGAGCCAGGATGTATTACATGCCTTATACCTCCTCTCTGCCTCCCTGTAGATGCTGCTTCTTTCCATAACAGTCAAGGAACTTCTGCTCTCTCAAAGCCATTAAGGAAAATGAATAATCACAGAAAAAGTCACGTCAGTGCATTTATCACAGACAAAAAGCTGCACCAGTGAAGCAGTACAGTCTTTTTGGATTTTTTTTTTTTTTCAGTAGAGGGCAGGAATCACCCAGAGTATCACAAATCTGGATTTCTGCATTGTGTTCTACTATGCAGTGGGGGAAAAAAAAAATGTGTGAAAGTCTCTCTCTGGTTGTCTGAAGGGTCTCCGGTGTACAAGACATTTCTGTCAAAATCAGTTATTATTTACACTTATGGAATTGCCTGCCCCAGACACTCAATACAGGATACACTTGTACTGCAAAATAAAACAACTCGTGCTGTGCTCTGCCATCTTTAGCGTAAGGCTTATTTGGATCAGAGCAGCCACTTAGGGGGATTTCAGTGGACAGTAAAGGGTGATATTTGTGCCGTGACTTCAAGAAAGTGACTTCTATGAGTAATTTCTCTTTGAATCAACACCAGGTGAAATCAAAGTTATTTTCTAGACTATCAACAGACTAGATCTAGCCTGGATGTCTACCAGAAGTCCCCACAAAGGCTGGCACACAGATAGGGACTTGCCTAAGGCAACTGGAAGAATGTGTGAGGCAAGGAGCACATCCTCAGCCCTGTTTCCCACAAACACAGTGGGCTGGCATCCAGGCTGCAGCGAGGCTCCCACCTCGAATGGGCTCCTGGCCCCGACGCCGCGCCGGGCGCCTGCTCCCTGCAGCGGTGCCAGTGGTGGTGCAGCACTCGCACCCCACACCCCGTCTCTTCCTCCGACCACCCAAATCCTTCTGCGTCTGCAGAGCAATCATTGTAAGAGAACAGTCTGTCTTTTGCCTGGAACTGTTACATTAGCCGTAACTCATACCGACAAGCAACAAAAAATTTTGTAGAACTTCTAATTTTTAATTTCACCTTTCAACATTTTCCTGTTAAGAAAAGAAAATGTTTGGTGCTAAGAACACCTCACTGTTCTTTCTGCAAGAAAAATACAGTCGTCCTGGCTGTACATCAGCACAATAATTTAACATGGAAAGAAATGTCAGATAATTTTCTTCCTACGTATCAAAGCTCTTCATTTAATAGGGCTATTTTTCAGATAACAGCCTCAGTAATGGCACTACAAGAAATGCTCACTGGAAAGCTCAACTCCAGTTTCCTTCTGTGTACTATAATTTGTGAAACGTTGTACTTTCCAAGATGAGGAAGCAAGAATCCAGAGATGCAGTTTAAGGAGAAAAAAAACAAAAAAAAAACCCCAAAAAAACCCCAAAAAACCCCCACCAAACCCAGAAAACTGCTGGGCACAATGCGTAATACAGAGGCAGGCTGCAGCCTTAATCTTTGTTTGGGCGAAGGGCCATAGGCAGTAACTCACCTTGTTCTAAGGAAGTGATGTCCAAAGCACACACTGCATATACACATCTTCAAACTCGCCCTGGTTGCCCGCAGGGTAGGAGGCTGGCCAGAAATACCTGGTTTGAGGCAAGAAACACCCCTGCAGAAATGACAGGACACAGAGGATCCGCTGATGCGTCAGAGTGCACGTTAACCCCCATCTTCAGAGGAATGGAGCTGCCAGCCTGGGAGGGGCAGGGGTGACCGGGAGTGCCAAGAGGAGCAATATTTACTTTGCCACTAAACCAGAAAATCCCATAAACCACAGTAGAGTTGGTTACCCGCTGTCATGGCCAAAACCCCTGTTAATCCTTGAAGTTTTTCCTACCAGAAAACATACATGATAAGAGCCATACCAAAGTATAATAACACTGCATAGTCTGGTCCGGATCGGGGCTAAACTACGACACTATACAGCCAGGACCTCTCTGCTTCTGTCTGAATGAGATGCCAGCCCTCTATCGGCCAGGCTATAACTGTTTCTAAAGCTATTTTATTTCTACCATTGATATGGTTTCAGTCAAATAGAGAAGAGGTTATGCTACTTCCACTTCTACCTTCTGCTTTTTCTTCCTACAGAAGGTGGGTTTTATACAATGAAATTAATTACAAGCCAAGTTGGTTTTGTCTAGGATGTGAGGCAGCTGGTCCCTGTAACGGTAATGAAACACGCTCACAGGTCTTGTTCCCCTCTTCATTCTTTCAAGGTGGTTATTTCTCTTCCCATGAATACCTCTCCAGTTTATTTAACTCCTTGGGTGTTTCTGACTTGGTCTTGCCAGCACTTACATCAGATACTGTAAATGTTAATTTCTGCAATGCCTACATTTTAATTTTTCCCTTTAGCATTTGCATCTGACGCTGCTCTGCCTGGCTGGAGAGACTGAGGTTGTGCGATAACGGGAAATCCGCGGCTATCTGTAGAGCCCAGGTGGTAAGTGGCTTATTTGTAAACACTCATTTACAGAAAAACACACTTGGCCAGGAGCTTTCTGAAAACATCCTCTCCATGAGGCCGGACGCCTCTGTGAAGGAGATCCTGAAGTGCTGTGAATTGGCATCAATTAAGTTACGGTGGCTTGTGCCACCTGAGGGCCTGCCTCCAGCTGACTTCTCCAGCAGCTAACAACCGAACTCGCAGCCCCGCTGAGGGCTTGGTTCGGGTCCTTACCTCCCCCCTCTGCTTTCTAGCTCAGGATGGGGCTGGCTTGGCATTTTGCCAGGCAGCTGCTGGCTGAACACCACCTCTCAGCGCCTTACTTGCTTTTGTGTTTTGAATTTGGTATGGGGTGGATGTTGGGGCTCTGAAGACACCAGTTTGTGTGGAAGGTATTTTCCCACAGAAGATCAAGGGCACAAAATTAAGTAGCCCTTGAATTTATTAAAACTGTTTTTCTGGTGGTAATTAATATTGCAAAAATTATGCTTTGCCCCAGCAGTTTCTGAAGCTTTTTGTAAGCAGGAGCACAGGAGCACCCAATCACTGGGCCATGCGATGGGAAGATGAATAGACTCCCATAAAGGTTATCTCCCCCTTTATTGTTCAAAAACCAGTGGAGTACCATTGGAACGTGGCCTCTTCCAGGCCCTGTTTTGCATCCTTGACTCTAGGCAGGCTCTGCCCGGATACCTCTTGCCTCTCCTTTCCAACTTAATTTCTCTCTCTGCCCTCTCACAGTCTGCAAGGGCGCAGCAAAGAAAGGATTTATCTGAAGCAGAAACTCATCAATTCTGAGATTCATGGCATCTCAATTTACCTGTCTCAGATAAGCACAGCTGTAATTTGCTGCATTTTCATCCAAGTCACAGAACATGCTCAGACACCACTGAGAACACAGGGGCTGCTCCCCAAGTCTGCCTCGCTCTACCAGCAGGTCAGCAGTCACCACGGCAACCCAAACAGGGAGCAGCACTTAAAATTGATCTTCTTATTAATAAATTTATTGTCATTCAAGAGAAATAGAGGCCCCTTACTGAAGGTTATGTCAGGGCTCTTCTGACAGCTACCAGAAAAGCATTTTTTAATTAGCAGCTTGCCCCAGGCAAGCAACACTCCACCTCCTACCACTGGTTGGACTCTATTGCCTCCAACTGCTACCAGAAACCGTGACTTTCCTGGTCTCACGTTAGTCCTTTGTGGGCACCTGTCAAGAATGAATTGTTTCACTGTTCTAGGAGCTGAGGTACCATAATAATAAGCATGACAGAAATGCCCTGATGGATCTACTGGCTGATTAAGGCAATAAAACCCATTGCACCTCTGGTTTCTGAACAGATACCCCTGTAGACAGTTGTGAAAGACAAAACAGGGAAAGTGAAAAGCAAAGAAGACACTCTTACTCTGAGAGCAAAGGGAAGGTTCAGTTCTCCAAAAAAGTACAGGACAAATATTTAATATATAGACACTAATCTGAAAGTCTGTTTTTCCTGTGTAATATCTGGGGCTCTTTTTTCTGCCCCTTTGCGCAGAGCAGCTCTCTGCAGTCCCTTTCAGAACCTGCTAATATCAGTCCTGAAGGAACACCTGAACATCTTCTTTTGGAAGCCATTCATAAGCAGAGCCTTCAGCCAGGAATCCTATCCAAGGACCGAATCCCTCCCATCCCTAGGAAAGTTATGGATTGGGCATGAAAGACATCAGCTGAAGTGACTTAGATGAGGGCATATGCCAACACACTCCTAGGAAAGTTTCTCCTTCTGTGGGCAGTTGATTCTACACCTTTCAGATAGGTCAGCTCTAGAGTAGAAAGGGCAGGTAATCCAAACCATATTGAGTGACAACAAAGCTTCCGAGATGCCAAATATTATTCAGAAGAGCCTGGTAGAAATATTATAAAGCTAATTTCATCGTTAGTAGGAATATTGACAGAAAGTGGGCATTTATCCCAGATGTGAAAAGTCAGTATTTTATCTGAGGATTGTCTCGCTTATTCGTACAGCACTGATGTATCTCAGTACTATGTGGACCTAAGCGTGTTCAGTTTTCTTCTGGTACCCATCTCTTCTTGCTTAGCCAGCAGCACTGTCTATCTTTTGTGTTCTAATTAGGAAGTTTAATGGTCAATTAAGTATTCAGGAAGGAGCATTTGATATGTGAGTGAGGAATAATTTGTCTGCTGAGAAATGCCATTTAACATACCCTCCCACTCCATTTGTTTTCAGGAACTGGAATGTACAAAGATGTAGGCCTTGTATGCTTCCACCTCATTTCTGCATTATCAGCATATGCCTGGTATAATCATTTAAGATCATCACAGAAAGTGAACAGAATTTTTCTGTGGGGAAATAAAAGAAAGAAAAACCAAGACAGGCTTTTTAGAGCTAATACAAAAAATCATGTAGTCAATTAGGAAGCTATAATGGAACAACAGAAGCTGTTCCATCATAAATTTCCTTGTATCTTTTATCTTCCAGTTAAACAGAGGAAGGTGAAGCAGAAAAAAAAACAGGTTGCCATAAGACTGTCATAGTTTGATTGGCAGTTTACAGGGTGAGAAATTTTTGGATTGAAATGTTTTGTCGTAGAAAGGCTACAGACATTTTGAACAAATATAATATGTGACAACATTCAAAGATCAAAAAATAATAATAATATGCTACAAATAATACAAATAACTGCATACCATCTCATTTCAGTTGAGGAGTCCTCCAATTTGAAGTCTAATGGAGTCAATTTGTTGAAAGACTTCTGACTACTTCAGCAGGATTTATGCCGTGTCTCATTCTGGAACTGGATGAGACACTGACATTTACCTCACAGTAACTACCATGCTTCAGACTCTTTGTTAAAATCTTGTCACAAACGTTCACACTTTGCCATTCACATGCCATTTTTTTTTCAGTTGTATGAATCAGGTGGAAGGGAATAATTGCAAAAATATAGAGTACTTGCAAAAAAAAATTTGAATATTAAAATAGAATCTACATTGTGCCAGCCAGACAACATTTTGTCAATTATTGGGTCTGTTTCCTCATTTGATAAAACATTCAGTGAACTGGAAAGATGTGTATCAACATGTCTGGTTAGAATTCCAGCACTGGAGTAAATCGCTCCCAACCTTTCATGACTACTTTTTGTGTTTAGGTCAAGCACTCACATGTTCTTAAGAAACAAGACCTCCTTCAATTTGCGGCTGAATTCAGGTAAATAATGTGATAATCTTTATTCCCATTGTTCACCTCAGGATATATTTGTGGTTCACTAGTCACCAGCAAGGAGTCCAGAGTGAGTCATTATTGTTTAAGACATCAGTTTACAGTACATGCCATTTCACTTCAAAAAAAGAAAAAAAATACAAGGCCTTTATACAGAAATGCAATTTACAAATGGAAATATAAGAAGAGGAAGAAAAATATTTGCAGAAAGCAAGCACAGATACTGTATCTTCAGAGTATTTCTATTCCATACATGAAAAGAATTATTTTCTCTATCTCAAAATCACGTTTTCACATCTCCTGGTGTGAATCTTATTCTGTTTCTGTGGCACGCTGATCCATCCACTCTCTAATGAATACATTAGGGATGTTACCAGGCAGTCTGGAAATACTGAGGTGAAAAAAACTAATGTTCTGCAAGGTATATATTCTCTGAAGTGCGACCTCTTCCTCACACTGTATTTTATCATGAAGAAAATCATGCTTCTGAAGCAAAGCCTTAACATTAAAAAAACCACAGCAGTCCACCAGCCTTAAATCATTTGCCCTACTGATGAATCTATTCTGAGAACTAGGTAAACAAAATGCTTCCAATAGAAATAGGAAGGGGATGGTTTAGAGGCAGGACTGAAAGTAACATTAAGAAGGTCACTCCTGCCCCTCTGTTCTCACAAGACTTGGAGTGGAACAAAGTGAACCGAACAAATAGCGTCAGTCTGGCATAAAGATAATTTTCTGTCAATGAACTGTACCATTCCATATTTCTTTAAATTCAGATGTAAAATCTTTCACTCTGTCTATTTTTTTTCAAATTCAAAAGATGTTTTCTATCAAACTTAGACTGCCTTGACTTATCTCCCACTTGCATGGTCCAAGGCAGTACACACAGACATTACAGTGACCAAATGCTCGGTGGTAGTTACCCTCAGAGAGCAGAAGGGGAATTTGGGCTGGTTTCATCCTGAATGGATGAAATTAGTTAAAAGGCTATTGAAGATGATGCCACTGATAGCATCTTCCGCCACATCTCTTTATTTAAAAAAAATATTTTGTGGCAGGACGTGTCTACCCTTATGATTTTTTAAAGCAAAGTCCTTTCATTTTTCTCTACCTCTGAGCTGTCCTAGATTATGAATAAAGGAAACTTCCACAGCAACAACTTTAATACTTTTCTATCTCTCACAAGATCATTTCAAAGCATGATAACACAATGACTTTATCTCTGACGGCCCTAGGAACATCATTGACCCTGGATTGTATCTCCACAAGATCATTCTTATAAGATTCTTTTCTCTGTCTTGCAA
Organism: Tetrax tetrax; assembly: GCA_009806455.1. NCBI lineage: Eukaryota > Metazoa > Chordata > Aves > Otidiformes > Otididae > Tetrax > Tetrax tetrax. The sequence continues at coordinate 259,229 of WHYT01016036.1, forward strand.
AACAGGGTAGTGAAGTGTAAGTTCATGCTTCAGTGTCTTTTGCTAATAATGTAAGAATGTAGCCCTCCTTGGCTCATCCTGTCATGGCACAAGACCTTCCTTCATGTATCGGCGTTTCTCTAATCAGAACTTGTCAAACAGCGTAAGTCTTTTTTATTTCCAGTGCAAACTGGAAAAAAAAAAAAAAAAAAACACCAATCCAAGCTAGACGTTAGGAAACAAATACACTGAAGACCTGCCCAGTCCAGGATAAAAGCTAAGACCTTACAGCCAAGAGTTGTAAAAACTTTGGAGAAGTGGGTACCTAATATTATTACAAAATCTAAACTGAAATGCCTCATGGAAAATAATTTCCCTTCTGCCCTCTCACAATTGCAAATCTTGTGATCCCAGTGAGGGCAATCCATCCACAGATCACATTTCCTCTCTCATAAAATACAAGTATGCAAAAAATATTTTTTTTTAAAGTAGGAATTGAACCAAACTGCCACATTTAATGATGTCTGCTGCTTACTATTGTTCCGTTACCATTGGTCTCCTTCTGTTACATCTACTCATTTTATCCCTCTCTAGCACCTGGTTTCAAAATACAAGTGTACGTTTTTTTGCTAGAGAATCAAATGTTTAATCCATAGATGTTCTGTATGCATAGAGTACTCCAAGTCCTGATTTCTGCTTAGTGCTTTGCAGTGCTATTGTAATAAAACAGTAAAGACAACTGTAATAATGATACCAGAATAATTACAAAAAGACATTAAGAATGTATTTCTAGAAATAATATTGTTATTGGTAGTTCATCCACAGCTTAATAAATCCCTTAATTTTTCCCTAAAATCACCACTGCAGGTCAGGTAGGAAACAGAAGAAAGAACGAAAGCGTTGTACTAGCTTACGCATTTGAGTCAAATTGACAAGTTTCATCCTCATAACAGGATTGTAAAATGCAGTCTCATCTAACAGCTGAGGACCTTGAAAATCCACCTTACTCAGGCTCACACACTTAAAACAGTAGAGCTGAGATATGAGCCCAGGTCTCAAGAAAGGAGGGGTTCTTGGTTTCCAAGAAGCAGCCCTTCACTCCACACTATCCTTGCTCTGTGAGACTTGTCCAGCTAAGCAAGTACTGGGAACCTGCTCATCTGCATGGCCAACCTTGCCATGGCTAGAAACACGCTGCCAAGGCACGCACACAAGCTTTGGCTGTTGAAGTGGACATGAACATTTCCAAACACAGAGAATTTGCATGTGGAGGAACCTTGAGAGCAGCAGATAATGTTTTGTTTGGGTTTTTTTTAAGAAAAAACAAAGGTAATGGGTACTTGCAAAAATATTCCTCTTTTGGTTAGCCTCAAAGCTAACGGTTTGCCTTTCCCTTCCTGACCACACTTATGGATGTTCCCTCTGCGTTTCTGAAGGTTATGGCACCCACGTGTGACTTTATCAAAGGATCTAGAAAGGATAAAGTGGCTGCTTCAGCATGTTTACCTTAATTCAGTTCCTTAATCTCCTAACAGGCTTTGAGCAATGGATGGAGTTCAGTTAAGTTTTTGATAGTGCCAGAGAAGCTAAATTTCAGATGTTTTAGAAGAAGGAAACAGAATTGCTGACAGCTCACATTAGTTGACAGACACTGTAAAGGAAGGCATCTATTTACTCACTCAGGCTAGATTTCAATTTACATAAAACTTTAGGATTATTGTCAACATTTTAAAATCTGACTCAAGCTGAGACCTAACCCTTACCCAAACATCATCAAACTTGAAGAAAGATTAGAATAAACTCAATCCATTGAATACTGATCACTCTAGCATTAAAAACTGGTCAACCCTCTTCAGCTTCCAATTAAGAGTGCAGTTCTCAGATTTTAATAGGTGTCTACGACCTCCATCTCCAACTAGCCAGGTGACTCACAGTCACAAATGGAATGCGTCATTATTATTCCCTTTCTTTCAAGGCCCCACAAAAGGCCAGAGAAGTCCGTGGGAAGCAGAGAGGAGCAGTGGAGTTTCCCCAACTCATTCAACAAGTCGCTGCTTTTCATTTCTATTCTAAACAACAGAAGGGGGAAAAGCACTGAGTTTGTTACACTCCAAACACAAGTACATTGAGAGGCAACCCAGAGTTAAAGAGTCAAGTGAAGAGCCCTCCAGCCCTAGAAAAACCTCTAGAATAAAAGACCTCTGCAAACAGCCAAACGTTAACAGAGCTGTCTAAAATCTATTTATCACTGGGGCAAAGGGCAAGCAGCTCCCACACTTCCTGACATTTTGGCTTGAGACCCTTCTCCTGGGCAGACATCAGCGATCCAGGCTATTACCAACAACACGAGATGGAGTGCTTGCCTGCTTTGACTCTTTTCACTTGGAAAGCATGGCAGCTCGTGTTGGAGCACGATGTGTAGGACACAGTGTGTTCTGCTCTCAAGCACCACAAGCTGCCCAATGTTGCACTTAAACAGAGCATTAAGAACTGGTCTCTTCACGCCTTTCATACGAGAGATGAATGCGTGGCGTTATCGGGCGGCAGCACTGGGAATGCTCAGGAGCACAGGAGCTGTCACACAGCGCAAGGCAGAACATTATCTTTTAGGCCTGATTCTTTTTTTCTGCAGGTACCTTCCTGCATTTTTATACACATTTCAGCACTATATACAAGCAGAGAATCATTCCTCATTTGCAGAAGGATAAAAGGCATTTGATCGCTGTCTCCATAGACTAATTAGATCTTATTCAATAAACTTCAGGGATTTTTGCTTCAACTGAATTAAAGTCTAACCTGTGTGGGCACATTATAACATGATGCTGAGTACTTAGCTGTGTCTTTAGGCAGCCAAGTTCAGTTTTTTCATGCCATTGCACTAAGCATCACAAGGCCTAAAGGATTTGAACGGCTAAATCCTGCTTTCGTAAGCGACTAAGCAGCTGGAAGCCCGAGTAGTAAAAGGCTTTGAACAGGTCTGAAAGTGTAAATCACATAGGCACAGACATTAAAATATACTTAACTCCTCAAATGCAAATGGGTACCTAGCAAAAAGTTCAAAAAGCAACTACAGTTCAGCTTCTACCTTCAGAATATGTTCTTGAAGATACAGCTATGTGGTTTTTGGTCCAATGTCGCTTAATGATGTGATTTAGATTCCTAAATCAGCCAGAAGCTTCCAGAAATGTTTCCTTTTTCCTTTCTGTAAAATGCAATTTATAATATTTGGAGAGGAGGTTGTTACTAACATAACAGATGCCACTTATTTAAACTTTTTATGTATTATGTCTTTACACCATCTCATACAGATATAGCTAGGTAGCAACAAATTTCCCTTTATCAGAGATTTCAGTGCAATCATTTATTTTGTATGCTCTTGCATTTTAATTTAGTCTCTAAAACAATAATAGTCAAATTATTTTCAGTATTCTCTTTGCATACTTGCAAAAGGAAAAGAAATCTTATTCAAATCGAAATGTTTTTTATTGCCCATTGATCTCTATAACCAAAAACCTACAGCAATTAATTTAACAGATTAAACTAATAAATTAAGATTGCCTCACTAGAATCCTGACTGTTGCAAAACCAGGCACTGATGGAAAGAGATGAGACAAAAGAAATCTCCATTTTAGCTACATTTTCATAGCTCATTGGTCAGGATGAGCTGACAGTTATTGGAATCCAAGATAAGGATAGATGATGTTTAGAAACAGCATCTAAGTTGTTATTCCAGAGAAGGAGCATGGTAAGCGTGTTATCAATCCTGGGTTCTTAGGCCAACTTAATTGCTGTCAGTAAATTGGTAATTATTTATCTAGCTTCTTTACAGTGAGAAACGAAAGGATTGAAATTATTTATCACACTCTTGCTCTGCAGAGTAAATTAATTATTATTTTTTTACTAAAATATAGTGTATGGAGGCACATTTACTTGGGAAGCTTCTACTGTCATGTAGTGCACTATGGTATATTGTATTCTATGTTCAGCACAATATTTTGAGTGAAGGTGTTAAGTTACCAGCCAGCCCTGTTAATATGAATTCATCTCCTCTTTGCACAGACTAGGTGGAACAGACACATATATATAAAGCTGTTGGTATTTAGTACATTGAGAATCAGTAAGGTTAGGTTTTACTTTAAATTAGAAAGAAAATTAAGCTTTAATTTGAGAGATCAGAAAGTGGCTTGGATTCATTTGACAGTTAGAAAATCTTGGCAAATTACTACTACCATGCTGGCTCTGGCATCATTTGGGCAAAATCTGTTGCAGCCAGCCCGGGTGCTCTCATTCATTTTGCACTTGTGGGAGAGCTGAGGTCCAGCATCGTGCAGTGTCCTTCCCAGCAAATTTTGCACACAAAAACCCCCTGATTTACAGCTTTCACTACAGCAGTCACCATCACCTACTTTTGTGGTTGCAATAACTTGTCCGAGTTTGGAGTCTGTTCCTACTCAGACGCGTGGATTTTCTATCTCTATTCACTTGCCACCAGCAGCAGGCAGAACAAAATTGAAGAATCGGTTAATCTGACAAGTTTGCCATGTACAAGATCACATTCATAGCTCTTGAATAGTATGAAGAATGAATTGTCTGTACTATTTGAAAGTTCTCAGGCTACGGGTCCCCATGCAAGTGAGAGTATAAAAAATAATGGGAAATTCAGCAGGATTCACAATATCTATTTTAAATGTTATGGCACTAAAAACAATTTCTACATTTATTAATTTGAGCAGATATAAGGAATAAGAAAAACTCCAGACTGACACAGGCTGAAGGTGATGAAAAGTTTAATGTTTTTTTTTTGGTCAGATTAATTAAATAAAGAGACTGTAACAAGAACTTGTAACAAGAATCTGCAACAATTTAGGCAGACAAGATGACTGGTGATTTTTTTTGGTTTTTTTTTTTGAAATCTCAATTTTGAAGCTATTTCATAGAAAACAAAATCATATCAGAAACTTGAACGTGGTCAAATCACCAGCATTGCACCGCCAAAATAGCTGTACTGTTATTGTTTACCCACCCCGATGTCCTCAGATCCAGGAGATTTATCATGGATAAAAATAAATAATATTTCACAAGTATAGTGAAAACCTATGAATAAACGGCTATACAAAGCAGAGGCTTTGAAGATGTGAACGAGCATTCTTATTAGCTCTAAGGCTGTAGCAGTGATTTTCAAGAGCTGAGAACAGTCTCTCTAAAACTTCTGCAAGCTTTAAGTTAAAGAGACTCCCTGTCATCCTTCATTTCAAACATGCAGTTTATTCCAGCAAAAAGAGGCTAGAACCTCCTGAGGACAGTCTGCCAGTCCAGAATTGATGCAAGAAAGAAGGCCTGTCATTTGCTTTGATTTTGCTATTCATTGCAAAGAAAGTATTAGAAGGCTTTAGTTATGCCCTGCAATTGTGGAAGCTATTTTCCAGCCAGGATGTAGGAAACCAGCAGCATATAGCAGAAGCCAAGCCAGCATAGGTCTTGGGAAGTCTTCCTGAAGGCCATCTACATGGAGGGGGGACGGAGAGAATCTGCAGAATATCACCTGGATCTGATTAAGGAATTTAGATGTGGCAACAAACGAATAATAACCACTACGAACATAGTAAACGAATAATTCTTTTCCGTGCAAAACCCTCTGCTAAACATTTAAGCAGTATGTACTTCTCATTTACATTTAAATTAAACTGGAGTCATTCTGTTCCAAGGCAAACATCCATGGAAGTTGTTGAAAGGGTTTGCAGTACTTCCAAACACAAGGTAATAATAGTATTGTCTTGCAGAAATACTACATGTTCCTGGAAATTGCAACCAACTGTGATGTCTGTAGTGATCTAATTGGTATGCCATTGCCTCTATGACTTCATTTCGCTCACTAAGAGCATAACGGGATGCTGGGTGTTCAGAACAGAAAAATGAGGTGTTAGATGTGTAAAAGTGAAGGCTTGGAAACATGATAAAACAAACTCCCCCAGGAACTGATGAGAGCTCAGACCAGAGAAATAAGAAAAGTTAAACGATACATGTAAAACTGTTGTCCTTGAGTCTGGTCTTGGAAGCCAGACTACAGCCCAGTCAAAATTGACTTGGATTTAAGATTCATTACAAATTGGAAACTCAAAAAAGGAGAAAAATGTGTAAAAAAAAAAAAATCTTGGTTTTGTTCAAGAAAACAAAGTCTATTTTCACATCAAATAAAGCTCCTGAATGGCTATACACTGCAAATAATGTGAAAAACTGAATGGTGTCACACAGAAAGGGTCTCAAAGAAATACATTTGCTACTAACTGGGGCAGGAACAGAACCCCTGCATCTGTTATTGCCTGTGTCCTGCTACGAAGAGCAACACATCCATGCTTCCAAGACAGATTACCTTGGTTAACTACTAGCATGGTTCCCTGACTCTTGTGAGGTCGCCAACAACGACATCAGCTCAAAGAAACAGGGATCCTTCCAGAGTAAGTGTACAACATCAACATCTGTCTGCAGTCCTGAGTAGGAGCTACAACCCAAGGGCTGTGTGGCCAGGAGGGACACGTTGCTTCCCTGTTATTAGCTGGCCCTGAACAGCAACCAGAAAACAAGAGGAATGGCTCTGTGGACATGTACAGCACCCGGTCCATATTTCCCACCTAGGGGACATCAGGATTGTAGCTAAATTCAAAGTTACAGGTAAATTCAGGAAGCAGAGTAAGAGGGAAGAGGAAAATGGATACAAGTACCTGTTATTTTTATAAACATCTCTGGCTGAAGTCTAATAAAATTAATTATAAATACTGGTGAATATGCATAGCAGAGAACAGAATGATCAAATGCAAAGAATGATGCCATATCCTACCTGCTGCTGGGAGCAAAGGGCTGCAAAACTGGCTGCTGTGATCACTGGATTTGCTTTTACCTTATAACTCAAGGTCTTAAGCTGCACTGAAGCATCTCACATTGACTCAGGCTATTAATTTAACTGACATTTTATTTTAATTTCTTTGCTACAAGATCAGCTCCTAGTGTTCCTCTGTGCCATCTGCAAGTACAAAGTGTTATCTTTTCTTAATTTTAATTATTATAACAAGTCCATTTCTGGCATAAATTCTGGCAAAAGTTCAGATCTTTGCAGGAAGCCAGAACAACACTTACAGCCAAGTCAAATCCCACATAAACTTGGTGAAGTTTTGAATTGGATTTAACTGTGGCACAGACAGCCTGCTACACCCTCTGTTCAGAGCAAACATACATTGCAGAGGATTCTATGCTACTGCCCAAGTATTTCCTATCTTATAGGATGGATCAATTTGCCTAAGGTCTATGCTCTCACAGTGTAGACTTTAAAAAAGTCGATTTGGGAATAAGCATAACAATTCTGGCTGCTCAGTTACTCTGTAATCACACAGAATAGAGGATAAATAGATAATGAGGATGCGCTGATATGGGAATCTGGCAGGGCACTGATCTGATTATTAGCTGGCTCCTGGTAATACTTGCAGTGCTATCAAAAGTGAGAACTGCTGCAGATCAGCTGCTGAGGCATTCATCTCACAGAATGGGCTTGGTGGGCTCATCTTGTGCATTTGTATAGATTTTCTAATAGGAAATTTTAGCCATTCAAGGTAAGGGTCTGATGTGCTCACTGTTACCCTTGAAGGCTGGAGCAGCTCAGCATCATCTTTCAAGCCCCACATCCCTCGTGTAGTGTTGGTAGTCCTCAGCGTGAATTATAGCACATTTGCCTGGAAGAGATCTCCTGGTGCCATGACTGTTCCCAGTAGCTGCCCTTGCAAGCCAATGTGTTTATTACATGGTAATTAATTTATTTTTATTTAATTATTATTTTGTTATTATTTATGTATTAAATAATAATTTATGTGATTTTTTTTTTTTTGCTTCTTCTTCCCACTCCAGTGAGCCAGCGAACTGAACTTGTTCACAAAGCAAGCAGTGTTTTGCAGATTGTCTGTAAAGTTTAAACCAACGCGTCTAAAGTGGTGCCAAAAGCTGTATGGCAGGCTAGTATTGGTGTAACTGGATTATCCTGAACATTAAACCTGTTCCTGTTCAGTGTAAGCAAACCCAGACGTTGCCTTCTCACAGGGAAGAAGTGGCTAACAAACCCTTTGAACTGTCTGCCCTCTGCCCGTCTGAACGCATGCTAAAGCTGCTCCAGCCCAGCTTCTCACCAGCTTTCAGATAACAGGCGTGAACATACACAGAAGTTACAGCCGTGCTAGTTCTTCAGTGAACTCACCTCTCCTGCTCGTGGACTGACCCACAGATGAACTTGCATTCTGTAACACAAATCTAGAGTTTTTATGAAAACTTTTGTTCAAGTCACATAAGGCAGAATGAACTGAGCAAGAAATAAAATCTGATGGTAGCTGAAGGCTTGCAATGTGCTAGATCATGTAAATTGCTGAGACTACTATGATTAGCAAATAAATGTATTCTCCACTCAAAGTACACTTTCAGACCGAGGGCTATCATCACATCCCGAGTTATTCAGTAAGTTCCAGTCCATTCTGTTCAGAATTTTCTACAAAGAACATGATAGAGTTATCTAAGCCATATTCTTTTAGCTATCAGTCCTAGAGCACTCTTTCTTCCAAATCTAATTCTCACAGTTATGAGGGTGCCCCTCTGTCAGTCTGCAATTATACCGTAATAAAATGTATTTTATTTGATTGATATCAAGAAACACACTTTTCTATGTACTGCAACAGGAAAGAATGTTATTCCCAGCTGTACTATTCCCAAATAGAAAGCATCAAACTAATTCATTGTGTGTCTCTGTTTTTATGATAAGCTAAATCTATGCATTTCTTAGTTTAAAAAACATGTCTCATCTATTCACATGTCTAGGTGCCTATGCAACCAAATGCACATTTTAGCCTAAATAATCAGGAAGTAATCACATTTCCAAGTACGTCAGGGAGGAGTTTGTGAGCAGATAAGAGCAGGACTTACTCACAAAAGCCCTGAAAAAATCAGGAGGATAAAAAGCTCACCCAGTATGTAGCCATCACTGCAGGTTACCTCTAAAGTGTCTGAAAGTCTAGTGCATAATACGCTCACTCTATGGAGATTTAAACCAGTTTGAGCACCACTCTGCATTCCTAATGGAGGCAGTTGGCTCTACCTGTTCAAGCAGAACACTTGGCATAGGGTATCACATTGACATGGATAAAGAAGCCATTTGACCTTGGCTTATGACTTTCATATGTAAATCTAAACAGCAGAATTGTTTCTGATCATGTTTCAGGCACTTGATGCAATCAACAGTATTTTTTTCCTTACAGATGCTCAAAAAAAAAAAAAAAAAGGTACCACCTCATGGTACCTCACAGGACATCATCATTTGGTTCATACTTGGCTTCCCCATGAAGAAGCGATAAAAGGTTCATCTAAATGACATTTTCTGATCAGATGTTAGTGATTGCATTTTGATGGAGCAGAGGCAAAGGATATAGAGATACGCACAGGACAGAGAAGATGCACAGTTGGATGTTGCACAAAGGAAGTGGCTGACTAGAACTGTGGATGTATATTTAGCAGCAAACCCAATTCTCTGCAAGCTAATACAGTGATGAAAAGCATGATACTAAATTATAAAGCAGTGCTGAGAGTTTAAGTAGCAAAATTTTATTTCTCCAAGTTATCTGACATGGAAAAAAGAAGTTTATTATCTCTAAAATATGAGCCTTGTCCAAGACAAATCAGCTGAGGGAAAAAAGCCAACAAATCTAATTTTCTGATGGACAAAAAGACAATGTGTTTATGTTTCAAATCTGGCAATTTTGTTCTCACACCTTCAATTATCCATAATCCTCCCCCTACCAGTCAAGATAAATGGAAGCGTTTGATTTTACAAAGATTTATTTTTATACTCAGTTGCCTGTCGAGAAAGGCACCTCTAGCCCTGACAAACATCTCCAGGCCTCACTAATCAGTGCTTTTGTTTTCTTTACAGCAAATTTAACACTAAGGGCGAAGGGAGAGTCATGGAGACTGATGACCTCCGTTTAATGACAAATAGGAACAGCATCAGGAGTATCAGCAGCGGCTGCTCCTCGCTGATTAAACAACATCCTCTAAGCCCAGCTGGGATAACTCATTTGTAAGGGTGAGAGGTGAATTCAGCTTTCATGTCCATTTAGTCTTTGATATGTCTACCCAGCCTAAAAGCACAGGCTCCAATTAGTGACATCAATCATCTCTCCCACTCCTATTATTTCACAACTCCCCCATTTTTGATAAACCACAGACGGTTCTAGCAGGTAGCAAAGAGATTGTCCTTTTCACATTTGGAGTATGACTTCAAAATAATATTTAGTGTAGGGAAGAAGTATTTTTGACAGATTTATCTGATAAATGATCAGGGGAAAAAAAAAAGGTTTATCTGTTGGGAACAAAGTGCTGAGCCTATTAATCAAAATGGGCTTTGATGGATATAATCATTATATATGAAAAAAGGTGCATAAAAAGAAATTATGAGAATAGAGTGAACATTAACTAATAAAGCTGAAAGACTGCTGTAATGATGGGCTAAACCACTACAGATAGCTGATCCCAAAGGACTGAGTGGCTTTTCTTTATCAATATGGTTTTGAACAATTCTGGGGAGAATAGCACTGAATACTAAAAAAATAATGATCATGCATATTCCTCAGATGTTCTTTTTAAAACTCGTCCCTGAACTTGGACGACAAGCATTTGTGTTTATTATTGCCACTTCAAATAATATTTTAAAGTTATATTTACAATTCAGTATCTTTTCCCTTTTCTTCACTTTCGTTCACTCCAAAATACAATAAAAAGTATATGGAACATATGTTATCCAATGAGATACATCATTTATATTCACTGATAAATCCTATATAATTTTTTCACACTCTAATATTATTTCCATTAAGTTAGAAATTTGCAAGACAAAGCCCTTAGCTCATGCTCAATCTGATTTGCACCAGAGGAAACCCTTAATAACTTACATCACAACAAAACATACATCAATCTGAAAAACAGGTTTTTCAGTGAAAATGTAGTTTGTTTGTTTTTTTTTTTTTTACTTGGGAAATCAGTACACAGTAAGCAAAGCAATTACTCCGTGGTGCTTCCTGTCTGAACACAAAAATATGCAAAGTGCACAGTCAGAGAGCCCCCACTGGAAGCTAATGAGTTTACTTGTTACTGCAAATTCATGCCATCACCGATTTTTGTAGACCAGCCAGGAGAAACACTTCGATATGGGCTTACAATAAAATGTCCTAGTGTGTATTACTGAAAACCTAAGAAACTTGAAATCACAACTGCGTGGATTATCTAAAGAAATGAGCACAATGTGTTTTTGAAAAGCAGTGGGATGTATTCTCTCCAGATCTTCAAGAATATTTTAAAATGTTCCTCTGAACTCTTTGAGAGAAGTGGTTAGATGGGCTGAGAAACACCGTGCCTCTCCTTCCCCTTCCCCACTTTCGCCTACGCGCAGAGATGTGTCCGCCAGCACATTCGTCTCGGGGAAAAATCTCCTCTGCTCACAAAGGAGTTAGCATCTCTTCTTTCTTTTTCCCCTAAAACCAAAACGCCCTCTCTCCTGGGATTTTATTTATTTTATTTTTCAAATAATGCAGCCACACGGCAAAAACTGAAATAATCTAAATGCCGGCCCCTTTGGTTTTCTTGTTCTACTTCTTCTGTAACTACAAACAACTACATAAAGCGAACCATACGCTCCTGCAGTATAACACAGAACTCTAATGAAACACCAAAAAAAACAGTTGTCAGGCATCAAAAAGGGAAACCTTGCTGGACCTTAGCTGAAAGTCTGTTATGGCATCAGATGCTACAAGATACTATGGGAAATGCCAGATGATGTCCCTCCTGCCTACTCAGTCTTCACCTTCAGGTCTGCTGTGTGGCCTCGAACCCGTGCTCCTCCCTTGACGACGGAAGAGCTCAGAAGCATGTTAGAAATTGAGGGCTGAGGAAGCCCAAAAGCACAAGCCACCATTCACTGCTGCACATTATCTCTTGGTAACTAATGCAAATGAGTCCCCAAAGATCTATTTACTGAACCAGACAGCTGTACAGGAAAAGAAGTGGCAGCTTATAGCTTCTGCCCTTAGGTGATGGTGAAAATGAGTTGCTTTCTATAATTATATAAGTACAGATTTAAGAGAGATGAGAAGAAAAATTGTTCTTTGCTAAAGTTTTAAGCCAGATATTTTAAACCCTCTCCCATCATGATGCTTGGCAATAAGCTAGACTAACCAGCAGTGGTACCTAATTTGCCTGTAATGCCAGGCTGTATCTAAGGCATTTCTTTAAAACAGAGCGGGTCATCAAAATGTAGTTCATCAAATCAATGCAATTTAAAAAATGGCAAAATATCATAACCCATTATGCACAAAGTGATTAAGACTGTATGCCTGTAACACAGATCTTTTGCAGCACAAATGGAATGCAAACAGCATGGCATCATACAACCCTGTGCTACAAGACTTAGTGAACCTCAAAGCAAACTCTTTGCTTGAGCTGTTTTCCATCCCCAAAATGAAGTGTAAGGAGGTATATGGGGAAGAAAGCCTTTGCTCTTTGTGTATCCACCATCTCTACTTGCCCTGCGGCAGAGCATTCGAGCTTCATGGACTAAATTCTCTGTGCATCACCTCCGAGGCTGCCGCTTCCCTGCCTGGCGGAGCTAAGCGCAGCTGTTAGCCATCTTATGTGCACTAAGTTTCTAAGAATGGAAGAGTCATGTCGTGCTGTAAACAAACTCGACAACATTAATCTTAGTAAATATATAAGGACTGAAAAATAAAGAGTTGTATATGTACATTGCTTTAACACAAATAAAATGATCACAAATTATTTTCATGTATCTTTCAAAAGTGCTTTTCATCTTTTTGGCCTTCAAAGTGTGTTATGACCACTGACTGTGATTCTAATTTAATGAAGCATTTAAACTAACGCTGAGCTTTTAGCACATTTCAGCTCACCTGAAATCCACACAGCTATTTATCACACGGCCAATTTTCACTGAGGCTGTTGCCTTGCTGGATTAGACTGAAAACCTGCAGTGCCTGAGACCATTTGGCCACTGCTAAGACGCTGCACATAATAAAGAGAAAAAAATAGAGACTGGATGATGCACAGGAGTGGCTAATGCTCTGCAAGTATTTCTCAGCTGGAGTTTCACTGGATTTTTTCCTTATGAATTTTCTATACAAATTCCCACTCCTCTGAGCCTATTCTTTGCAGGAACCTGGAAAGATTAATAGCTTAATGTATGGTCTCTAACATGTCTGTGTCAAATAGTTTAGAAAGATTCTAGACTTGTACAGTTTAGAAGAACAAATAAAAAAATGTAACCAATACAAAATGTCTAAGCTAATTTGGATAGAAAAATGGAAAAACTATTATTTGACATAAATATTTAATGTCCTTAAAACATCAGTGCCAGCATTCAACATTCACTTTGCCTTTTTTTTCTAGCAAATGCTGGAAACCAGCTGCAGGTCATGATTACATCAAATTATTTTACTAAGTGAGACAGAGTCAATCAATTTTCCAAACATGTCAACAGAAATTTTTCACATTTCTTTTAGAGCGTACCAGACTGATTCTAAAGCAATTATAGTCATGACAATGATGGTCCCACTGTATCTCATATTTTTCTTTATATTTTATACCAGCAGTTAGACTGAAAAAGTCTGAGAAATCCCCAAGGCAACTTCAAATACTCCTCCTCTGACATTATTTTGCCAAACTTAATTAAAAACAGAAAGCAAACTGTTACTTATTTCCATACTGGTTTTTGTTCTCATTGTGTACTAACTTAAAGAGAAAGCAAAGTTGATACTTTAGCAGTCAGAAATCCTAAGTCACTTCACCAAAAAGTGCTTCAAAGTCTAGCAGCTGATTTGAGAGTGGATGCAGAATAAGTGATAGAGTCTACGTGTCATGTGCATTTTAACAACAGCTTTATCTACTGATTTTTAATGTATATTGTGGAGATTCATTCTCTGAACGACGTCTGTAATTAGTTTTCCTCTTCTTTTCCCCAGTTGTTCCCATTTGGATCTATTGCAATTCTCCTGACTTCACTAGCAGACAAAACTCAGGCTTTTAAGATAGCAATTTTGGAAGTCCCAGTCTCGGAACATACCAGGTGGTAAATAATTTTTTGATGCCTGGGTGAGAAATATTGCTCATGAAAACTAAGGGGGAAACCCTGAGGAAACCTGAGGATGTTTTGAATGGGAGTTTTTGCTGATGGACCTCTCCAAGACAGATGTCAAAATTTGGCATGATGAACTGCACAGATGGCAGGCAGAGCCCTTAGGTGCAAGGAATTGTTTCTTTGCCAATGCAACGCTGGACATAGAATTGTGCTCTTATTTATAATATAAGTAATGTCTTCTCAAAAAAGGCAAAGGAAACCAGATCTACTTACTGTAGGAGTAATTGGCATGCATTATAAAGGAAAAAAACTTTTAAAAACATAATTTCAGCTATCCTTTAGCTCTTGCCTTGGGGGAAGATGATTCTAAGACTTACATGCAATTTTCCCCTATTTTAGGAAGGCTATGTTGCAGTTTCAAAAGTATTTGCAGCCCACACTAAACTGGTGGGCTCTCAATTTTATTGCTAAAATGTAGTTACACTTGAAATAGCTAGGACACTGCATTTTTTTTTTTTTTTTATGTTCCAGTAGAAAGAAATGGATGGGAAGTTTCCTTAAATTTAATTTCTTCTATGTTCAGGTTTTTATTCAGCTTTATAGGCATTTAATTTTCACTGTTGTTTAGTCAGTTTAATCAGTACTTTTAATCCTTTCCAGCCTTTTGAACATACATTAAACTTTTTTTAAAGTGCCAAAGTCCAATTTTATCCATTATGAGCCTGGCTTCTTTGAAGCTTTAAGGTCTTGTGGAGACATCTTGCTACTTTATCATAAAAGTATTTATCATAAAAATTCCATACAGGGAAGACAGCTGAAATGTTGTTGTTGCAGTTACTGGTGTGTGACTGGCTAACTGGCCTCTAATCCTGGGGAGAATAGGAAAATTACTCAAATAATTTCTTTCTAAATGACATTTTCTAATATATAATATTTTCTTTTTAAAAATACAGGCAGATTTCTCACCTTTATCCATAAGAGACTAAACTATTACTTCTTTAGAGACATTTAGAATACAGCTATCTTTTACACAAAATCCCTTTCTCACTATGTTGGTAGTTCAAGAGGATCAGAAAAAAAGCAACAAATAATTTACTCCAAGTTTAATGCACTTTTAAATGGTCAGAATAGAATTTCAGTGCAAACCACAGTCAGATCTATTGCTACTACCCAGCAGCACATCACGACAGAGGACACAGCTAAGATTAAAAATAATAATCATAAAAATCATCTACAGAAAAGAAACCATCTAAGGTTGTTATTCAGTGGCTGGCACAGAAAATGCATTCCCTACCTGAGACTAGTAATTACTCATGTAAGCAATTTGAAATAAAAAGCATATAGAAAGGATATTGAAAAAAAAAAAAAAAAATTTAGAATCCAAAAATAAATAAAGAAGATGATTCCAGGCAGGTAAATACTTCAGTAGATTACTGAAGAAGATGGGATTAATATCAATCTTATCTCCAAAGCAGAGAAGTTAAAAGTACATCTGGCAATCTGCTGGTGTTATCAGTATAAATATTCATGTTAAATGATAAATAGGGGATACAAACCAGACCTCTTTTTTTCAGATAAAGAAGGTCTGAAAATAAACAATAACAACTCAGTGTGTGACAACATGGACTGGCAGAGAGGTGAAAATACAATAAAGAATTCAGGTCTCGATGAAAAAACATATCTATATGCAGGCTTAATTTCACACAGTTTTAGAAATTAAGATCAAGGAGTGAGATGCAGGGTCATAGCATTCTGGGTGCTTTAAAGCAATATACTGATTTACACTGTAGGTCAGATTCCTCTAGAGACAAGAGAGAAAGTCATATTAAAAAAATAGAAAGGACATCTGAGAAATACAGGCTAAAGAAATCACATTACCTAGGCAAAGGAAAAACAACAACAACAACAAAAGTATGGGTAAAACCAAGAGACTATGGGAGAACATTAACGTGTACATGCTACAGCCTACGTGACAGTGCCATGGAAGGGAAAGCAATGCTAATTGCTAATTGAAACTAGATGTAGATACAAGTGTGAGATATATGTTCTGCAAATTGCAGGAGGTGTAGCCAGAAAATCCTGACTTAACCCATCAGGGAGTTAGAGGATGTCAGTAAATTCCAAAATCAAATCCAGGTCCAGACCTCAAATATCAGAGGCTTCCATCTCATGGTTCTGGGTCCAGGATACTTCTTATGTTGAAGAAAATAATAAAATGTACTCAATCATAAGAAAAGGAATCAAGATAATGAGAATAACCAATAACTAAGAGAACAGAGCTGTCCTTCTGAGACTGCAGAACATTTACATTCAGAAAATAGAAGGACTCCCAGATGGTGAAATATCAAGGGAAATTGCTCTGTCTGTAGAAAAGAAAAGGAGGATGAACAATGTGTCAGACAATGGCTTTTATAAAGATACAATTATAATTAGACCAGAAAGCAGTATGGTACATGATATGACAGATTTGCTGATATCTACCTACTACAGATCCATTTCAGTATGCTAGTTGATGTGATCCTGCAACACAACAGCACCCACCCAGTGCAGACCCACGTGATGAGCGCTCCTCTCTGGTGCTCTGATGGGAAGTGGGATGGCAGAAGCATTTGCTCAGTGTGGACAAAGTCTTTTTTCCACAAGCCAAGGTGCTGCGGAATAGACAACCAGGGGACACTGCAAGAAGTCTTCACAGGATCCCACAAGAAGGAATGGTGGCTTCATCCAGCTGTCACGTTAAGAGAGAGATGAGAGGGAATGAGGGATGAATGTCCAAGAAAGGCAGTGGGCCTCCATGTCTTGAAGCCTTCTTGTTCAAAATGATGTTAGGAAAGGTCTAACAATCTAACTCAAGATACTGGGCTCAATAAAAAAGTAACAGAATAAAATCCTATAGCCTGATCTAACAGTGGCTCAGGCCACATGATGTCAAGCCTAAAAATCTATGAGGGAATAGTAAATTCAGCACAAATGTAGTAATGGCAGAGAAAGACTCATATGAAGTGGTTTTGGCTATGGGAACTGACGCTGGAAACAAATTACTTAATGATCTTATGCAGGAAAGAAGTAAAATAGGAAGAGATGTTGGAAATAATGAAAAGAGACAACAGAGAAAGATCAATCTGCTATGGGCTTTTTATGTAATTGTATTAGATGGGTCAGAAAGGTCTCTAAAAGACAGTCCAGTTCATTTGTCTCAGACAGAATCAGGAATGGCTGACTTAAAAATGAGAACAAGTGGAACAGAAATATTTCTTATTTTTTAAAATCAATTTCCAATTTTTGCAAGACAATTTTTGAATGAACATTTCTGCTGTAATCAAGTAGATCACTTCATGGGATGAGGGCCGAATTTGCAAATGTCTGGATACCTGAAGGTGAACATACGTTTCTGGCTGGGTTTACAGAAGCTCCTAAGTGAGTCAGGTGGACAGAATGTCGATGAGGAGTTAGATAGCTGCTAACACACTTTGGCATCTGGCAAATGTCAGTGAGTGCCTATCCAAGCCTTCAAGTGCTTGATGCTCTGCAAATCCGACTCCTGACAACTACTGGCTACTAAAGCCAGAGATGAGCAAGCAGGAGAGGAAAGCCAAAAATATTATGTCCTACAACCTATATTACACTGTTTGAATTTCACCCACAAGTCTGGACACTGTACGTTATTTTGAGCTACACCAGATGTACAATTGCTCTGTGAAGCAGTAGTAGCCTGAAATAGTCCAGCAATGCAGCTAAAACTGGCTCATTTTATAAAACTGATAGTGGTAAATTGAGTAATATGATGCCCTTGAAATGTTTTCAGTAATATAGACCAAAGCAATTCAACACCTAGAACAGCACATATGCTTTTGCAACAGACAAGTGAAGTCTTGGTGGAAAAACAGATAGCAGTGACATCAGTGCAACAAAGAGAGAGCATCTGTCCATTTGTACTTAAATAACAACATTATATAGTGGTTATCATTACATATGCTGCTGTACACATGCGCATACATCAGATAGAAATTATTATTGTACTAACTCTGTTATGAAGCCCAAATGTTCAGCTTAACTTTCTATAATGTGCTTCTTGTACTAATGATATTTTGTCTGTAAAGTTAATGTAGTAATTTTCAAATAATTTTAATGTGTTGCTCCTGTTCATTAAAGCAAAGATTAAGCTGCCAGATGATAGCATGCTATTAAGTCTAAAAAAAAATGAAGAAACAAAAATAACTGTTTTGACACTAACTAAGCATAATTAATGGCCATCTGAAGTTGGTTTCCAAATAACAGTACACAGCTTGTTGACAGCGGGATGCGAAATTCCATGAGAACAAATGTGTCAAATGGCACTTGAAGCTTGTAAGAGGTTTGTATAAAATATACGTAAAAATAATGCGATGGAAATTTGAACTTCCAACTCTTGTGCTTGCACCATGGTCTATGTATATGTGTCAACTGATGTATCAACCACCTGCTAAAGGCAGCTAAGCAGTAGGGAGAAGGAAAAAAAAATATTTAGAGATAACCCTTGCCCATCTGAGAAAAGAACAGGGTGAAACTTTATGGTGTACTTTTAAAAAAAAAAAAAAAAAAAGCCTACAGAAATGCCTAATAGGCATTTTTCTCAGCTACTATATTGAGAGAAAAAGAATTGTGATATGATTGTTCTGCAGCCAGAAGTAAATGCCAGGAGAATTCACCAGGGGCTGGTAAGATGTGCCAGTGCCAGTACTTACTTGAGAGAAAAAAGAAACAAATCCTTCAGATTTTGTTTTAGGCTTGAAGCATCTGTGATACCAGACTGATTGCTGCTTTGTTGTTTTTAGCGCAGTAGACAAATACATCGCAGTCAGTCAGTGCTGTGACTCACAGTGCAGCCAGGTGCTACTCAGACATTTAAATACAAACACAAAACAAAACATACAAATTGCTACCAATTGTTTTTTTTTTCCCTCCTTATATTGTATAAATACAGGTAAAAATGACAACAGTGAAGGTTTTTGTGACTAGCTGTCAGTAGCTAATAAGGAGAAGGCAGGATTTGGGCCCCTTACTATCAAATGTATCAAAAGAAAATTATTGTATCTGTCAAGATGACAGACAATTAGCAATGCTATTACATGCATGGATGATTTTCTTGTAGAAATTCATTCAGGTAGGGAATTTCTTTATTTCTAGTTTTGACACTGAACACAAGGATAAAGAGCCAACGACAGGATGAAAACAGTAAGTCTGTATCTTAGAGCACGGTGCCATAGCAGAGGAAATTGTGCAAGATATTTAAAGTCAACGGCCTTACACATCTGCTTATAAATGAATGTATGGGCCTTGGATTAGCATTTTACACCAACTACTCAGCTTCAGCAAAAATCTTTTGCTCTTTAGTTACCAAACTCTGTAGCAGCTTGCACGGCTGGAGTAACGAACAGTGGAGACACTGTTAAGGTAACCAGGCTTTTCAGCTCCACTTCCATGACATATGGTTTTAATATTTCTTTGAAGCACTAAACTCCTCTTAAACCTTTTTTTTGACAACAAAATCATCTGTCGCGGATCTGTTCATCCTTCTAATTGTTCTCCTTGTCGGGTGTTTGTACATCTTACCTTTTGTAGGAGTGCCGCATGAAAGAATAAACTTAATAATAGAGAACATTAATAAACACTCTGGTGTGCCTGGCTTTTTCGGCTTCTCTAATTTACACTTTGTTCCCCCATTTAAGCAAGGCACCACACAGCACACACTCACCAGAAACCATTCAATTTAATATCATATAGATTGTCTTCAGAGATGAAGCCTTCCTCAGTTTCTGCCTCCCTTAACTTAATGGAAGTTATTTTTTCTCCTTGTAGGAATTCCCTGAAGAGCTCTATCAAAGAAAATGGCCTCTGCGACACCCCCCGACCCTCTGCTCCCCCAGACCCCATCTCAGTGAGGTGCCTGGAGCACAGACACAGCTTTAATCACACAGCAGTCTGCATTGCAGGCAACGGAAGGCTCACATCTTAACTGCTTCACTGGCCTCAGCAGCTGAAGAAACATTTAGAGTCGAAAGGAAAAAAAAAAAAAAAAAAAAAAAAAATCTTAGAAACCATCTTTAAATTGCAAATGTTTTCAAAGGATTCTGTGCCCTCCTCACGGCGCTTTGATGTGAATGACTTGAAATGAAATGCCGTGGCTGCCTGTTGCTGATTCTCCAGGTTTGCTGGTGGTGATGGTTCGTGTACAAACCAGAGCCTCACCCCTGTCCCTCTTTGCAAGCAGCTGTTTCCCACTCTCCCTGCCAGAGCCCACAGCTTTCACTGCTGCTCTTGGTACGACAAAGGACAAAAGCTCTAACCTGAATTTAAGGCTAAGCAGAGGATGAACTTAAAAGGAAGCGAAGAGTAAATCACATTAAACTGGGAAGGAGCCAACACCTCTTCCAAAAATCAAAGGTGCCATCTCAGCCCCACAGAAGTTCCTAGCAAAACTCTCCTTGATTTCAACAGGATTAAACTCATCATGAACGTTAATTCTGCATAGCCTATCACTTTTTTTTTTTTTCCATAAGGCTTGACGCTGCACAGAGCTTCAAGACTTGAAGATGCACAAGACGAGAAAGCTCCAGCACACACCTACAGAGAGCTGTTTGCCCAATGTACGGTATTATGACTATTTCTGTAAGGATCCTTGGCTTTATTGGTAACTAATTTTAAAATGTGCTTGCAGGACTTGAAAACAGGCCCAAAGTATTCCTCTGTAAAATGACACAATAGAGGAAATAAATGCATTGCTTCCTGGATGGGAAGGGATCTTGGCAGGGAGGAGGGAGCAGGGGGAGGAAAAGAAAAAAAAAAAAAAAAAAAAAAAGGAAAAGCATGGAAAAAAAGGGAAGAGAAAAACAGGAAAAAAGAAAAACAGAAGGAAAAAAATACCAAAAAACTAACCACCTCCTGCCCCTTAAAACAAGATAAATCAGTAAATGTTTCCATGTCTTCCAGTTACACATTTGATTCAATGGGTCACTAAATTAAAGCAATGATAACTAAAATCAACTTTTTGTGCACAAAGATGAGATAAAAACAAAACAAAAAAAAGTATAAAGCTCTACAGTACATCCAGTTTGTTAATCATTTGGAGAAAACAGATTTCCAAACCACCGGTTGCACCTCATGTGAATAGCAACTCGCTCCCTTTCAAAGACTCTCTACACTTCCGAGGGACCTGGCTAGTTATTAGACGTATTTAAGCTAGTAATACTAATGAATCTAAGTCTGCCTGGCACTGTAATTGCCCCAGGCTATTTGACAACACACTACGAATGTTTTGTGAACTGTTGGAGGAACCCATTTCTCCTTATGCTCAATGTGATGAAGAAATGTGGCTTTTCTTATTGATCTTTGGAAAAAGAATTTTTAATGAAAACAAAACTCTTCTTCCATCCTGTCATGGCCTAAATATCCTTCTCTCTTTAGGAGAGAGAAAGTGCTGAATTGATTCAGAGAGGAAGACATTTTTATAGGGAAAGAGACACTTTAACCTGTCTTTTAGTACCAATTATTCATATCCAGCTGATTGCTATAGCTTTGATTTCAAGAGGATGGATTATTACTAAATGATTTATACAGAAGCACACTTAAAAATGGATACTTATTCTAAATTAAATTGAACAAGAAGGATAGGCTTATATCTTAGCACTGCAGGGGATCTGAGATCACTTCCCCACTCTCCCACACACTGATCTGTGCAGGGAATTAAACTGTTCTGTATCTCACTTGGCTGTGGCACAGGAAGGGTAGCAAGCCGCCTTTTTCCCAGCTATTTTTTATTCTTACATAAGAACTGTGAATGCTTTGGGATGGTGATACACATACACAGTTGGCATCAGTCTGAAAAACTCTGCCATCACAATATAATAAGCAATAATATCACGCAGCAAACCTGGGTACACTTTGAGAGACCATGAATACCTTATCAGAAATAAGCTTAGATACAGATTCTGCAACAGTGAATTTCCTTTTGGAAACAATGAGGAGAAAACAGTA
This sequence comes from Tetrax tetrax, assembly GCA_009806455.1. Classification (NCBI taxonomy): domain Eukaryota; kingdom Metazoa; phylum Chordata; class Aves; order Otidiformes; family Otididae; genus Tetrax; species Tetrax tetrax. The sequence goes on from WHYT01016036.1 coordinate 281,385, forward strand.
CTGTAGCTATTGTGGCTGATTAGCCTTTTTGCCATAAAACAAACGAAAACATGTATGAGCTTGCTCCCTAGAAACCTCTATTACATTAATTTCTCTGAGCCATTAAGTCTAAGCATTACAAGCTGATCCCTAGAACATGGAAAAACTATGCCTGTATTATTGGTGATTGTCAAAAATGCATATTTTCATCAGTGTGCAATACAGTTGAATTCCACTAAAGTATCTGGTTTGCATCACTTTTTTTTGTATCAGCTGAAAGCCTGAAGATCACAAACTGGGGATTCTTCCACAGACAAAATGCTTTCCTCTGCCATCAGAAGATGGGAATAGGAAGCTGTGATAATATTGACTTACCTGAATGCTTGTTAATATTTTACTAGAAACACCACAACCTAAAGTTTTATTTCCATTAAAATAAAGTATTATTAACACCGCATAAAGTTGCACTTAAAAAGAAAATATCAGTAGTAGCCTCCTCTGAAAACATAACAAAGAAAATATCTCTCAAGGTGAAGGCTGAAGGAGTGAGATGAGAGTGAAAGGAAAAAAAAAAAATACTGGTAATTTTGGATATGTAACTCCTGGAACCAGTATTTAACAAATGCACATTACTCAAGATTCAGGGGAAAAGTGGACTTTTGATCAGCTGGGCATGTTGCTCTATACAATTACGAGCCAGAATCCATCTCCTCATGATCAGAAAACTCATATTATTGAAAGTATCATCTACTGTAAAGGGTATTAGGGTCTCTCCCCAGTGGGTAGCTCTCAGTCCCAAGTTCAATCTCCAAATTAATTTATTTGCAAATGTGCCATATACTCTCTCCGGAAGACTAATAGCTCTGTTGGTCTCTCAAGGAATCAGAGGCTTCAGTGCAGTCACACAGTGTCCCTGGTCCCTTCAAGCATGCAGACATGCCTTTATTTAATCACATGAGTAATCCCATGCGATTCAGCGTATGCAGAAGTCTCTGTGGAGTTGAGATCTACATTTTACTCTGGTTAATCATATAATCTCAAAACAAAAATAACATCGACAAAGAAATAACTCTTCAGATAATAAAGGGGGCTTTTAAGTGTTGTTCTACTTTTCAACAACACTTCTATTTCTTGTCCTCTGAATTTACTAAATAATTTTACTTAATTCTTACACATCACTAGAGTCCGTGGCTCTAGTTCAAACTTTGACATTGACTTTATGAGTTCTTACACATAAAGTTCTTTATAAATTGAGTTCAATATCTGGGATATGAAAAAAGATTACTCATTGTTAGCCCACCTTTTGCTGTAAAAATAAATATACCAACAACACTAAGTACAAAACAGCGGAATTAGACACTCTAATATTCAGGGAAAATAAGGATGCTTTATCTGAACTTACAAATGTCTCAAAATATGGCATAATTAAAAAAAGCAAACCACTTCATACACCTAATACGTGACACATTGAAATTTGTATATTTTCTGTTTAACCGGTTGTTGAGTTCTGTGCTTTTCATTACAATGAAAAATACAAATTATAATCAATTCACATCTTTAGTATGTGGAAGATTTGAAGTAAAATAAAATTTTACCAGCTGCTATGACAGTGATCTTTGACTCTTCAGAGAAGGAAGGCTCCAGTAGGATCTTAAGACAGTCATTACGTTTCTAGGGTAACTAATGTTTTCCTGTTGCTGCTCTAGTATGGACCAGAGCAGCAAGGGGAAATTCAGAGCAGACCGAATTAAATAATTCTGCTACAATCTGCAGAGCTGGGTTTTTATACAAGTGTGTGGGTGAACCACACTAATTTATTCATGTTAGGTTTCATTGCTAATTTTTGGTCTATAAATGTGGATAAACGTCAGTCCAGAGAGTGACATCCCAGTCAAACCATTAAAAACTTTTGTCTTTTCATCCTCTCAAAGATCACCTTCTCAACTTTTGAATGTTCTCAATGACTTTCTTAAAAACATGATTCTTCAACCAGTTTCTAGTCTTTGCCAGTGTAAAATTTGAGTCTGCTTTGATTTGAGGTCCAATCCTTCACATACTGGGTGAAACCCAAATGGCAGTATATACATAAATGCCATTACAATATATAATACAAAAGCAGAAAAGAGCTGAAATTGCGTTAGCATTTATCTGTAGCTTTATATGCAGTTTTAGCAGCTGAGCTTATTATATTTCTTTTTACATTTATAAAACTATAAAGCATGTGGTGCGCCTTGTTTCTACCTCCACATGGATTTGTGCACGAGTTACAATTGCTTACTCTACCTTAAAAAGACATTTTATAATGTAAACATAAACCACACAATGTTTTGCCCTCCTTGAGTGGACTGGGCCACCCACAGGAGCCAAGATGCTCCCATCGGTATCAACTTGGCCAGCACATGCCTTTAAATGTTGAGGCCCCAGGTGCAATTGCCACGGCCAGTGACTTCTTCGGGGCTACAGTGTTGTTTGTAGCTCAAGCTTAAAAAACTGAGTGTGTCTCA
>WHYT01016037.1:0-32159 GCA_009806455.1 Tetrax tetrax
TTTTTTTTTTTTTTTTTTTTTTGGGGAACAGAGCTTGGCATTGCTGGAGAATTATGCTAGTCCTGGAGTTCAGAGTGGATTTGTCAATTTTACTTTCAGCCTAACAAATGGGATGTACCATACTGGATTTCACCTACCTGAGCTTCATCGCACAAGCAGATGGGACCCCTCAACTCCACAAACCTTGGTGAAAGCAGATGGGTGGGTCTCTGTGTTGTAGGATCACCTCATAGTGCTCATTTTTTTTCAGGGTCAGGCTCATGTGCTTTTTCTTCTTTTATGAAGAATAATATTTAAATACTCGTAGAAAACTTTTTTTTTTTTGCATTGCAAAATGATGTAATTCTGAGAAAACTCTGGGCCTTCAATACATTTGGTTGAAGGGGCCCAAGTTATAAGAGGAAACCAAAGCCTCTCTAAAAAGCCAGGGAGCACATTTGTAATTGCCAAACCACTTGGTGTTCAGCATTTATCTCTGTAATGATTCTGATGGCCCAAGTGGGCAACTTTCTCTCCTCAGTAATGGTGTGTATGTTGTCTGCTTGAGGTATGTAAAGAGGCGATAATTTTTAAAGATCATATCCAGCCCTGTTCCAAAATTTGACCACTTTGCTGAAAGCTAGGAAATTTTAAATGAGAAAAAAAAAAATGGCAAGGGACTCATTAACACCTTCCTATGGTATAATGTCTGCCCGTGCTTCTAAAGGAGTTTAACCTCTTGATATTCTGAAGGATTTATCTCCTGGGTAAAAAATGCTAAGCATAACAGTGGGCAGAGGAAGGGGAATGGAGTATGCGGGCAGCCTAAGGCGAGAAGATAAGGGACCTCTTACAGGGGGCTGTGGGACACCAGGGGCCTGAAGAGGGGTATGGGAGCAGCTGTGAGAAGTCCATGAAATAGGAATGAGGGGTGTAACGTTCAGAAAGCTTGTGTGAGAAACGGAGGAGGGAAAACCCCTTAAGTGCGCGTTGCTTGGCCCACAGGAACAACAAACACCGTCTTCCCATCCATCTGCTGAGCAGTGACAACGTGCTGAACTGAAGTAATCTGGCTGGAGGTTCCCGTGGTCTGGTGTTCTCCAAATGTTCCGTCACGACACCGGGGTGCCAGGCTTTCGTTTTTAACACGATGATGTACTCAACTGGGTGACTACCCGAGTATATGTTCTGCTCTGCAGAATCTACAAAGTGCATCCTGGCAGATTTATGCTTTAATAATTTTACCCCATCCATTCTGTTCCGGTTTCTCTTTCTTTACGAAGGCGAACACGTCACAGGACTGCACAGAGGCCTTACTTTCCGTGATGAGCTTTAGACTTTGTAGTTCTGTTCCCCAAATACGCAGCCGGACTCAGTCACCGGGGCCATTTCCAGAGCGTACGGCAGGGAGGTTCTCACTTTCAGAGGTTTCCAAGAACGGATGTTGAGTAACACCGGGCCGTTGAGCAGGTTATGTTTTACGGCGGGTTGTTCAGAGAGGGAGGTGAGCGCAGGGAGTTGGCTTTGCCTTGAGCCGGGAGAGAGAGGCACTTTTAAACAATAACTGTCGTTACGTTTCCTTTCCCAAACTCTCCTAGTAGCGAGAAAGACAGGGCCGAACCCTAACCTTTGGATGTAGACCTGGACCTGCCTGAGGTCCATGTGTTTGAATAAAAGCCTGCCTTCAAAGTGCTTCGGTAACACGGCTGCTCACCTTCCACGGCTCTGTCATCCCAACTACTGGAAAGTCTTCTCCTGGCCATATTTGTAAGGCGCATCGTTAAAATAGTTGAAATTACTTGTAACAGCGAGTGCTCAGCCTACTAAGCACATATAGGCAAATATTTGCAATAACTGGACCAGTGTTTGTACAGCACCAAGTATGCAGCCCGGCCTCCATAAATAATAATACTTGGCACTCACAGAGTGGTTTCCATTTTCAAAGCACTTTAGTCGTAACCCCTGACACCTATATGGCCATCTTTACAAGAATTAATTAATCCTTGCAGTGTCCTGTGAGATAGGTATGCACTGCAATAATAACAACAATTAATAATTCATGTATTCTACTCAAAAATCACTTCAGGGATTAAAATGCCTCTGTAATACTTGTTTTTTATTAACATTTTCCAGCAAATAATAAAAGCCACGGTATTGTGTTAAAGCTATATAATATCTACTCATAAATCTCTTGCAGATTGGGGCGAGGCTGAAGGCCCAGTGAGGTACCAGCACATCGGTAGGAACTGGATGACTGACTTCAGAAAAGCAAGTTCAAGCCCAGTCCACCACGCAGTCTACGTGCCAGAATGAAACTTGCCATGCATGTCAGTGCATAAATAAATACCGGCGAACCAGGAAGGCTCTTTGTTCATTTTTAGCTCGTGTTTATGCAAAGGCTCCCCCCGTTGTGGGACCCCATCCCATACAAACATAGCACCCAGAAAAGGCGAGCTCCTGCGGGGTGAGAAATGGCAGTGACTCAGCACCGCGTTGTGCAACAGGGAGAGCAGGGACAAGTCTGGCCAACACTGGGGCAAACCCTTTCCCTCATAAAAATTACTATACTGCCTTAGATATGCAGGCAAGCCCCAGTTAAACCTGATATTTAAACAAGCGGGACTTAAACCTCGTTGACTTAAACAGAAGAACGGGCAGGCTCCCGGCGGGGGCAGAGGGAGGATGAAGTGCTGGTGTCAGGCTCCCCGAATGGATGGTCAGTTTGCTTCCAGCGTGGATTAATGTAAACCACAAAAGCACCTTTAGTCCTAATAATGCTCCCACGCCAGAAAAGAACGGAAAGAGGAGAGAGAGAGGTACAATCACACCCTAGCGATTTCCCCGTGACTTCCCCGTGTCTGCAAACACTAAATCTGGAGCACTGAACAGTTAAGGCCAGTGGCTTTCATACTCTAAGACTTATTTTTTCCTTTAATGTGAGGAAGATAGCCACATTTTTTAAAAAAAAACTATAAATTATTTGTCGTCGTGTAGTACCTACCGAGAAAGTCCCAGTTTGAAGGGACTGGCTCTCTTCTTTTTGCAGCTGCTGACAATGACTGTTTGCAGGAGAGAACATGCTGGGAAAGGGACTCGTTTCTGAGTAGGAAGCATCTGCCACTGCCTTGGTGTACAGAAAGATCAGTAATTGATCGGTGGATACATGGTAAAAAATGTCTTAACATGTTGGTGATTAACATGACCGTATCACTACTTTTCATTTTAATCAGGTGCTTTACAGTATACATGCACAGATACGTTGTAGATCTCCATAAGGCAGAGAGGGTTCGATCCCAAAACAATCATCGCATTGATACGCTTACCCAGATTGATCACCAAGGCTTCTGCTTCCCAGAATAAACAGTAGGAGCAGGGGAGCGTGGCCAGGTGAATAGTCCCTCATTCACAGACATTTGATGAACTGTGTGATCCAAAGCCATCAAGTGGCTCTATCAGAAATTTCAGGACACGGGTTACGCTGCTCAGAGCACGTTTAGCGCTGCCGTAATTCGGTGGTGTTCAGACATGTGAGGCAGTTAGCATCTCCCTGGTACGGAGAGCTTCAGTGGAGCACAGGCTGCTCATCCCAGCCCTTCTGCACAGGGGCAGTTTCATGTTTCTATTTTTAAAAGCTACCAACAGGCCCCCAAAAAGAGCATAGCCTACAGATGACAAAGTTAAGAATGGCTGCTGTGGGACTGGGATATTTACCAAACAAAGCCATTGGCCTCATTGTCTCATTGCTGCTGACCTCCTCCCCAGAGACCCAGCATACCCAAAAGGCTTTAAGAGGAGTGCAAATGCGTGTGTGAATGTGCTACACCAAGGAGAGCTTCCGAATCAGCACCAGGGGAACACATATTTAAAGGAAAAGTGAGAGAAACAGAGGAGAAGAGATGCCAGCTGCTTCAGCCCCCTTCCAGCGAGGGCTCCTGCACCTTGTCTTCCTGCAGGAGTGGCCACTCCCAACTTTTTTTTTTTTTTTTTTTTAGAAGAAAAACAATGGGTTTTGTTGCCGCTGTCCCTGGGCCTCCCTGCCCACAGAGGGCTGCCGTTGTGGGCAGAGGATGCCACCATCCCCTTGGGCTCCCGAAGTGGTTCCTGGCACGAGAGGGAGGATGAAGTGAAAGCTGTCCGGGGCCACCAGCCAGTGCGATCAGCGTCGTGTTGAAAGCCCTCAATACCCTCCCTTGCTACCCAGAATCTGGCCCCGGGAGGGGCCACAATTGTGGAGAAGAGGAGAAAAATGAGCGAACAACACGGAAAGATGCTGACGCAGAGCTGGAAAGCAGCACGGGCTGAGCCCCGGCGGGTTTAGTTACCGCAGGTGCAGAGCTGTAGCTGCAACGTGAACCGAGGTTGTTTCCGTGAGAGGGGATGCTCTGACAGCGGTACCACGGCGGCAGGCTGTGGTTCAACCACCGCTCTGTGAGCATGCCGTCAGACTGCCCCCAGTTCCTACAGTAATTAGTTTAGACATGGGAACAAATCTATTTTTTGGCTTTAATCGCTCTCTAAAGATTGTTTTAACTTTTTTTTTTTTTTTTTACTTTTTTTGTTTTGCAGTTGGATGTGTAAATATCCACATTTCTTAAAACTGAAAAAAAAAAATGTTACTTCTCAAATAGCATTACTGAGGAGGGCCCTGTTAACTCCACAATTATGGCAAAGCTCCCTTCGCGGCAGGGTTGTAACTCAGATGTTACACCCTACAATGGCTAAGCAAATCCAAACTTGCTTTATTTTAACGAGGTTACGAAAAAGGGTGTGTACCAGCAGCTCTCGCACACCTCTGAAGTTTCAAGCAAGACGTCTCTGGCTCTCGTAGGAGATCAAAATGGATTATCGCACAGGGCCAGGATGTGGTTGCAAAAATTCAGTATTGTGAGTGTCATCATGATTCATAATACAATCTACGTTACTCGGTATAATTACTGCAGAGTAAATAAAGTACAAAAGGTAGAACATTTACTAGCTATTTCCCTTTATCTCTGTCAAATACTATTTTAATATTTCCTGGAAGCCCAGGAATCCAGCCAACTTGAAGAGGATTCCTTTTTCTTCCCGATACTTAAAGCTCCTCTTTTCTTTCACTATACGTACATTGCTCTGGTTCTTTATGTCCCTGGAGGACGGATCCAGGACTGTTTACTCCTCATCAGAGTCCCGAAAGACTCCTCCCGCGGCCCTCAGCAGGGTGTTCATTAGCGGGGCATGAGCTCCCGTCTATAAAAAGAGAGGACTAACAGGGCTACCACTGACGATGATATTACCGTTAACACATAATCACCTATCTCACAAGAAAATTGGGAGGGTAAATCAGTGTTTATAAAGTATTTTAAAGATGCTAATATTATTTATGAGGGCTATACTTTATGTCCTGAGGACAGCAATTGAAAAACATCTTTAATTAGTTTTTGCTAATGACAGTGTCAAAAAAGTTTTTAATAAATAAATAAATAAATAAATAGGTACATCCAAAAGCCCCTGGCTTTTCTTCTTACTGTATTATTGCTAGTAGCTGCCTTCCTGTAGATTGATACTCTATATGCACGTCTACAAGACATTAAGCATTATTTTCTGCCATATTAAATGCAAAATGAATGAAGCACATGGTAGTGCCAAGGCACACCCCGCAGTACGTTATTAGGCAACTTGCTCCAATGCTTAAAGCCCTTGAAGTCAGAGGTTTTGCAGTTGTTTGGGTTTGTTTTTTCTTTTTTTTTTCCCCCCCACCACCTCACTGGGCTAGGATTTCATCCTGGATCTCCAGCCGTGTCTTTCACTGCACATCACTGCTGTGCTCAACACTCGATTAGAGCACAGCCCCGCACGGCCCAGGATTTGTTTTATACAGTTGCACAGTTCAGGGTTTGTTTTATACATCTGCACAGTTCAGGGTTTGTTTTATGTGGTCCCTTAGCTGTGAAAGGGCGACTGCAGGTTCTCATCAGAAGGAGCCGACTGCAGTGCCAGTCCAGCCAGAAGGACGATTTTGCCGAGGCCTCCTGTATTTCTCCATTTTTAGTCAATTATCTACATTTCATTGAGCATCCATTTCTTTCAGTTTTATTTTTTGGGACTTCAGATAAGGTACCAAACTTCCCTGAGCCCGCTGTAATCTTCACCCCCTCCGGCGCGCACCGCAACAACATTAACTGTGGATGGCTGCAGTAGATTAAGCAGCGTATTTCCACAAAACATTTCCAATAGGAGACCAAATTTTATGAGCTGTGTGAGCATCCTGTGTAACATTTCTAGCAGGTACATAAAACACTTTGGGGTATAGACAGAGACGTTTGTCTGGGCAGATCAGTGCTGTGTGCATTAGAAATAGCTCTCAGGCTTCCACGATGTTAGATGTGTGCCTTAACATGAGACCAAAAGACACACACACGTAAAAAAAAAAAAAAAAATAAAAAAATAAAGAGGGACAGAAGAAAACCCAAAGCACACGGTAGAAGAATGAACTGAGAATTATTTCCTCAGCTGAGCCAATATTTCCTACAACACGGCTTTCTGTGAGTCAGCCTTTTTGTGCCACAGAACCAAAAATAGCAAAAGTGAGATAACAGTAGGCTTGTTGGAAATAGAAATTTTCAAGGGACACAAAAAAAAGGAAAAAGAACAACTTTGGGACTGAGAGAGTGGTGATGACCATGGCAGTGATCTGCTGGTAATAGATGACTAACACATAGCAAATAATCCTAAAAAAGGTGCCATTTATCTGAGATTGCAAGACATGGTAAATCCTCGCTATGCGGGAAGCCCGCAGCCGGGGATTTCAGCATCTCCCTGTCCCTCTTGCAGCAGAAAAGAAAGCGCAGCGCCCAGCTCCTCTCCTCTTCCCTCTCTGATAAGCAGGAGCAGTTTCCTCCCGGTCCCAGCACCTCCTTTAATTTTGCTTACGCTGCGGAGAAGCCCTGGGCTGGTGGTAGCGGAGGAGAACCTCAGGCAAATTCCACACTGGTTTCACACAGTTCGGGACAGGGCTTAATAAATATATGTAGAGGAGGAGAGGGAATATTTCTAGAGGCAGAGCGAAGGAGGGGATGGGCTAGCAATTATGCAGACTTGTTGGCCCCATCCCAGCCTTTGGTGGTTTCTCAAGGGCTGTGCCTGCCAGAAATGCATTTAAAGCCTGGATGAAATGCATCTCCCACCAAACGCATCAGCTTCTCCTTTGCTTACACGATGTGCAGCGCGCCCAGGTAGGAGAGCTCCCGCTGAGAGCAAAGATCACGCGCTGGCTGGTAATTCTGCACTGTCAGTAATGGGCAATCAGCATGCCAAAGGGGTGGAGCCCCACCGTGGCCTGTATAAAAATTAAGATCGTTATTAAAATGGACCCCAAAATGAAAAAGGCACCCCGTGCACCCCAGCTTTCAGCACAACTGGGGTTGCCTCTTCCATTACTGGCTTAATTACGTCTCCTCTGTCCACCTTAGATCTGTATGGGCAATTCCCTCCATTCCCCTATATTTGAGATTAAAATCTAACATTTGCTAACTTAATTGGGTGGAGATGGGGCATTTTGCAGAGAAGAGGTGGCCCCACACAGATACATGGCATATATCTTTTATTTTTCATTTCTTCCCATCAAACGCAGGTCCCGTTCCGCAAGGCGCTGGGCAGGGACAGCTGCACCAGATGTGTAACGTAAGCAAAGCCGAGGCACAGACACTGCTCAGCTTTGCACAGCAGGTTATTTTTAAAGCTAAGAGCAAAACTTCTGTCTCCTGAGCCTCATCGAGGGGAGGTTCGCTCCAGCCAGGCTGCTTCTCTGCATTCGAGCACAGGCTTTTACTGTGCAAATGCCTTCTCTCCCTCCCTTCCTCAGGAATTTTTATTTTAAAAACTCTACAAGGACATAAAAAAAAAAAAACTTTTTGTTTCCCACATCCTGTCATTAAGCAGCCGTACTCCAAACAATGAATGATGACAAACCAAAGCAACAGTTTTAACTGAAGCAGGATTACGCTTGGCATCGCTATTTGTTATGTGGCTTACTGGACAGCAAGACAAATGCGTGTTTCTGCTACCCCTTCCCGCTGCCAGCTCCATCCCCCATTAATACACAACGGCGCGACTGGAGGGAGCACCATAGCCAAAGCACTGTGGGATAAGACCCCAAAAATCAAATGACATTTGGGCCAGCAAGAGCTGGGGGTCTGCAGGCTCGGACAAGACCGTTGGCTTGTCTGGGCTGGGTTCTCACCTCCGTCGCTGACCCAGCAGTACCTGGTGCTTCAGCAGGAAGAAAAGGACCCGCGCAAGGCTTCTGGGCCACGGTGCGCTCGTATCCATACACGGAGGCAGCTGTCCTGACCCGGGGGGGATCCACTCCCCACAGAATTTTAACCAAAAACCCGCTCCGTTGCATTGCGGTGTTCACTACCGAGTAAGGTGAAAGCATAACCAACCTACGCCTGATTAACGATCACACCGCGCTTGCAGGGGTTTAAGTAAGATCACACTTCGCTTGTGCATCCTCTAAAGCCTCCCTGGTAATGATGATGCATTGCTGTTAGCAGTCATGCCATTTAGAAACTACTGGAGGTACAAAAATATTCTCCGAGGAAGCTGCCGGCTTCACACGAATGGATGTGAATGCATAATCGTGTTACTCTGCGCCGACGTGGTCCTCGTACACCTCACAGCGCCGGGCAGTCGGGCCGCCAGCCCCCGTCTAGGCAGGAGGCTGCCATGGACGGCAGCGCCCGCGGTCCCCGTTGAGAGGCTGGCTCCAGCCTACGGGTGGGATCCTGCTCACACCACCTCCTCCTCCCCGAGCACAGTTTCAGGCGTCCGCAGCGGCACTCGGGGCCCTCGCGTCCCCAGCCCTCACCCCCAGCCCGGCTCACGGCTGGGAGGACACACTCTGCATGTACAAAGCAACATTTAGCAATGTCTGCTTGGAAACGTTCTCGGTTCCTTCTGGACCATCTTTCCGTGCAAACACAAGGCCCATTCAGCCCAGGTCACATCCGCAGGCGATCAGGAGTCAATGGGATCATTCATGTTCCAAAAACCGTGCGCCCACTCGAGTTGTTCCCGGGCTGACACCGCTGTGTGCTTCCAGCCCCAATCATTTCAGCGTTTGCACGTATTCCACCTCCCGTGAGCCCCACAGGACCTCTGTGAACATAAATAACGGCAACATTAAGGCCCTGTTTCCAGTCCAAGATTGCAAATGGCATTTCTATTTACTATCGAGCACCTATTTATTCATCAAACGCATTAGAAAATCCATTAAAGAGGAAATTAAGGACCTAATGACCTGCACCGTCATTCGAACCCAGTGTTTCACAGACAGGCATCGCGTATAGCGCAGCGCTCGCCTCTCATCCTGCGCGATGACTCACTGGAGGTGGGAAGCGGCGCGATGAGACAGCCTCAGCCACCCTCCACGCCGGTAACCGGCTGGCGGAGAACACGGCTGCGGGGCCGAGCGCAGCTGCCTGGCGGGCAGGAGAGGCAGCGGGGCAGGATGAGGGCAGCTACAGCGTGGTTTGCTGTGGCGTATACGCGTATAGAATATGTACGTTTAGAACTGCAGCAGATCTGGCTCGTAGGGTCCTGTAGGTGCAGCAGGGACAGCGCGTTACCCTCCGGCTCTGCAAGGAGTCACGCCTCAATGACAGCGAGCGACACTTTGCTGTAGCCGGACCTGAGGTTTAAGCAGCAACTGGCCCTCAATCTTCCACGGCAGCTATGAGTTGGGGTGTCCCCCGCTCCTTCACGTTCTGCCACCGCAGCAGAGTAGCAAGGGCACTTTTGCTGATAGGCCTTTCCATCCCAAATCTCCCTCAAACAGCCAGCAGCAGCCAGGCTTCCTCGTCTTATAGTTTGCAGTGAGATCTGTATATTATTTGAGTGCCAGTGTTGTTGTATATATAAATCTATACGTGAACTGTGTCTTCGTGCTGCTCCATTTCATTAAACAAGCTGAACAATTCAGTAGCTGGCTTTATGCCTCCAGGCACTTGGGTCATCTCTGATTTTTCACTCGTCTCAGAGTTCACGCTTGCAATGAATGGGTTTCTCTCCCTGGCAGGACAACAAGATAAAGTAAACCATAAAATCTTCCCAGCAGCAAGGAGGAGGGAAGGGGCAGGGCTGGGGCGTCCCCAGCATCACACCCTCCCTTTTGCTAGCATCTTCACCCAGGGAGTGCTGCACCATCCCCAAATCTCCACCTTTAGTTCAGCCTGACGGCAGAAGCCAGGCCAGAATTTGGCCCCCCCGACACCGCTACATCCTCCATTCCCCTTCCAGGACAGTAACACAGCAAAGTCCTTTTCTTCCTTGGCTACACCGCAACAGTGGTGTTTGCTTCCTCCACACCCCAACAAGAGAGATTTTTTTTGTAGCCTTTAAATTAATGGAAAAGATCTCGACCAGGAGCTCAGTTCAGCAGCTACGAGCCTGTCAAACATCAAACCCCCATCGCTTCCAACAGGGCCTGCGATAGTTCTGCAAGCGACTGACACAGAGCTGCAAAAGATTTAAAGCTTTCTAATAAACGCTGTGCCCCCCCTTCACTGCACGCAAACACAAACTGCATTATTCTAATTCTCTGCTAAGCTTTCTCACTCCTTACATCATACGATACAATCGGCCGTTTGGCCCTGAGTCAGTGTTTCCGTGAAGCGGAGTCAGGGCAAAAAGCTTTCAAGGCACTGGGATTGTTTTTGCTTCTGTAACACTTTAAAAATGCTGTATCTTGGGAGTGAAGAATATTCATTAAAAACACAGCGTTTCTGGATGCCTTTCAGTTCTCGCATCAGAAACACTGGCGCTGAGAATAAAATTGTTCCCATATTTGAGCTCGGTACCAAAACATCAACATGGAGTTTTTGTTTGTGAGGGTTATAAAAACAAACGTCTACAGACACGAATACATCAATCACGGTGAAACGGGAGCAGCTGATCGGGCTGCCCAGCACCCTTTGTACTTTCTATAAATGATCACAGGTCGCTGTTTACCAGCCAGATGAAAGCAATTAAAACCATTCACATGTGTATCCCAGGCTCAAAGCAGTATCTGTGCGTGGCCACATACCGACCGGCGCTGGCTTTGTGTGCAGCCAGCTGTTGCGGTCCAAAGCGGGCCCAGGTACCCTACACCTAGGCTACACCTGGGTGAGTGTCCATACACACAAGGTACCTGCCCGAGAGCTGCTGGCTTCACGTCACACCACGAGTCACTGCTGCCCTCCACCTCCTCCCTGTGCAGAACCACCCCGTGGGCCAGATCGGCTTTGAGAAAGATGGAGACAGACTTATTAGCAGGGTCTGTTACAACAGGCAAGGGATAATGGTTTTAAACTAAAAGAGGGTACGTTTAGTTTAGGTATAAGAGAAATTTTTTACACTGAGGGTGGTGGAACACTGGCCCAGGTTACCCAGAGAGGTGGTGGATGCCCCATCCCTGGAAACGTTCAAGGCCAGGTTGGACGGGGCTCTGGGCAACCTGATCTGGTTGGAGATGTCCCTGCTCCTTGCAGGGGGGTTGGACTGGATGGGCTATAACAGTTCCTTCAACCCAAACCGTTCTATGATCCCGTTCCAGTTGGTTTACGGGGACAAACTCCGACTCCTCGGCAGACACATCCCACCACCTTCTTGTTATCTGTAGGGATACTTCTGTGACACCAAACTTGTAGGAACAGGGGTGACACATTGTCTATACTGTTTGATCGCTGATGAATGTTATTTGTCATCCCCGCTTATTGCACATTATTACTCATCGCTGCCCGGGTTTATTTTGTTTTCCAAGAGAAGGAGAGGTGGAAACGCTGTCAGACCAGCAACAAGGAAAAGCAGCACACAGGCATTTCAGTGTACTTGCGTCCATTCTTAGCCATCCTCTTTCTTCTCCTGTTTTTAGAAGCCATCACGAAGCAAGAGAGCAATTTTTGCATTGGTTACAAAGATTACACGACACCGGTTGTAACCGCTGACAGCTTTAAATGTCATCCGAGAGCAGGAGCGGTGAGAAAGGCTGCGCTGTGAATTTTAATGGGGAGCAGGAGTTGGTCAGATATCACTGGTTTGGGGCACTCCTGGGGAAGGACCAGAAGCTCTCTCTGCTCCAAAGAGATGCACGTAGCCAGCGGAAACATCTTCTGGCAAAATGGGATTTTTGTAACTGAAATCTTTCGAAAGACAGGCATGCTTTCGTATGGAAAATAGTATTTTTTGGCTAATAAAAAATGCTTCCGTCATAGGGAGAGCTCCCAAGCCCAACCTCATCCTCAGTGAGGTACCATGACTGGGAACATCTTCATTCCCATTTGAAAGGGCATCACGGGATGACACGGGACGTACAGCCTGGCCAACAAAAACCCTGGTGAGAAACTCCCGTTGGGGAAATTTCCCAATCAAAAATTTGAGCTTTGAATTGAAAGGTTTTTCCCCCAAAATCTTCAGGTTTCAACTTTTCAGTAAGAGCTCTACATTCTTTGGGTTGTTTTGGGTTTTTTTTTGTTTTGTTTTGTTGGGGTTTTTTGTTTGTTTGTTTTGGTTTGTTTTTTGTTAAGTCCAGTAGAAAGGCTGAGAATCATTTCCCTTTCTTCATGGGGTAGAGGTGAGTGACACGTCAGCTCCAAAAACCCAAATAATAGCCCCCCAGTTTACATCTAAAAAGACACTCTAAACTTTTTTTGCTGGTTATTAGTAAACTGTAAGTTTTATCTGCGCTTACCATCTCAGTACTAAGGGGGAAGTTGAAGAGTTTTCTAAGAACTTTTTAAACTGCCAGAGAAAGCTAGCATCAGAGATAAACTACGGTATCTGAAAAATCAGAAAATGGCTCTGTGCTGCTACTTGATAACACAGCTGTGAAGTGCACTTATTGTGCAGTGACTGGAGAAAAAGTTTGGGGAGAACACTGGGAAGCGTGAGGCTTGTTTTGGGCACCCATTCATGTGCACAGTCTCCATATGAGAAAGAAAAAAAAAAATAAAATCCCTAAACTGTATCAGATTACCAGAATCTAAGGTTGGAAGAGATTAAAAAGGTGGGGTTTTTTCCTCTCCTTATTTTACATAAATGCCTATCAGAGTCCATGGGTGACCACTTGGCTGCTTCCAGGGGAAGAGCAGGGACCAGCCGTGGTCCCTCCACCTGAGGGTGGGTCGGCCCCGTGGCCATCAAGAGCAGTGCAGTGACCTGTATTTTCCCTGATGGTTTCCGCACATATATCCACAAAAGAGGAAATCCCAGTAGAGGCCGTGTCCTCCATCCAACACCATTGTCTTCGCGCACACGGGTGAGCCACGATGCCGCCCGCCCCCCAGCTCCCCGCGCCCACGGCCCTTGCCGGCGGGGCTGTGATGGTTTCCAGCTGCCGTGGCCCCGGTCCAGCTGGCAGAGGTTTTCTCACCCTCAGCTTGGCTGCTGGCCCGCTGCTTCCCTGGCCTTCAGCATCGTCTTCAATATTCACAGCCCTCTTACTCTCCTCTTGCAGGTTTCCAGAGCTTCTAGGGCTCTTCCCAAGCTTAGCCCTGCTCTTCTGAGCCCCTCTCCTTTTTCTGTGCAGGCAGGACCCGTACCCCCAAATTTAGCACTCAGATCCCCAGATAACAACCAAGACTGCAGAACATATCGCTCAGATATGGAAGTTCTATACGGCCACCCCAGTTTTGGCATTGGCTTCCCAGCATGTGTGGCTGGAGATCAGTCCCATCCCATGCGTTTGGTTGCTTTTCACAGCTGCACCTCATTGCTGTGGCCATCTCCAAACAAAATATTATTTAAAAAAAAATGAAATTAAATTGAAAAAAAAATAATCTATGCTCATGGGGGACCTGATTTAGAATTGAAATTTCCAATCCAACAGCTTTGACTAGCAGATGTCAACTCTATTAAAAGTAATAACACTGATTTGTTTGTTTGTTTTTAAACCAGACTTGCTTTTTTGCCTTTCAGTATTTTTCTGTTCGTTTTTTCCATAAGCTACTGAAAACAAGCTTGGGAAGGATAAACATTGGACACTATGGATAAACCCCAGTTCAGCACTAACCGGGCACACGGTGCGTTTGGCAAGTGAGAAGTGAAGTTCTCGTGCAGAGAAGCGAGTTAAAGATCCAGCCTGACTCTGATGACAAACCAGGGGGAATCACGCTGCTTCTGAAAACCTCACCTTCCTGCAGCTCACCAGAGCGGACCGGTCCAGCTTTGGAGACAAAGAAACCAAGGGACCTCATGGACCTTTAAAAGCTGTTTCCAGACTGGGCAGTTCAGATAAAGACAAAAAGTTCAAGCACCAGATTGAAGAGCAGCCTGAGCCCAGGCCCACCTGGTCTTTCGGAGGGAGGCTGAACTAAAGCAGTGACAGAACGCCAACCTGCGTCACCAGCAGCGCAGGGCGAGGCGATGGCTCCAACCCAGCCGTCCTTTCTTCTCCAGATAGGCCAAGAGCAGGGGTCTAAAGCAAGGCTCAGTCTGAAGGCACAGCAAGATGCCAGAAGCATTCTCTTGCACCAGCCTGAAGTTTAGCACCAGGGTGGAAGGTGTAGCCAAGGACCGTGGCACGGGTTTTTTGGAAAACACTGGTGGGAGAGAAGCTGTATTTCCTTTGGTGGAGTCAGTTTGGAGCTACAGTAGGATAAATGAGACTGAGATCTAGTTTAGTTGTTAAAGAAAACATACCTGACATGGACTTCAGACTAATTCCAGATTTATATTACACTGAATCTAGAGCCCGGGAATACGCAGTGTGGTGATGATTATACAGAACAATATAGAAAAACAAATCACCGTATTAAGAGAAACAAATAGATCCTGGAAGAGTGCCCTATTTTTAAACTGGGCTACAATGACTTGGGCTGGTCGGTGCCTGTTAGATCATCCTCACATCTAGGCATTTGTTGTCTGTACCCTATTGCGTTGAGAAGCTCAGGCAGAAGAAAGAAAAAGCAATTAGCTTGCTCTTAACAGAACAGTGCATTTAAATAATAATAATTTTAAAATGCCAGCCATAAGAGCCACAGCAAAAGCAAGGGAAAGGCAGATTCAATCTGACACAACATTCTCAGCCTTTCAGAGAGCATTTTCTCCTGCATTCTAGACCTCCCTCCTCCAGTTTCCCCCGTCTGCACAAAGCGAGAAGTTAAAGGTAAACATCTGTTTCTGCTTGCGAACATTTCTGTGTTTCCTTGGGAGGCTCTTACTGCCGACAAGGGCACTGCACATATTTCACTCCGAAAGATCAAGCGAGGATAAAGGGAGCGGTTTCCTGCTCCGACAAGCAGCCTGTGCCAGCGTGGTAATGCTGCTTAAGCGCGGCTCTTCGTCATCGCCAGCATGAATGAAAAGCCAAGACAGCCCTGGGACACAGCAAGCAAGATCTTTGATAAATCACGACAGCGAGCTGACCTCCAGCCCCGACATCGCCAAGCCACCATTTTCGGCCTGTTTGTCATTGCTCGGTCTCCTGGGCATCATCTCCGTGAGCCGTGGCACGGAGAAGGGGTGGGGGAAGAAGGAATTCCCCTGAGGAAGTGTCCTTGCCCCACACGCATGGACACAGCGTCTCCCTGGCCCGGCTGCATCCCTCCTGCCCGCTGCGGCCCCTCGCCCGCGGGCTCCAGCGCTGCCCGCTCCGAGCTGCTCTCCAGGCCCTGCGCCTGCCTGCTTACGCAATGCCAAGTGACATTTTATTTAGACTGTTTCAGAGGAGCAGAAAGAAAAGACACAATTTTATGCTTTCCAAACGCCCTCAAGTCATACCCTTTCCACACGTATTTTTCATCTCCAGCCGCGGAGCGCAGCAACAAGTACCCTGGCTCCCTGCAACCTCTCTCTGCCCATCAGCTCCTGCAGACCCCGCGTCTCCACCCCATCGCCCTCCTTCCACAACCGGGGCGTCTGCTGCTGACCCGGCACGCCCCTCGCCCTCCGAAACATTGGGAGAGATGAGATCATCCAGAGCAGCTCGTAAGACAAACAGCTCTCGCTAACATTTTCCACAGGTTTCTCCTGCTCCATTAGCTCTTGCCAGACCGTATCGCAAAGCGGTCGCCGTAATTAATGGCTTGTGTACTTTTTGCACACACGGGTTCTTATAATCCCTCTGCTCCTTTCTAAACGAAGTCAAAATCACCGGTCCAAAGCGGCAAACATGCTCAGTAAATCCATCGTACTGGCAATCACTTATAACCTGTTCTTTTGACAAACTTTTCTCTGTTCCTCCCACCTGTATGTATTTCTGAGAAAAAAAAATAATAATGTGGCCTTGTAAGGGGCTGGGACATACACTGAAGTAATAACTCAGCTCAAATCTTTCATCTTAAAAATTTACCTACAAGGCTTGGGCACCAAGCAGACCCAACTTTTCTTGCCTGGATGGAACCTTTAGCTAGAGCCATGACAAGAGAGAAGCGACGCATGCGAGATCCTACACAGAAAGGGCTGGAAAGCGAAAGAGAAAAATGCAAGCTGAAAAGGAGTCTTTCTGAGCAGGAGAAGCTCCTTGCTTCGAGGTCTGATGGAGAGGAAAGCCTCCTGAGAGGAGTGGTGGAAACCCTTTCACACCAGCGACTCTGGCACAGAGGAGAGAGGCCCCTCACCACAGCTGGGGCAGGGTGGCTTCTCCTCCAGCTTTGACCTCTGGAGAGCTCAAGTCAAAGCCTCGCTTCCTTTGGAGTCACGGGGAGTTTCCCTGCCAAGTCCAACAGATCCACGGTTTCCTGTGCAATCACGGAAGGGTTCAGGCTGGGAAGAGATGCCCGAGCACCCTCCGGTCCAGCCCCGTCGGAGCTGGGCCGTTCACATCACTGCTTCTGCCAAAGGACGCCCAGGCGCCGCGCCGCCAACAAGGCTTCCCAAAACTTCCCTCTGGAGCGCTGCTCCCAAGCAAGGCACTCCGAGGGGTTAGCCTGTCTGTGGCGGGCGACACCTGGATGGCTTTCATGGGGACCAGGAGGGAGGGTTGTTCTGGACGAAAGTGTTACACAAGCTATGAAAGTCACGCCCAGCATCTCGGCCAGCGCTCCATCCTGGCCACACCACGCTCAGAGGCAGAGCCAGAGCCACGCACTGGCTCCATCTGCGTCCCAAAACAAGCAGTGCCACCTCCTCAGGACACAACTCCTGTTCTGCTACAAGGCACGCTACGGCCGTGCTTCCTAATTAAACAGGACTTTAATTTCAACACTTTCAGACATCCCCCAGGCACCTTCTCCCAGAGAAGGTCGCTAAGAGCCACTGAACCTTTCCACTCCCCCAGGTGAGGGCCAGCACCTCTCCCTGCCCCGTGGCAGCATCCCACCACAGCCCCAGCACCCGCTTACGTTCCCGGCGGTAATGAAACGTCATCGCAGTGGGACGTTAACGGGCACATAAATAGCGCCCACAG
Organism: Tetrax tetrax; assembly: GCA_009806455.1. Lineage (NCBI taxonomy): Eukaryota > Metazoa > Chordata > Aves > Otidiformes > Otididae > Tetrax > Tetrax tetrax. The sequence goes on from WHYT01016037.1 coordinate 17,345, forward strand.
ACTCGTTATTACTGGCGCCACAGTTCAGGCAGGCATCACCAATATTTACAGTGGGGTATGGTGGTGGTTTTAAGCAGTATTTGGGTTTAAGAGCCATTATTTTGAAATATGGACACTGTTGGTGGATGCTTAAAGCTCAGCTACACTGTGGCATAAACTTAGTATTAATTTTGGTTCCGTAGAGGAAATTGAAAATGGTGCCCTCAAAGTCATTATGCTGAGTGAAATTCAGCAATAGGGGAAGAGACAGCCTGGAGGGAAATAGGAGAAAAATTACTTCAGGCAGCTGAAAGTCCCTGTGGGATTCGCTCAGCCCAGGCCCAGGGACACGGAGGATGTCGGGGGCAGCGCAGTGGGATGCAGGGGGCTCTGGCAGACGGGCTGTGGTCCCCTGCAGCCATCCCTGCCAGCACCAGAGCCCCACACCACAGCTGCACATTCCTTGGTCCCAGCTGGGAAAACCCTGTGGGCTGACTTTCTACCTGTGCAGTATTGTTTGCTCCAGTTTTATCCCTATTTATGTGACCTCTCTGATGGGGGTAAGGTGCAAGGTTCCTGGAGGGACTGCACTGAGGACAGAGCCTGTACCCGCATCCCTACAGCGGTACTCACATCTGCCAGGGTCCACCTGCCCTTCGGGATACAGGCAGTGCCTGAAAGGATGCTACCCAGGTCTTATGGGCTGTATCCTGAGAAGGGGTAGGGATGATGAATTCAACTCTTTTGTCCAGTCAGCCAATATCCTCACTTGCCAAACCACCATCACTTACGGTGCCTGACACAGGGAGGTCTGTGCCTCACTCTCTGCAAATCCAAAGGGAAAATTGCACAGCAAGCTTCTCCTGCCAGTAAGAGACGTATGGATGGCAAAAATGAGTGGGCCTGCTTTAAAAAAAAAAAAAAAAAAAAATCTATAAAAATAAAGAGGCCCACTTCAGCTGCCACCTCAAAAATATTCCCCCTGCTGACTCTGCACGTCCTGACCTCTCTAAAGAGCTGCGCAGAGCCCGAATGACCAGCCCTGGTCTGCAGGCACAAAGGATTCATAGTCTATTTGAATGACCATCAGAAATAAGTGGGGTTTATTGAACTGAGATAAATTCCTGGATCTCATCCACATAGAAAGGAAATACTCAGAATTCATCTGAGAATTGACTGGGACCTGCCCTTTCAGCCTCCTATCCTGACATCATAACCTACCTATATAAAAATAATAATAATAATTAAAAAAATCTCAAATCTCTACTGGGGTTTCAGCAAGTAGCAAAACTGAGCCCAGAGAAAAAGGGAAAAAAACCCAAACCCTTTGAATAGCTCCGTGGGAACAACTGCTGGAGTGTGCTCTCCTCTTTCTCCAGCTTAGGAGAGCAAAACCCTGCAGCTGGAGCAGAAGCGAGGACCCGTCTCTACCTGGGTCCCACCGGGACTGCACGTCACAGGCCCGAGCCAGGCGATGACAGAGGGAGCAGCTGTTCCCGCTCCCCCGCAGCCCACGTCGAGCTGCAGGGATGGATCCACCGCAGCAGCATCCCCAGTCCTCCCAGCTCATCCCCACAGCTGTCGGGGTGCAGCCCATGGAGCTATGGCAGCCAGGACAGGGCCTCCCGCCGCTACGGGGAGGGTCTGCATTGCAAGTCCCCATCAGCTTTTTGAGGACAGCAGCAAGCAATCCGTGGATTTTCTTGTTCTCTACAAGGATTTGCAGGAACAGAGGCTTGGTATGGCTCAGATTAGCTTTCATATGTATAAAATTGTGCTGGCAACACAGCTGCCCTTTATTTAATGCAGATTGTGTGTACACCCCACTCCCAGTCTGAGCAGAGCAAGCATTACCTCACCCACTGGATGTAATTTCTCAGCTCCCTGACTTCAATAAAAATTCTAACACCTGCAAACTTTTTCAACAAATCATGTATATTAGAGCAGAAAACCCCCCACACGTTCTCCCAAACTAGCAGCCATGCGTCTTGAAACCAAATCCTCCAGAAGACATCTGGTGGATGCTGGTGTCGTTATTACACGGCTCCCCCGCGGCACCGGTGGCAAAGAGCCCACGGACCTGCTCCACAGAGGCCACTCTGTAGCCGAGGCTCCCTCTGCCATACTGAGCTCCCTGGGAATCTCATGGATGGCTTTCAAGAGCGTCTTAAAAAAAATCTCTGTTTGTAAACGTAAAATGAAACAGTAGAACGCAAAGGGCGAATCCCCAGTTTGCTTCTGCAGGTGCTGGTGCTGAAGCAGTGTTAGAAGCTGAAGCCCACCTTGTTTCACAGATCTGTGCAGAGGGGTACCAGGAAAAGTCCTGGCTGCAGAGATCCTGGGGCAGGGGAGGGGTCTCCAGCTTACACTCTGGGTACAATCCTCTGTAAGCTGCTTTCCCTCCCCGCCCCAGCAATAAAAAAGTGTATGCTCCATCTCTTGAGCGGCTGCTAACTAGAAGCTGAGCGCTGGGTGGGTTGAGAGCAACATGTTTTCACCAGACCCAGAATTGCTTAATTCAGGTGTGTGCAAACAGATTTGCTAGAGCAGGTTCCAAGAAAAGGCTCATTAATCTAAAAATACCCTTGTTTTCTTCCCCCAGACCTTCACAGCACAGTTCCCTTCCCAGCCATAACGTGAAAGGATGAGAAAAGACGCTGCAAACCCCCACCTCTCTCCAAAGCCCCGTGCAGCAGAAAGGCCCACGTGCAAACCTCATGAGCAACCTTTGTTCTGGTGACATTTCCAGTCCAGTCACTAGGTCAAAGAGCGCACGGACAAGTTTAATTAAACATCCAGACTGTCTGGTGTTGCTTTATTATCACCTGAACCTTCCCACTGCTTCTCAAGTGAGACCTGAGGCACGTAATCCCGACAGCGAGTTAACAAGTTTATCTTGGTTGATTGACCCAGACTTTGGAGCCATAGGAAAAAGAACAAGGGCTTGAAGTTCAGCGGAGCTGGGTGCCAAGCGTGACTCCTAAATGACACCCCGGAGCTGAGCAGGAGCAGTTTGACTTTTCTTGCCCAACGTCCTGTCACCAGCAGCCTGTGCAAACCGTGCAAACGCTGCAATTAGTATCAGGGATAAACCAAACCCATTAGTGGATGGAAAGGGAACTCAATCTGTTTTACAAATGGAAATGAAGTAGCAGCCTCAATTATAGGATTTTTTAAAACATGCAATTTAGCAAAATGTTGATTTCCTTTTCGTTTACTTCGTTCTTTGTCTTTTAGATACTTCAGCTCAAGTAGCAGGCAGTATATTAACCGACCAGATTTTGGCAATGTATTTACTAATCAAGCTCAAATAAGTGCTCTTAGGAAATAATTTTATTTACAGTTCAGCTGGGGAAGAATATTAAAGCTTGAGTATTTGGGTAAAATTATTATCCTACAGTAATGTATTTTGAAGGCATTTGGGCTGCAGATGACTAGTGCTGGTGAGTCAGAGCACAGCACTTGACCTGTCAGAAAATTCATCATTTATTTGGGATGTAGACCAGGATTTGCCCTCCAGCTTCACCCAGCCAGCGTGGGCAGTCACCAGCAGTGACTGATTTTTAGTACCTCCCTCACCCCCCCGTCCCCTGAGCCCCTCGGCAAGGTTTTGGGGTTCTGGCAAGCAGCAGAATCGCTCCTAAGCCACCAGACTCCCCCCTCACATAGCTGCTTTAGGTGTAGACAGAAGATTTTACCATTCTGCAGCAAGACTGGAGTTTGGGAACACTGCACGAAGATATTTTAGCGTGTACATGCCTGTACAACTTTTTTTTTTTTTAATTGGTCCAGCCCACGTTACTGTTTAAATAATTGAAGGTGCTCAGCATTAAACATATTTTTCCGTGCTTTCCCCATGGCACCTTTCCCACTCCAAACAGTTTGGAATCCGAACAGAGACTAAGCATTAACTAATTAAATTTCTCAAAACAAAGGTTAATTAGTGTGTTTATTTTGGTTTATGTATATATCGAATTATTAAACACTATATGGTACCATAAAAAAAAAAAAAGAGAGAGAAGAAAAAAGGCAAGATGAAAGGAACAAACATTCCTAAGCCCAAGGAGCAGCTTCTCTGCCTGCCATGCAGCCACATTAACCATTTGTTCACGACTTCAGCGCAATGCTTCTCCAGCAACCACCATCTGGGGAGGTCTGAAGACTAAAAGCATAAACCTTCCCAATCCAAAAGGAAGGTCCAGCAGCCCTGAACTGTGAACTATAGCAGATTCAGGTCATTTTAGGATGATGGGTGGGGAGCTGCAGAGAACCCCCATTTAGTTCATGACGACGTTATACCCAAGGCCTCATCCAACACGCACGCGTTCCTTTTCCCATCCCACTTGCTGGGTCAGACGCAGCAGCCACTGAGAACGGGAGGTCCCTCACAGGGCCCCTGGGACAGAGATGTTCCTCTCCTCCCTCCAACCCTCCTCTTTCCTTTTTGGCCTCAAGGTGGAAAGTTCGCAACACACAGCCCACGTTCTGAATGCTTCAATTGCACAATTATCTACAGACCAAGCTAATGACCAAGAGCCAAACCACACTAAAAGAAACAAGCTGGTAAAGATTCACCCAGGTTGTAGCTTTCACCCATACATTGACCCTGTAATGGCAGCATCAAGCCACACAGGATACACAGAAAAACCTCGTGCAACACATAAGGGGTAGGAAGATACAAGCTGATACCAGTCACATTGTAATTACCTGACAGCATGCAAATACACAGATCTGCCCTGAAAGGAGGGCACATAGGGCAATGTTTTAAAAGAACAAAGCACTCTAAAAAGCTCCCATTCTTCCTCAACCTTATTGTGTAGAGCAAGATTTCATACATGCTTGGCCTACAGCAATGAGAGCAGTGTCAGATTTATCTGCTCCATGCATTTCCAGCATGCCTATCATGGTGGCATTTAAGATCCATTTTATCTGAAGAGTCTTACGACAGCTGATATAAGATCCTTTCTTCATCACCAGAATAAGTCAGCATTCAATTCATTTTCTATACAAACAGAAGTCCAGAGTCAGTCACAAAACACACCTCTTATTTCAAAGCATCCTCCATTGCTTCAGTGAACAATAACCAGTCTGATCGCCCAAACAGCAACAGAAAAGAAAATAAAAGTAAACTCACAGGCGTTCCTCTGATGGAAGACTGTCGCTGAGTTGTGCTTATCCAGAACCCAACCAACACCTGTAGAAGTTCCTCTCCTACTGACCCACGTCAGTATAATATAAACATCAATAAAATATTAGAGATGCCATTTCCGAGGACGCTGCGAGATGAGCTCTGCTGGCACTTGCAAAGGGGCCGAAAAGGCCAGTTCATCGAGGATGGGTGTCAGAAGCAAACACGGCTCAGTTCCTGCTTTATCACCTTGTGATTGTTACAGCACAGGAGGAGCAGTCAGAGCTGCACCTGACACCTTCAGAGGCAGAAGTAGCATCAGCTGGTTCTTCTCACCCTGACGTCCTGTTCCTATCCCTGGAGGTCAGGATTCCTCCTCAGTCATGAATCTCTACCTAGATTGCCACTTATCTGGCAGCAGACTTCGTCGGATTCGTTACCTGATCAGGAGATCAGAATGGATAAACTCATTTTACAGCCATTGCTTATGAAGGAATGAAAGGAAAACTGTCTCTCTGATTATTTTTTTCCCTACTTAACATTTCTTTAGATGCATTTTATTATGGAAATATTCTTTCTGCAGATCTAGGAAGGCAAACCTAATTAAAGTTACTTTATTGAGGGACCTTATACCAACATTTGCTTTAAAGAGGCAAGTTGTTAAAGCAAAAACTCCTTTTTTTTTAAACTCAAATATTTTTGTCCTGCTGTAGAAAAGAAAATACATCTTTGAATGATGGGTATCTCAGAAATTTGATTTTATTCCCCTTTTCTCCTCTCCTGATGGTCTTATGTTTCACATTCACACCCTTGGGAAAATTGCCTGGGAAACTTTTCTGATGATTCGTTGAAGGTCATCTACAGTAAATGTGATACAAAGTGAACCCAGATCTCAGGCTTTGCAAATGTTCATTATGTAAATTACAGGAGCTGTGAAGATGGAAATGAGGCATACAGATGCTGTTATGCACGAAAAAGCAGAGGGGAAACTTCAGCTTTCCCTTCACTACAGAGGCGGTTGGTGTCTACAGGCACTCTCTTCCCTGAGTTATTTCTAGCATGAAAAGGTCTCAGATTCTCTATGGGTGTTATTTCAGAAATTACTAGTTCTGTGGTCTTCGGTGTAGGTCAAGGACTGGGTTAGATCTTGAAATTCATCACACATCTGGGGAGAATCGAGGGCCAGATGCAGCTGCAACCTGGATGGAAGGAAATGGGGAGGGCATCTGTGCAGGGCCGTTGCTCACCATCGTGTCATTCAGAGCGTGTTCGCTTCCCAGGGACCACTCCTTCCCATCCGCCCCGTGAATGCCTGTCCAGTGTCCTTATTTCTTGTTGATTGCCGTTAGTCAAGACTAGTCCTGAGGAGGAATGTGTCTGCATTGGGAATTGCAGTGCAGAGAGGCACAAGTGGGGGAGATAAAGATTCAGCACTTGATTTCATGCATCCTTGGGCATATCACTTGGAGGTCAGATTTTGAAAGATGCTTGAGATCAAAGGATGAAGAAAGATAACCAGCTTCATTTTCAGATCTATTCCTGGGCGTGTATTTCCTGCACATTTCAATAGGAAATGGGCACCCTTGTGCTTTTTTTTTTTAAATTACTAAATGTTTTTGGGTAGCTTGTTTCTTCATGAGGAGCCAATGTGCACTTAAACAGCAGACCTTAACCTGCACTTTATTTCAGTTTCCCACCTGAAGAGAAAGGAGTGTGAATCTCCCTTTCTTCAGTTTCAGGTCTTGCTCAGGTTTGAAGCACAATTCTACTCTAAAAAAGAGATACCATTAAGAGATACTCTAGGCCAGATTTAAAGAAGTGATGAATACTCAGCAATTAATGGGAGGTACTGGTGTTCAGCAGTGTTGAAACTCAGCTGCAGTGTCTCAAGTTCAGTTCCTCAAAAATGAAGGAATCAAAAACTCGAGACTGATTTGGGTATTTTGGGCTTAAAAGCTCATTAGGGAAGCTGGGATGCAGACATTGATGATGGGGTGGAAGGACAACGCCGAGTCAGATGCTCTCCCATCAGGGGACTGGCACTATCCAGGGCAAATCACATGGGAGAGCAAGGCTGAGCCTTCCCCCACCAAGCTCCTTATAGATCTGCTCTGACCTGCAGCAAAAAAAAAAAAAAAGAAAGATAAAAACGAGAGGAGCAGTAAGACAACACTGGAAGGGAAATTCCAACTCCCTGACCCTGGGACAACCTCACCCTTCATGTTAACAGAGAAACAAACAGAGGAAAAGCTATGAAATTGCCTCAAAATGAAAAAAAAAAAAGAAACAAAGAAAAAGATTTGTTGAGTCATCCAACAGTGTTCACATGAAGATACTTTGTTAGCAACTGTGCTAAAAGAGTAAATGTAACACATTCTGGTTTGGCTCTTCCTTCAGCAGCGTGACTGATTTGCATTCACACATGGAAATCTGGTTTACAACAAGGTTTTTGCCTGCCCCTTCCTTTCTTTCATTGTTTCCATCATGTATCTTGGCTAGAAAATCTGCTGTCATGAAAAAAACACACCAGACAAACCTGGGGCAGACCATTCCCCACCATGCATGTTTGGTTTGTTTTTTTTTTTTTTTTCTGAGAGACCGTTTTGAGAAGCAGGAAGGTTTTGTCCTTGGCCCCAGCGAGGTCCTGCACCGCCTGCCACGCTGGGTGAGGGGAGCCTCGCTCCCTGAGGAGGAACTTGTCCTCCACCAGCCCCGGGTTTCACAACAAGCGTAGGAAACATCTTGCGCTGCCCTTGATTTATGCAGAAATGTTAGCTAATCTCTTTTATGTAATCACCGATAGCTGTTTCTAAAGGCTAAGTCCCCAAACTGGAAGGCATGAATTAAAAGAGACAGACGCGGTCTGGCTGACTCCTTGTTTCTGATTCCAGCCTCAGAAATAACCTGCTTACTTCGTGCCGATTTATGCCGGGGTTCAAATACGTCGCACACCCACCCAGACAGGAACATACAGGTTATTTGCTCTTCAGCCCAGTTTCAAAGGCTGATCCTGCTCACACCAAAGCCACTGGAATTGCTCCAGGTTTATTTTGCTGAAATGCGATCAAAGTCCGGTCAAAAGTCGCGTAAGACTGAGTTTTCATTGACCCTGGATCCCCTTGCTTGGCACCACTGCAGGCTTTGGGAGCTAAAGGCACACCTTTCCCGTCCAGAGCTGCTTGCCTTTGGCCACCCAGAATGACTCAGGGAAGGCAAAGTCTCTGAAGCACCTTCTGCAGCATCTCCAGAGCGCAGGTCAAAAGCCAACCTGCAGCTGAGCAACCCGCTTGGCTGTTGGGGTTACAAGTTTCCCCAGTACACGTGCGTAACGGCACCTGAAGGAGGGATGTTCCCGGCACCTCTGAATGCCTCTGATGCACAGACCAGTCAATCAAACATGCATCTGGGGGTGGGCAGGGTGCGAACGAGCAAAACTCAAAATCCTGCTCCTGGGAGAGAAGAAGATATAGCGTCTGCTCAGCCGTCACACCTTCCCTGCTTGGAAATAAAGACGCCTCTTGTTTTAGGGATGGAGCTATTGCCTGGCTCATGCACACTGATGAAAGACCCTCCTCTTTAGTTTTTCCCCAAGGAAAAATATTGCCAAACAGGGCTGCGTTTAGGTTCCCGTTCTCCACCAAAGGCTCCCCTGCTGTTACTGACTTCAGGGGCAGCTGGAGCAGTCCCACGAGCCTTGGAGAATATTTTCTCATTTTATGTAAACTAAGCACCGGCTCTATAAAGAGGAAAAGATTTACGCTTGGCAAACATTTCCAAGGAGCCAGTATTTCCCCCTTACTTACTCATGGCTTGTGAATGCAAACCTCACACAGCTGGTACCGCCGCTAACGATCCCATTACAATATGTATTGAGCTGATACTCTGTGATATCTCATTGAGGTATTCATCCATGTCGGAACGGATTTGTCCATAAAAACATCTCCTCTCATACCATCATAGGATGCTGCACTCATTCCTGCTTCCTCTGTCATCTGATGTTGCCTAATCCCACTCAGTGACATCAATCACAGGGAGAAAATAAGACAATTAACTGGCAATTAATTAAATTATAAACTGTAAGGAAGCACAGAATATTTGTAAACCTTAATAGCCTTATTAACATGCACATTACAAGCTACTTGCACAATCTTATGGCTATGGATGTCTTTATACATACATGACATCACACAGACTTCAATCACGGGGTAACCATCGCTCAAAGGGCTGCACAGCGGATGAAGGAACCAGCCAGCCCGGAGCTGTGCCGGCACAGCTGCCCTACACCTCCCCTCCTGCGGAAAGCTGGAGTAAAGGATCACTGGAGCACGTGCCATGCTGCAGCACGCTGCCAGCTGCAGCTCCAGCAGTGTCCATGTCGGAAAACCCATCGGTGACAGTAACAAGGTGTTATTATTATTGTCTATATTGTATATGCAATGTGGTTTTGGTTAAAGCCATTTCCTGTAGGACCAAAGGAAAGCAATTCGGAAAAAAACAACGGCTCGGGTAAGGCACCCTCTGCAAAATTGTAACGGCTGTTATAAGGCAATGGCAGAGGCTCCGTCAATGAGGAACTGGGCTCAAAGATTAATGCATCCAGTAATGGTGCCTGACCTCTGTTTAAAAGTCACAAGAGAGGAGGAAAAAAAATAACCCAAACCAACCAACCCATGAGTGAGAACATGAAGCCATAGCGAGCCCTAAATGAGGTACCGGGACCTACAGCACTGCAGTGGTCAAGTTGCCACAGTATCACTACAGGTTCTCAGGTCCCCCATGAATAACCTTCACACAAAACCCTCAAGGTACTCTCTCTCTCTTTATGATGCTATTTCTGTAATATTTTTGTCTTGGAAAGGTGACTGAATCAGTCCATCTAATATACATAAAAACCTTGACTTTGTCCTTGTTCCAAAAGAAGTACCTTGTGGAGTGGGAGCGTGACCTACTAAAGCAGGGAAATTAGAGTGCAGAAGATGGATTGAGCTGTAAATCAGGTTTGCCTCCAACAGCAGATATAGCCTAACTAGGCTCTGCCATCCTCCCTCTCTCAAAATCAGCTGCATCCCAAATCTCAGCTGTGTTAACTCTGGTTCCAGTCCAGTGTTATTTCTGTAACACGTGAACCGGGATGACATGCACCCAGCCCATTCGTTTATTTGTGGAGCGTGGACTGCTGACCGATAGCCAAGTGCTAATAAAAGCAGCGCTCTCCCTCCTGAGCCGTTCTGCGCTACGCACCCGAGGCGGGCTGGACCATCGGGCACACGCTGCTCACCGTGAGCAGCCTGGGGTCATCCACCAGCACTGGCTTAAGATTTTCATTCTTAATTTGGATGGAGCTGCACTACCACATTGTTTTTTCTCCCAGCTGAGCTCTATATTTAGCCAGGGATTCTGTCCTTGGCTTATTTTTTCGGGCGAGGTTGGTAACTAATGCTGCTCTGCTGTCGGTATGCCTGCCTCCCTTGTCAATGCGCAGGCTGTTCTTGGGATGCAGGAGGCAGTCAGATGTGACAGAAGCTGAGAGGTTTCTTTCACAGCTAGGAAGGGAGAGGAAAGAGCCAAGCATTTCCATACCCACTGCAGGAGCTCCGATCCCCGGGGAGGGCTGGAATCCAATGCCGACTGGTGCTGGGAACACCCACGTTCAGCTAACCTGACTGCAGCGTTGACTGCAGGATAATTGGCTCTGAGGAGGCATTACAGCAAGAAAAAAATAATCAAACAAGATGGGACATCAGACATTTTAAAAATAACCAGGGTGAAGCTCCAAGAAACTGTGATGACCAGGGACCAGATCCCGATTCCCTATCCCAGCTGACGTCTGGCGTAATTCTGACCTCGACAGAGTCGCCGGGGCTGGCACCGAGGCCAGTGAGATCAGAATCTGTCCCAAATCACTTGGCCTCCTGCTGCACCCCATGTTGTAACTATCCATGATGTTGACACATTCAACTTGCCACTCGTTTGTGGGACTAATTAAACATTCGCATTTGTCTGCACTTGCTCGGCTCCTAGCAACTGCAGTCACAGTCCTAATTAAAATAATAGACTGAGATTGGTAACATTACTGATTTAACAGGAAATTAGAAGACTTACGTTTGCAGAGCTTAGGTAATTGACACTAACAGCACTTTTCTTGTAATGTGCATTCTGTGATTGATTTTGTTCCCCAGTCAGACCTAAAAGCAGCTTGGGAGCACACCCCACCATCAGATTACAGCAGAGAGGAATTAAATGACTATTACACCCCTGCCTGCTCTGGAGCTGGCAGCTGTGGGCTTGAGCACGGCTTTGAGCTTCCAAACCAAACATTAGACCTGAAATTATAAGCCTAATGTAAAACAAAACATGTTCAGCACAACATGTTCAGTTCCCCTTTTAAGCACTTCCCTGCAAGGCGCTCATCCGACAGCGCTCCGGCCTGGGAACAGGGCTGCAGCGGAGACAGAGCTTGCGCGTCCTTGGTTGCCTCAAATACTGACTCCCCTAAAACAGGGCACGGCCTAAAGATGCTCCAGGTTCCCGTCGGCAGATGGAAAGGCTCTGTGCACATCACTGAGTGCGCAGGGACACTGCGGTCATACCGTGGTGGGGCTGAGAGCAGACAGGGACGGCGTTGCTCACGGCGTGTAAGAAGAGTTCCTCATCGTGTTGAAGAGAGAAGGCTCCGCTGTGCTAAAGCCATCCTGCAGCTCACTCCACAGGAAGAAGTTCTGTGTGTGGACAATATTGCAAGGCAGCAATACTCCCCTTTTTATGGAAGGAGAATCGGATCTCTGGAGATGGCCTTGCTTGTTCTCACAGTGGCGTAAGTCCAAATGGGTCCATGCTAGCCTGTTAAAGATGAATCAGTCTTTGTTGAGGAAGCTTCTGACTCTACAGTCTTCCTATGTTACTCATGCAATGGATCCTGGCATTTTCAACAAAACAGCTTGTCAGGAGTACAACAGAGTAGTTGTCTCAAAAATGAGGTGAAGTGGTCGGGTGTCAGTAGGTGCAACCGCGGCTGATACATCGCTATCACCTCTCTCCCCGGAGCTTGGGGTTGCAAGAGCGGATGGATTTCTAATCCGACCTCCTGAATGTCCCACCTCCTCCAATTCCCTCCAGTTACAGTGTAGTGTTGTCCTGTAAGTTCCCTACACTGTGCTGCGCTGGGCAGTCGGTTCCTTACAGAAAAGCACATACAGCCTCATTTGAAGGTCCCAAAATGGAGAACCCAGCTCTGCCCTTGGGAGTTTCATCCAGCTGATGGCCAAAAATGTTCTGGTCAACTCACATGCTTCTCTGCTACTCGAAGGCGCTCTGTGATCACTATTAAGTGGCATCTACAAACAGATGTTCCTAAAGATCACAGTCCTAAAAAATTAGGAGGGTTTTTCACAATGCCACTGCTCCACAGAGGTGTGGTGCCTTACTAGATACACTCCCCATGGCAGGGCAACCTGCAACACATTTTGGGTGACAGAAAACCACTCACTGGGTTCAGCAAGTGACTTTCTGCATAATGTTGCATGCGACACTGACTAATAGCTTTTATATACCAAAAAGTATTTATATCTGTTCATTTGTAGATTAAGACACTGGCTTTGTAAGCGTACATACCTGCTGCCTGCTTCTGAAGAAGTGCATATACTTCTGAAGAAGTAAATTATTGTGAAAACTGTGTATGAAATCCCCAAATTGCATCAAGTTGCAAGAATATTAGTTACTTAATAGTCATATGTTCCTGTGGGCTCCTTTCTATTTGTGGACACAAAAATGTGCTGAGAAGAACAAAGTACACATGGTCTGGACTTTCTTGTCTGATATTAATCCCAGCACAACAGGGCTATAAAATGTTTTCATGAACATATATGTCTTCTACAGAGAGCTGCATGGAATAATACTGCTGAGAGAGCTGCAACGTAGGAAATACCCAGCCATGGTTTATAAATCCTATCCATCCTGGCACGTCTCAGGGAGCATTATCAGGGCCCGGGAGAGCTACTGCAAATGCTACTCTTGCAGCTTGCATAGATAATTGTTTACAAAAGTCTTCCTTTCCTTCTGCTGTGCCTGTGAATGATTATATCCAGAAGGCATTTGTTGTGTCCGTCTCGTTTGGCTCCAGCAGCTCCCAGAAGCATTGCACACGGGATGCTCCGGTAAAGCCCCTACCTTCCTGTTGGGCATGGACACGGGGATTCGGCTACGCTGCAGATAATTCTCCCGGTGCTTTATCCTGCGAGAGCCAGCTTTCAGGTCGTAAATGACAGTCTGGGCTTTAATCACTCAATGTGTGCGCCGAAATGAATCCTGGGGCATTTGCTTCTGGAGTGTTTCTATATCCTGCAATTTAAACCTCCCTTCTATTAGCAGGTATTTGATCCCATAAATATTGGCCAAATGCTCAGAATGGATGCCTGCTGTTTGCAATGATAGCATCGAGCTAGCCTAAAAATTAAGTGCCATCATCTTCTCCCCGTGTCCCTCGTTGAACTGCGCTGCCACCCATTACACCCCACCAACCGGGCAAATTGCTGTTGATGCAGGCGATGCCCACCACGGCGAGGGCAGGCACCCTGCGGGCAGTCCTGCCTCACATGGAGTCATTGGGGAAGCTCCAAGTGATTTGAATAGCCCAAGAAATTTATATACTACCGGTCTGGGTTGGGGGAGAAGCCTCAGTTCCAGACATTGAGATCCACCCGACAAAGCCACAGCACTGCTCGCAGCTCCTGTCACCAACCACAGCTTGCTGGGCAGGAAAAAATACCAGTGGTAGTGACCAAGCGCTACAAGCAGAGAATATTTCTTGCTTAATCTTTTGCTTTGATCCAAGCTGAGCAGTGGAACATGCTCCACACCCTTTCCATGCCTCTCTCCCAAACAACAAACACAACTCCTCATCTCAGGGAGCTTCCAACCTAGCTACAAGTCTTGAGGCAATGCATGGGAAGAGGCAGATGGAAAATGTGATGAGGCAACGCCGCCGAGTAGGGCATGCAGAACACCAGCAGCTTCACCGCTGTAATAAACTGTAAGCCTCATGGCAAAGCCGAGTTGGAAACGCATGAGGAAGCTTAAAATGGCTTGTCTGAACACTGAAGTAGGTGATAGATGCTGTTTGATCCTGAATGAGAGACCATGCAGGCACAGCGCAACTGGAAACTGAGAACAGGACACGTACGTCTGCTGTGATAAAGCAGGTGAAGCGGCCCAGGGTGATGCAGTCAATGGGACCGGGCTGGGGAAGGGGATCTGCGCAGCTGTGTTCCGGATGGAGTGGAGAGCAGAGCTGGCTGTCACGGTGAAGGAACACGGATATTGCAAGAACTGGGCTGCCGTGAAGACACTGACCGCCTGGGCAGGGATACGGAAGAGGCCATACTGTAGAGATGCTATCCACAAAAAAAACCCAACAAAACAACTTGCATGTCATAGACATACCCTGGAGGTTTAGGCTAACATAAGGACGTCTATAGTTCGCTGATAATGGCGTGATGCCAGCCGAAGTCCTGCTGCGTGACCAACAGCATCGCTGACAAGCGGAGCCGGGCACACGCAGGCAGTTTTGGGTCCGGCCCCCTCACGCCCGCAGGACCTCCGCATTTCAACCCGAGGCCACCGAGGAGGCCGCGGAGCTCTACACCTGCTTTCCACCCGCCGGCAGCTTTCCCCCAGCCCGCGTTTCCGCTGCCCACCGCTGGGAACAAGGCC
>WHYT01016037.1:44227-80258 GCA_009806455.1 Tetrax tetrax
GACATGGCCGAGGGAAGGGCACTGAGGGGAGACCCGAGAGGACACCGTTGAGGAGGGGAAATGGCTGCAGGGGAGAGCCCTGCGGGGAAGAGCCCTAAGGGCAAACGGCCGAGGGGAGAGCCCTGGAGGAACATGGCGGAGGGGAAATGGCGGCGGGAGGGTACCGAGGGGAAGCCCCTGAGGGGAGGCGGCTTAGCGCCGCTGCTACTGTCCCTGGGTGTCCAAAGCCTCTTGTTCTGCGGCCTCCGGTGTGCACGGTCCTCTGCTCCGCCGCTGCACACCCCCCACACCACGAGCCTCCCCAAAAATCCAGCCAAGGGAAGGAGGCAGGAGGAGTCTCCCACCCAGGGGCTCCTGGGCCCACGGCAGCCCCCAGCAATCCGAATAAACCCCTGAGGTACACTGCTGTGACTAACAGGAGAGGCTGCGCTGGCACCTCTATGACATCAATCGTTTTTCCCTAAATACGCAGAGTAAATGCGACTTGCATTGTCTGCTCTGCCCAAGCCCAGAGAGGGAAAGGAGGGAGGTAGGAAGGCATCACCAGGCTGTGCCTTCCCATTCCTGTACCAAAGATAGAGAATATTATAAATTTAATAGATCTTCTTCATAATTCATAGCTTGCTTGTGGAAAAAAAAATCATAATAGCTTGGTGTGATATGTCAGGCATCTATAATTCATGGCGCTGAGATCACACAACCGCCATACAGTGGGAGTTCACAGAGTGAGATGTTTGCAATTAATCTGTGAAAAGAGAAACAAAGGCAATAAACTAGGAAGGACAATAAATGAGGGACAGATCCCGCCACCCGCACTGACACGGAATAGTACTCAGCCAGAAAGCTTGAATAATCCCTGGCTAAAATCAATAAAATTAGCCGAGAAGTGGCGTAAATAGTAAATTTATCACTGACTGGTTCATTACAACACGGTTGGATGGACACAGACTGTGCTGCCCTTTTGGGCAATGAGGTGCTGAAAGAAGTGAGGTGGCCGATGCTTAAGCTGAGCTTGGCTCAAAGTATGAGGAGACGAGTGCCGGAGTCAGGTCCTGCGGCCATGGAGGTGCGGGGAGGGAGTACCTGGGCTGCGGTGAGGACCAGGGGCCTCCCTCTGCCCTCCCTGTCCCGCAGGGAGATGTGGATTTGGGGAAGGCTCAGAAGCTTGTGATCCACTTGGAGCGTTTGTGTCAACCTCGTTGACTTCATCAGGGCTGGGGCACACGCTGAAGCGCTTTGCTGAACAGGGAAGTTTCCTTGAATCAGAGCCTGAGCGAGGCTTCAAACAATTTCTGCTACTAACGAGACTGGCTGCAGTGGTGGAATGAGCCGAAGCTGCTTCCTAATTGGAAACAGTGAGCTGGAGATCTCCAGAAACCCCTTCCTCTCACTGTTGTCTATTTTCATCCCGGTGAAGCTAAAGCTGGTAACTGTGATGTGATGGCTTAAAAACTCCCTGTGGTTTCTCACGGTACACCAACCGTCTACACTGGTTTTCAGACGATGCAGGGAAATCTTGTAAGACTGCATGGCCAAGGAGAGGGGGAGAAATTAATTTTATCTAAAGTGGATGCTACAAGGAAAATGGAAAAAGAAATCCTCATCCTTCTGGGATTTTGTCTAGCGTGTAGCTTTAACAAAAAAAATAGTGTCAGGCCCATGTGTCAAAATTAAATAATTTTAATCTGAGATAAACAAGCCACAGGGCAGAAGGGCATCACGGTGAGGCAGGAGTGACTCCAAAAGGAAGCCCAGGCCTTGCTCCCAGGGAGTTACGATAGTGTCAGCGCAGGGATGCTGAAGGCCGGGCATTCATTTTTTTGTTTACTCATTTGTGACTCCCTCAAAAAATAATGGGTTTTCTTTTGTTGCTTGTTTGTTTGTTTGGCTGTTTGCATTCTTTGGATTAAATTTCTCCTGCAATATGGCCTTAATTTTCATTGTGAGGATCCATGTTTATTTATGCATTTATTTTATTTTTATTTTAATTACTCCTAGGCTGCTGGCCCTGCAGAAGGACAATGGCCGTGTGGTGACAAGGAGAATCAGGAGGTGCAGCCCCAATCTCCACTGCCTGTGGAACTCCACAATTCCTGTCCCAGCCCTGATGTCTGCGTGATCTTGGTTGCTGCAGCTCTTTGCAGGCAGCTCTGAGCCTGAGGCACAAGAGGAGCTTGCAGAGTAGTGCCTATATATAAGGTTAACAGTGAAACGCACAAAATTCCCCTGTTTTTTTTTTGTCCCCACAGTGTTCTTGGCCTAATCCGAGCCGAGTTTGGGCTTTGTGAGTCTCAGCGATGTCCTCTGGTGACATGGACCCACAGGAGCCACTGGCAACGGTCCCCTGAGTCCTCCTCCTGTGGCAGGAACAGTCATACAGAAGGGTGCTTTTCCTGCTGTGTAGGTCCTCAGGGGACAGTAAGTAGAAATTGGGAATTTATCAGGTTCTCCAGCTTCTTGACTCGACCTGCTGGTCACTTTCCACCACGTGAGTTCCTGCAGGATCCCGGTGTTTTTCAGCATCTGGGAAGTAGCTTAAGAGAGTGCGTGAGCATGTGCAGCTTTACACAGATGTTGTGGGCAGTCAGGAAAAGGGCCCCGCAACCCACAGGTTAGCTACCCTGATGAGCTGATCAGAACACACTGAAATGATGATTTTGACCTTAATTGGCTCTAACATAGCCATCCAAAAAGTGTGTGATTGTGCTAATCTCCCCCAAAGGAGCATTGTGAGGCCCGATGTATTGTTGTGGGTGTGACCCTGAGAGCTCCTGGCACAAAAGACTTTGTGCAAGTGCAAAATATTTTCCTCTACATTTTATTTGTTTTGCCTAGGAGCCTCCTGTGTTAGAAAAGAGCAGCCTGGTTGCCTAATCCACATCTAACAATGGGACCGGGGCAGTGTTAAACTTCAGCGTGCCGCTATTTCTCCTGTGGTGTTTGTGTGATAATACTCTGTGATGGAAATGATACGGAAACCCCTGCTATAAAAGGAAGGGTGGGCTGATGGGTAGAAGAAGAGGACTCTGTCTTGACAATCTTTCTTCCTGTCTACATCCCAGCAAACACAACACAGACTTGGATTGAATTACCCCAAAACATCCCATGCAAGCCTGCCCTGGATGTAATGACTGGGATCCACACCGCCTGCACAGATCAGATCTAAAGGCGGATGGCAAGAAACGTGGAGCAGCAGACCTGCTGGTCCAATCCAAACCCAACGAGTAACATCTACATCTCTCCACCCAGGTTTCTCAGCACGTGCAATCTCAAAAGTGTACCTTTAAGCCTTAGCGAAAGGTTTAATTTTCCAATCTTAAACCCTTGAGAAGAGCCCAGACGCTATGCTGCTCTGCCCGGGCTGGACTGCATGGCATCTCTGTGTCCATGGCCCTCCTGTTCATGCCCAGTCTTCTGCTCACACCACGTCCTGGCTTCAACAGGCAGTGTGTCTTGGAGGTTTTGGTGGGAACAGTGGGGGCTACAGAAGAAAATGCCGTTGGCTGCATCCAGGCAAGGGGAGAGACAACAGCTTCAAAAAAGACATTTTGAATTTTCACAAGCCTCTCCTTTAAATAAAAGGAAATAGGCAGGCAGAGAAAGCCAATCTGGGTGTATAAATAACCAGGAAATGGCAGGGTGTTCACCCTTCCCACACTGTGGATTACCTAACGCATCGCACTGCTCGCTACAGCTCGAGATGGGGGAGCTGCCAGCAGAGCAGTGCCGTGCCTGATAACCAGAACAGCCCGCAGAATTGCAAGCCAGCATTCATGCTCTGAAATGTAAACAAGGCAGAGCCTCCTCCTCGCCGCTTCGAATGCAGCCACCCCGTGTCCCGGGGGGGGCTGGAACAACCCATCGCGTCAGATTATCCAGGCCAAATCAAAGAAAAGCAGACGTGTGTCGGAGAGGAGTTATGGAAACACAAACAAAAATGGTCCAGGCTTCCACATTTTCTCAGGAATCGGATACATAAAAAGCTCGGGGATCTTCTCCCTTCTCCAGGCTGTCAGGGCAGTGCAGGA
The DNA here is from genome assembly GCA_009806455.1 of Tetrax tetrax. NCBI lineage: Eukaryota > Metazoa > Chordata > Aves > Otidiformes > Otididae > Tetrax > Tetrax tetrax. The sequence continues at coordinate 48,256 of WHYT01016037.1, forward strand.
AAGGCCATGGCAGGGGGCTGTGAACCCCAGCTTGGCTTTCTGTGGGGTCACAGGACACAGAGCTCACACTGCCCCTCTCTCATCAGGCTTGCTGGTACACATCTGCTCCCAGCCTCTTTTTCCGAGCTCAAAACCTCCCCGTATGTCTGCCTTCCCAGTCGGGCGGCACATTAGGAGAGAGCAGCAAATCGCCGCAATCAATAACGGTAATAACGGCACCTTTTGTCCAACGGTCTCAAAGAGCCTGGCGAAAACGCAGCGGCTAATACGCCCTCCAGTCACCCCGGTGAGAGAAGTGAGCGGTGTTACACGTTGCGTAGTGGGTGAGCGAGTCCCGAGACGGGGGACTACGCCTGCGTGGCGGTGACACAGTGGCAGACAGCAAACGGCATGGCAGCCGAAGCCTGGGCAGCATCTGCTTATAATCACTTCAGGTTTTGAGTTGGCCTCTGCGTTCAAATCAGTTGCCAGGTTTTTGATACTGTGATTCTTTAAATAGAAATAGGATGAAGACAGGCACCCTTTTTTTTTTTGTACCTGTCCCCTTCCTGCTCTGGACTCATACCCAAACTTCTCCGTTTAACCTTGTCTTTATGGTGTGTTGAAATCAAAACACTCATGCGAACATCCTGAAGCGCTGGGGATTTTCAGCTCAGATCTGAACTTGAAACTGTTCTCCCAGGCTTTGCAGCATTTGCTATTTTTAGCTGCATGTCAAAAAGTTGAAGCAGCACGTGGTAAGATGTTATGACTCTTAAAATTACTGTAAGAATGTTCCAGGGAATGGTACCAATTCATCAAAAGGGAGTTCGTTGCGTGAGATAACTCTGTGACCTTTGGTGTTGTATTGAATTTGTGGGTCACTGGCTATTAACGTCGCTGCCGTTTCTTTAGCAATAACCCAGTGATTACGGAAGGGGAAGTAGCTATTAATATGGTAAAAGGCACACCTAAGCGAGGATGTTTACTCGCGTAGACTGAGAGGGGGAGGGCTAGACACACTTCAAGATGTTTTCTGCAGCTCTTTTTTTTTTTTTTATGATACTAAAGATAAAGACCTGTTCTCCCTTCCCCCAAGACCTGTCAGAGTATGGCAGTTGGAAAACAGTGCCCTGGCACTTGAAGTGAAGGATGCGAAGGCAGACAGCAGGCAGAAGGAGACCTCTTTGCTGGCCACAAAGCCAAGACAATCTGCTTACAACACCCATGGAGGCTGCAGGCTGACCCCTCTTTAACACCCAGACCTGTGAGGTCTGATTCGTGCTCCTGAGGCCCTCCCAGGAGCGTCCTGTAAGGAACTGGAGATGGTTTCGTGGCCTAGGGTGGCAGTGGCCCCAGGAAGCTGAGGATGAGGGACCCCTCTCTGCGTGGCATCTGGTCTCACCCACCAGTCCTTACCACATGCAGAGATGTCTGTAGGCCCATTAGCTGCTTAATTACCAGTGCTGGGACTTTTATCAGTCAATTCACCCTGTGGTTTTGACACTGGGATACCCCAGGTGAGATCCCTGATGCTCTTGACGTAAGCAAGAAGCACCGTGCGCTGCAGGGATGGGGAGATTCCCAGCAAGAAAACCAAAGAGAGGAAATCACCCTATGATGGATGGATGGGCAGAAGAATATAAGCCCAGAAGTGTCTTTCACAGCACCAGAGGTGCACATCTCTTCAGTGAGATTCTCATCCTCCCAAGCCTGTGGACAGTGATGACAGTAGCCAGCCACATGCAGCATAAGTTTAGACAGACCACACTTTTTTTTCACTTTATTTTTGCAGGAAAGTCTTCTGCTCTGTATTTGCTGTCCCGGTGAAAAGCTGCTGCGTTTAACAAGCCCCAAATTCTGCGGAATAGACTGCTCAGAGGAGCACTGCAAAACACAGGCAGGGACAAAGATCTGGCCATGAGGGGGGAAAGCAGAGGGGTTTTAGCGGCCCAGCCACACCACTGATGGGAAGGAAGAGCCACGGCTCTTCCTGATGGAGGGGGAGCTCAGGCATTCGCTAGCATGGGTTACCACAGAACCCTACCAGTCTCAGGCTGGTTAGGAAAGTGTAGTGCTACCTACACTCCATTATCAGCAGGGTGGGCTGATTTATAGTCCCACATGCAGTTGTAGCTTAATAATAACAATAAAGAAGTTCTCAGGCATTCCAGCCCACTACGCCCACATCACCTTCTTGCCTTTGCTCAATTTGCTTCTGATTTACACTCTCATAAGCAAGATTAAAATCAGTCACCTCCGTTTCCAGATGTTCTGGAGCTAATGGAAGGGAAAAAAGCAGAGGACAGTTTCCAAAAATGGCCTGGGTTTCTCTCTGCCTGCTTTCAGAAGCGTCTATTTTAGCGCTGCCATGATTGGGCTAGCTGTAAGTACAGCTGTCCCCATGGCTTTGTTGATAAACACTGAACTCCTGACATCCCGCCTGGCGAGTTTTGTGAAGTTTTGTTGATGTAAAGCTCCTCAGTTTATTTTGTGCTGTGTAATCAGCCAGATTTCTGGGACTATTCCCTGCAGGAGCAGCCTTCTGCACTTACTCTCATCTCTCCCACAATGTATTGCGTAGTTTGTTCAGTCCTTTGCTCATCAACACTTTCCTTCCAAGATGTTGAACCTCAGCCATTTTCTTCACATGTTTAATTCCCAGGAGAGTTGAATCCTGGTGGACTGCTAACGGCCGTGCAGTAATTAGCTATCCTCAGCTATATTTTTCACCTAGTTTGGATGCATGCTCCTGAAAAACCAGCAGGATTTGAGATCCTGTAGTCCTGAGCATTAAAGCAACACTGCGTCTGCTGCTCCCATCCACCTTGCAGGGCTTCCTTCACCTACGGAGACTGATGTGGAGAAAGCCATGAAACAGTCACAGCTCTGTAACGTCCTGGCATGTCTGTGGGGCAGCCTGACCTGCACAGTGCATGACTTGGCTGCATTTTCTCTGTCCCCTTGGCGTGGCCCCCAGCCTACTTACTCACCAGCAGACCTCTCTGTACGCCATGCTGTTAAAACAAGCCCCTTAAAGGCTTAGGGCAGGTGGCAGAGCAATGTGGGCAGACTTTGGGTGACCCAGGGCTCTCAGCAGCCTAAAGTTAGCTCCTTACGCTTCATCTTGCTGTTGGGACACAACTTCAGGTGGTCACCAGCATTAGTGATCCCCTGGTGCTTGGTGTCAAGGGGAGGGGGGACTTTGGTGCTCCCATGAAGCCCACCCTGGAGTGAAGGAGGGGCTCTGAAGCCCCATGGAGGGTAGGTTGGGTGGACTGCAAGTTTCTTCTGAATGCTCCACCCAGGGCTGCTAAGTAGGGGTTTTCAGGGGAAGGGAAAGGGACAGTGGCCTGCCTTTGGGTTGCTGTTCCTCCTTGCGATGCCTCTGCTCGCTACTGCTGGCATTAGCGGGGGGAGCTCTTGGCCCCCAACCAGCAGTACAGCTGGAGCAGGAGATCTAGATGTGCTAGTAAACATTTTGAAGACAGAAAATAAATCCATCCATCTCTGTAAGAAATGCTGCCCCCAAGAGAAATTTCTGATCATAGGCGAGGCTAAGTGCACAGGCACCAGCGAATTCACCACCGGCATTGATTATTTCGTTATAAATTGCTCACTTGCTTTTTTACATTCGCTTCTGAACAGAAATGAAGCACCAGCTACTGAAAATAACAACAGCTAATACACAACCAAAAACCTGACTTGCATGTGAAAACGCTGGATTTTCCACAGGGCTTTTCCAGTGTTTAAGCTCCTTTAAACTTTAAAGTACGAGCTCTATTAAGATTATAAAAATGCACTGCCTTAGCTGCTGGATTTTTCACTGTGCTGAAAGGAAGACAGCTCAGAGGCTGGTGGAGAAGAGCCATCTCAATATTAACAAACAGTCCTGCGCCAACATTGTTGACTGATGTCAGAGATGAGGATGTAGATGGAGGAATCGGGGACTTTCCAAACTGTAAAATGGGGAAAAGAAACCAGACTGTTCTACCAGGGCTGGAGCTACGTAAGCCAGACGCCTCAGGATACCCAGCAATGGCCTCTTCAGTGACGCTGAAGTTCTGAGTGGCCTCCTCCTTGTTTTGAAGTAGTTACTTAGTGGCAAATATTGTGAAGGATCATTTCCTGAGAGTCTTTTGCACAAAACACATGTCCCCCTACCTATGTGGCAGTAGCCAACACCACTAGAGATGATTTTCCTTCCTGGGGTTGAAAGGAGAATGGGGAAAGGCAGGTGGGTGCTGAGTGAGGAATGTGAGTGGAGAACAAAAAGCAGAGCAGAGAAGGCACATTCGTCCTTGATCCCGGGAGATAAGATGGCCTTGGCAGCACTACTCCTCTTGTGTCTCCTACCTGATGGCTTCAGCAGTGGCTGGAGGCCATCAGAAGACTTCCAGTGCCATGGTACAACGTCCAGGAGCAGTAGGTGCAGGAGACAGGCCTGATCCTGGAAGAGCTGTAGAGCTCTGTGGCTTTCCATGAGGGGAATCTGACCTTCTTCACCCTCGTGGAGTGAGTAGAGAGAAAGATATTTAGCATATCTAACTTTTTCTCAGTACGGGGCTAGGTGGACTAGTTGGTTTCTGAGGTCTTCTCTGGTCTATGAAGGAAATTTCTCTAGGAGACCATAATTTGGCCCATTAGTGTTTTTAATTTTGCTACGTCCCGAGCTGGAGCTAACTGGAAGAAAAAGGTTGTGTAGTACTGTATGACTAACAGCAGTCTTTGCACTGAAGCCGAGCCAGGAAACTCTAATGGTACAGAAAAGACACTCCCACCTAGGTAGGACATTTTTCTATTTACTGTCCCACGGCCTCTTCCCCATGTGACGAGCCCTGTGCAATTGCTGACAGCACATCTGGTGTGGGGCTGGATTTACACCATCTCATTCTCTGTTTATAGGGGTGATTCATCTTTGGAAACACTGGCTACTGGATGCCGTTAGGGGAATATTGCCCACGATGGCATGCTCTGTGGTTCATTCTAACCTTTGATTTTCTGGGTGACATCAAATGATGGGAGTGGTTTTTTATGATCACCTGTATTTGTAGAGGCAAGTCCAAGGATGGGCAGGTAGATGGGAAAAAAACCAACCTGTGTCTCATTCTGTAGAGAGGAAGAAAACAACTCTATGAAAAAAGAAACTAGGAGATAAAAAGGTAAATATTTCCTTTCTCCCTAAGGCACAGTCGAGAAAAGCCATCATCATTTTGCTTAGACAGTGGTATAACCTCATGTTTCCCACAAAACATATTTCCCCGAGATCGGTTTGCACGTATCAGGTTTTGCCCATGAATACTCATGAGACACAAATCAGTCCCTTTAATCCATGATCAGTGTGTCACCCCACGCGCAGCGGTTGCATCATGATTTCGTGTTATTGTCGAATGGCTGCTGTGCTATTTAATTGTTTCTTGCTTAGTGATCTCTTTGCTCTGTTAATATTTAATTCTCTTTTTCCATCCCTTTTTCTACCCCCAAAAGGCCTAAAGAATGGGAAAACATCTTTCATTTTCTCAGGCTTCAAGTGCTATTGTAAAAAAACACCTATTCATAATCTACTGCAGGTGATAATGATGATATACAGTCATAATGCTGGAATTCTTAAGTGGTTGCCACTGCTGCTTTATAACTGAGAAAAAAAAAAATTGCCCTGATTTGAAATAAAGCAGGTTAGTATGCTTTATTTGCCTTTTCCAATGGTTTGGATAATGAACAAATTGTCATCTTTACATATCCTCTGCCAGATTCTGAGCTGAGTGCTGCACGCCAGCCGGAATGACAGTAAACAATGTGCTGCCTGGTGCTTTGCGTGCTCTGCAGAGGTGAATTCACGGGAACAAATTAGACCTTTGATTGATCCTTCAAACAAAAAGAAAGGAAAACAGTAACATTAATTTATACGAGCTCTAGCTGCATTGCCTTTTTTATAGTGATCAATATTCCAGGCATTGTAAACAGCAGCTTTACATAATAAATAGCTGCATTATGTAATGCTAGTTAAATTTAGAAATGGTTATTTTATTACCTTTTAGTGCACATAAAATAGAGAGTGATAGAGCTGGAGCCCAAGAGCTGCTGCTGTCTGAGGATGGAGGGAGCAGCTGGGCCTGGCTGTGCTCAGTGACAATAAAGCCCGAAGCCCGATAAAGCCGCTCGGCTCGGGCTGGATGCTCTGGGTCGCCGTCAAGCATTTCAGTGGGGGTGGCGGGGGCGAGCCCCGCTCCGAAACACGGACGGCTCAGGAGCAAAACATCTCTGCACAATACAGATGAAAGATTTATTATGAAGGAACGAAATGTGCTACTTTTGTTCTCCCTGGTGTCCCTATAAAGCTTTTGTTTGACAGGCTCGTTTGGGCTCCGGTCCGCTACGGTCTCCTCTGCGCAGCTACTGGCTGCTCTGAGACCGGTTGTGTGCAGACTGTAGATCAATTATCTTCCTGCGAGGGATAAACAGTGTTTTCCTTTTTACTCTTCAGCACCGTTCGCTATTATCCTGGAGTACAGGAGCCCTTTCTTTTCCTTCCCAGCCACACACACACAGATGTGTTACTGGAGGGAGGGGATGGAAGAATTCAAATTTGTTGCATTAATCTTAATAGCCTGATCCTCTTGCAGCCTGCTGCTTCTAACAGCGTTCAGCGTGCTGCCCATTTACAATAGGCTGGAAGGATGAACCTTTTTGTTATAAATAATTATGAGACATCTCAATCCAATAAACACACTGAAATGAGAGCCTCTGAAAATGTGAGTTTGGAAAAAAATACAGCTGAAGAAGGAAAGTCCCGTTGTGAAACCTTTAGCTAAGCAGAAACACTGGTGTTTGGATGTTTCATAATGCACAGGGAGTGCGGGAAATGAGGGGACTTTAATTAGGACATCAGAGCTCAGACGTTTCCTCTGCGTACTGTGGTTGGCACCCATTTGAGGGGGCCGAGGCGCTCTCGGAGGGGGCTGTAGCTGGAGCCAAACTGCTGATGGAGCTAAGTGCTCTCTGTGGCCTGCACTCTACACTGAAATTGTAGGGCTCTGACTTAAAAGTTAATCTAAAGCAGCATCGAAGTTGAGTAAAATTCAGATGTAGGTCATCATTGTACAAGGAGAGCCTGTAGATTCTTAATGAACTGAACAAAATGATTCTGAAAAGCATACAGCTTTTTAAAAGTACAGATTTGGACTGATAGCAGGATTGTCTCTAATAATTACATGTATTTGATTTTTCTCAACTACTGTTCACAGCTTCAGTACAAATAAGAATCCTGCCCAGCATCTGTCGCGCCTGGAAGTTTTCAGACTGCTGAGCAGCACGTAGCCACTTCAGAGAAATCATTAAACATTATTTAGCCGAGCCTGTGTGAGAGACAAAGAGTTAAAGCTAAATCTCATTTGAAAATAAACTTTGCAAAAGCAGTGAATTTTCTCAAAGGCTGACTGCTCTTGATTTACAAGGATGTTCCCCGTCCTGATTTCAATTAAAGAGAAATCCTCAGGCATTTCTGCAGTTCATTCTTTATTCCACATTGTTATATACTGAGTAATAAACAAAACAAACAAAGACTGTATTCTGCAATGAACTACATCCGTCCTATGCGATCTTGGGGAAATCAATAGGTCAGAGTCTGGCCTTGGGTTGCCTCAGTATCAGCTGTCAATAATTCCCCCAGCTTTACTGGAGTTTACATCTGCGTAAGTGAAAAATGAATGTGGAGATCCAAGTCCGTCTGTATATTCCCCTAAAAAAAGAGAGAGAGAAAAAAAATAACACTGTAGACTCCATTCCTTAATAAAGAAGGAGAAATAAATAAATAGGTGGCTGGCATTGTAAACTCTGATTTATTTGCCAGGCCTCCCAAAATCATGAGAAGTACATTTCAAAGAAAGCCTGTTAAGCCAAGCTTTGGGATCTTTTCCCTTGCTTCCTGCTTGTTGAGTCTCTGGCTTCTGGTTCTCTCGCTGGGGTTTGCAGTTCGGAGACCAAGAGCTGGTTCGTACCGTGGCGGCTGAGTCTCACATAACAGCGTGACAGAGAGCACTAGGTCTTTAAGTAGTGGTGATGATAATGATGATAATGATGATAATGATAAAATAACCACTGTTGACAATTTGGTTTTCTTTGCAAGCATTGAATTACCAATTTCCTTCATCCTGCTCCTGGTAATGTTTTAGTAACTGTAATTTTTCCACTGCAGCAGGCAGTGCTGTTCAGTGCCGAGGCTGAGCTGGGCACTGGCGGGGACGGATTGGGTCCGTGTTTCCTCCCAGTTGCCTCCTGCCCCACCGGCCCTGGTACTGGTGGTTACGCTCAGCATGGAGCAGGTCCTGCCAGCACTGAGCTCTTTGGATGTGGATGCAGCTTTCCAGGTTACACACCCCGGCTTTGCATCTTTCTCATGCAGGAACGGATTGCATGGAGTTTGTGCTTGAAGGGAGGATTTGTTTTCCATCTTTTAATTAACACAAAGGAAAAGGAAGGGAAACTCCTCTTGGTCCGAGGCTTTATCAGCCTGTAAGGTCAAAGGGACAAAAACCCCATGGGGTCCCCTGCCTTGGGAGGGGAAGGAGGCAGAGGGCGGTGGTGAAAGCATCTCAGCAATGGCTGTGGTTTCCCTGCAGCCCCACAGTAACTCTGTGACAGCGCGAGGAGGAGTGGAATGGGCTCGAGGTGCCAGGGCTGCGTCGCCATGCCAGCTGTCCTCCCAGCCTGGGGACGAACAGGCAGCCTCCGGCCGGGCTGGCTGCATCTGAACCTCTGGCTTAACACTTTTCCTAAAATATTCAGATTGGAGACATTTTAATGTCTCCCTCTATTCCTGTTGTAACCGAGTCTTGTTTTTAAATAGATGAGATTTTCATCCCCATTTAGGCCAGCATAAATCAGGAGTTAACCCAAGCACAGTCTGCTGAAGCCTGTGGAAATGCGTGAGATGGCAATCATGCCTTGTGCTCACAGAAAATGCTTACCACACTGGGGGAGCAAAACTGTGCTCCAGAGCCATCAATACCATCACTCACCTTTTGACATGGGCTCCTCAGATCTCTCATCCTCTCTTGCAGCCTGGCCGGAGCTTGCCCAGCGCGTGCATGAGGCTCCACATGCCCTTTAATCCTCCCCACATGCTTCTTCATAAGTCTTCATTTGTATGCACACGCTTGGTAATCACTCATTCTGGCCATAAAACCTACAGGATTTTAAATTGAACTGAAGTCCCAAATGCTTTAAAAGAATTTATGTTGCATAATTGTACTGGTTTGCCTGAAAACAAACAATGATGTATGGCTAAATTATTCTCTCGGGGAGATGACTCAGATCCTTCCTTGTGGCTTAGACCTTGCTTGGCTGCTGATGGTGCAACTTGTACTCTCCCCTCTAGATGCGGGGCAAGGGACGGCAAACGAGAGTAATGCACAGAGCAAGAGCAGCAAGATGAGAAAACATAAGTTATTTGGAGCTTTTGGAGATACGCAGCACTTTCATTTGTTCTGAATTGAGGCAACATTGGAGATGATGGAAAAGAAACCCAAGCATCAGTGTTACACACCGGCCCATCTGCGCTGCGGCTGGAGGGTTGTGGATGGTTTTGTGCCGACTGGCAAAGCAGCTGCGTGCCCGGTGGCTCTCCCCGACGTGGGCAGCCCGCAGACAGCACGGGACACGGCTGCACAAGAGGCGTACGTGGAGCTGGGGTGGGTGAGTTTCCCACCCCAGGGTGCCCTGCGATGATGCAGCTTCCCGAAGCGCCACTGCTTCGGCTTGGCCTCATGAATGGGCAAGGTTTCAGGGTTTTGTAGTCCACGAAGGCTGCAGGGAAGTCCCTTGTGCCTGGATGTCTCATTGCCGAGGGCTGTGCAGCGGGGCTGCTTCGTTTGTACCATAAAAATGGTTTTGCCACCAAGTCAGCAGTCCTTGTGCTTTTTGCTGTCACTGTTCTCACTTAAAAAAATCTTCCTGTACTTTGCTTTCTGTAATCATGCTTTATGTCCCAAGGACACAATCCGACTGTTGGTAATTAAGTTAATTTTTCAACCAAGGCTCCCAAAGATATATGAAAGCTCTACTTTGCAGAAGTGACATTCAAACGCTGTTTAAATGTCCTCCAGCCATGGTGGCCAGCCGTCGGGAGCAGGACCCTAAACGGGTGTGGGAAGATCAAAGAGACCTCACTTCATTTGTTTCTAAAGATCTACATTTGCTTGGCACATACATGAAACACTTTGCAGAGGTGGCTTTGCAGATTTGGGGATTTTGCCGTTTTTCTGCCATTTGCAGATTTGGGGATTTCCGTGTGGAGCACACACCCAAACCACGGCTGCCGCTGTGTGTGCGCAGGCGTTTTCAGGAGGTTGGCCCCGAGCGGATCGATCCCTTCCTTTCCATCATTAACAGCTGGGCAGAGGACATCGAAGGGCCTGTAGCTCCCTGTTATCGCTGGAAGTGCAGTGTGCGCTGCGGTGTAACTTGATGCTCTTACAGCTCTGCAGCCCTGCCAGTGCCCTCCACCCTTTTCTTTTTCTAAAACAAAAATATCAGGTATGAAATTACCATTTCAGAGCGTACTCAAGTAGCGTGTCTGCCTTCCATTCCAAGCAAAGCAAAGTGGAGCAGTCTTATACCATCAGTTTGCAATGAAGGAATATTAAAAATAGGAAAAAAAGGAAAAAAAAAAAAAGGTTGACTTTGTGGCAAAGAATAAAATAAGAAACTTTCCTTTTTGCTGCAGGCAGCACCAAGCATCATCAGGGAACACATCAATTCATAACAGCTGTGGGTAGCTATTTCTGTCTCAGACTTCAATAGTTTAATTGGAGAAGCCTGGTAAAAGTTAACAGATCTGTGTCCAGCAAGGTTAATTCTGAGGTTAACAGATTATGATGCAAAGAAAATCAACCGATGTTTTTCTCTCTCGCTATGAATAGCGTAATTGCATTATTGCTACCGGAAGGGTAGTCATCTCTTCTCAATCTGTGGTCTCCCACTGTGGAGGGAGTAACCTGTGAAAAACCAGTTTCCTTTACAAACAAACCCTTCTACCTTTCTCATTCAGTGCCTGCATAACCAAAATGTTGAAGCGCTGGTTGCTAATATCACAACTGCTTGTGATCCTGTTTTGTGAGAGTCGTTCTTTTCTTAAGTCCAATGAGTAATTTTCGTGTTATTTGATTTTTTTTAAAAGATGTTAAAAACCAAAAGAGTTGTTAAAATGCTTTCAAGCAGCGTTTCCGCAAAAATGCTTGTGATTTTTGCTTCCACCTCATCACATCTCCTCTTCCCAAGTAATTTGCACAGCTCTTCCACACTGTAGCATCAGTGGCAATGGCAGCATTGCAATTTAAATTTTTCCAGCTCAGCTTTAAACAGATCGATCTAGAACAGGACTAACGATATACTTTCATAACACGCTTTGAGAAACTCTGGTTAAGATACCCGAAGAAGTGCTAAGCACTATTAACAGAGCTGATAGGGTAAGTTTGAAACTCTTTGCCAATGAAATACCTGGAATGTCTTGCCAGTTTTATTGTTTATTATATATTATAATAATAGAAAATACAGGAGTCTCAGTAAAAACAAAATGCTTTGATCTATCCAGAACACTCTTCCTTTGGGCTCTGAGGAGAGTTTCAGTAATTTTCTTCTGAATCAAAATGAAGCCAGACTTGAAGATGTCAGGCCCTGCAGTGAGTGGGAAGAGGCAGCCCCCGCAGCCCGATCCTGCAGTACAAGTTGTGTGTGCTGCATGGCTTCCCCGGGGATCTGCTCCGTTGCTCCAGCGCTGGAGAGAGAGGTTGTCCCCAGCCGTGCATTCGCAGTGCGAGTCTGGCTCGAGCTGCTGTGTGGTTGCTACATGGAGTATGGACACTGGTTCATGAACTTAAAATAAGGCTGTTAGGTACTCTCAAGCTATATATAAACTGCCTGGAGGATTCATGTTGCAGCCTGCTCCAGCAGGATCTTGGTCTCCTAAGTGTCCAGGGAAGGGAATGGGAGCTCCCTGCCGGGCTGCACACCACCATCCTCCTGTGGAACCAGGGATGGCAAAATTGGGGTGCAGCCAGGCCATAGACCTTGTATGTTCGGGACCCTTGCTGCATCCCGTGGTTGCAATACAGCCTGGGATGGCAGCACTGAGCTGTCGTCTGCATCCAAGGAAGAGGGAGGAGTGGGGAGCCTTGGTTATCCTGCCTTCACTTAGCACAAAGGCAGGGAGCGGGGAAGAGCATTTCTAGAGTCCTTCTTCTCCGACCATGGAAATGCAGTTTCCGTTCTCCAGCTGTCACGGATTAAACAACATCTTCCCCAGAGCAGGGGGGAAACAAGGATCCGACTCATAACCCAGCCACATCCCCACGCCTGGCATCCTCCAAGGGGAACGCTGCCCTTTCCTCAGGGCTGCTCAGTCCAAAGGCATGAAAATAGCAGAATTTTAGAGTTACTGGCCTTAAAATGGGCCTTCAAAATGAGTTTCCTCAGTTATTACCTTGAGCGACTTCTGTGTGTATTCTTGCCAACAAGCTCTTGTTAGAATATTTGTGGAAAATAAACTCCAGAGAGCCATGAGCACAGCCAAGCAGATTAATTTAAGACAAGCAAATATTTGTGGGAAAGTTTATGTTTGTTTGCGCTATCCACCCAACACTATCATATAGCATTTGCTGAGGTACCTTTTGATCAGAGAGACAGATCAATTACCATCTATTCATTTCCATGTTTTTCAGCTGTGAGGCTCCAATAGAAATTCCTCCAAGAAGAATTTGGTTTTGGCTCTGAACTTCACTCGAAGAGTTAACATTTCTGGAGCCGTGACCTCAAAACCACAAATAGAAAGAAAAATAACGTCAGATGATGAGCATGAAGTTCTGGAAGCCCTAAAGAGTGAAAAACAAATTTCAGTATTTTTTGTAACCATCCTCTTGAGTTAGGGAAGAAGGACATTTTAATAAAACTGCACCCTAGAGCCCACAGAGTTTTGCTAGCTAAATCACAAGTACACCACTGAATGTGGGATGAAGGTTGGGTTTGTGGTCCTATGGCTCTGGAAAGATCTACCCAACCATCTGAGCAAGAAAGCTGGTGTTGGCCGCTAGCTAAGTGGCCTGGACTGGTTGCTGGACTCTGCCAGCCCTCATTCCCGTGAGCACTTCAGCAAGGCTTGAAGCCCAACGGTATTATTCTCATTGAAACTTATCCAAAGAAAAAGGAAATTTCTGCCAGATCAACATATTTGGTTTGTGAAAAAGATCCAAGCGCACGACTCTAACCTCCGGCTCTAGGTTAACATCCCTGCCCTGCCAGCCCCTCTTACGGCACCTCGTGAATCAGACCAGTGGTCCAGCCACCACGGGGGCTCATGGGAGACTATGACTTTCATTTTTTTCCCCCTATTCTGGGTAAAAATTGATGTCAAAATAGGGGATGTAGCTACTGACTGGCTATGCCAGCTTGCAGCTCTCTCTTCTGCATTGCACTCTACGTTTTTCAGGACCTGAGGATTTCATACCATGCAAACGAAACCACCAAAAGATTCAAAGACCTTCGTATGTCCTGCCCTGCAGAAAGCGCAGACAAGGAGGGACGTGCTGCCTGTGTCTCACACGTGTAGCTTGTGTCCTGCATATTTATCTTTCACCTGTGGGCATGGACAGGTATATTTATCATATTCTTCTGCTGGAACACCTCAATCCACTTCTCAGAGGGCAGATCTTATCAGATCCATCTATTTACAGCAGGTGACAGTGTGCTCTGAATTTCCACAGCACCAGCACAAAAACAATTACATATTTTTATGCAGCATTCAACAAACCCATCACATACAGGAGCCCAAGCAAGCCTCCCTTGACTCCCATAGGTTTTATTTAATGTAGATCCCTCTGTTTTGTAGTGAAGACATTGTGCTAATCACCGAAAAGCTGAAAATCTTCCCACACGTCTTTGCAAACCCTCTCTGAGATAAGCACCACAGGTAAATCCTTCCATGGGCTGTGGGGAGATGCTGGGGTCATTTCAGGGGTGAGCTTTGGAGCCTGGTGGACCACAGTGTCAGTGGGGACACAAAGACTTTGCAGAAATCAGTCTTAAAGAGAGCAACGTGTCGTGGTTTCTGTTTTCCCTTCCATACCTCCAATACCCCACTGAAGTGGAAATGTTCATCCCTCCTCCTGTCTCTCTGTCCATTGCTTTTCAGGCCATTTTTTCTCAGACTGTCCTCCTCCTGCTCACGAGGTTTCATTCTGGGCTGATGTCCCTTTGTCATTTCCCATGAATTCGCTGTGGCGAGAGGCCGTTATTTGGCTGTACCCAAATAAAAGGACAGAAGAAACCGGAATTAGATCAGTAATTCCACGTTTGCAAAATGCCACACAAACACTTCCGAGTTTTTCCACATCAGAAAAGAGAAGGGGAAAAATCAAGCAGTTATGAAAACCAGGCCTGATTTTCACAAGCTGCAGCAGATATCCCAGCGTGGGAATCCCTAAACTCATGTGAAGAGCTTTGAGTTATTGATTTTATTATCTCAGGAGAAGGGCTTAGAGCTCAGAGTGAGATGCTGCTTCTGTTTGCAGCTCTGTAATGGAAAAAGGGAGAATTATTCAAAAAACCAGTTCTTATGACACATGCTGGCTCCTGTTGAATGAGGGTGGTCGGAGATGAATACAGCAGGTGGGAAAGTGAGGGATGCACAAGCAACACCAAGCAAAAAAAAAAGAAGTGAGAAACCCCATCTCCTTGCCTGCAAGCATACGATGCTTTACATGAACGCTGTTGCGTGCTCTGCTCGGGGCTGATGGGGCTTGTGGTATCCGGTTGCAATTGGGTGAAAGCGAGGGAAGAGACAAAAATAGCTCTGCAGCCCATGCCCCCACCCACGGAAAAGCCTAAGTCACCCAGGAGCAGTTGCTTGCTACATCAGTGGCTGCTGGAGCAGTGTTTGCTGCAGCTGCAACCTGCCAGCGCTCTGGGACGGGGACCGAGGGACGGCGTAAGCCAGGGCGCTGGCAGGTTGCAGCTGTGCTTGGGGGACAAGGCATATCTTTTCCCTGTGTGCTCCCAGCTCCAAATCAGCCTTGAGTGAGGAGATGTGAGATTAACCACCCTCTTTTCCCCAAGGCACGTGCTGCCCTTCTTCCCCTGCGGTTTCTCATGGAGTTTCCGAGCACGAGAGGTCTGTCACCCCACTCCCGAGCCAAATTTTGGGGGCTTTGGTTGTCATCGCCATCACATCAAACCCTCAGGGGAAGTTTCTTAGAATAGAAAAGATGATGCTGAGACTGAAACAGCAGCAACCACTTGTGTTTCTCCATCCTGCCTACAAAACCTCAGCAAAGGCTGAACTTGGTTTGCAAAACAAGGCGAGCTGCCTCTCCTAAACCCGAGACTTGAGTCCTCAAAGGTGACACCATCCTGGCCTCAGCATCTTGTTCAGACATCAAACTGGGGGACAAAGCCCCTCCAAGTTGCAGGCAGAGTTGGATGGAGTTAGGAAAGGGACAGCGTCACACGCATCTGACACCTGGGATCAAATTCAGGGGCCTGAGAGGATGCGCCAGGACCTGTTTGTCTTTGGGTGCAAGTCCCGTGTCTCAAATGTCGCCCAGTTTTGTGGTTTCTCTCTGGTGATCCATAGTGGCTCCCGGAATGGCATCCCGAGGTCATCATCCTCCGAGTGCCACGATCCCACTGTCATCCTCTTCTCCATGCTGTGGTCCTGCTTACCGAAAGGAGAAGCCATTGCTTGGATTACCCCAGCTCTGTTACTCCTTGTGTAAGCACTGTGGATATTTTTGACTGTCCTTTTCAATTCCAGCTTAAGTCAGTGCCACAGGCAGCTCTCTTAGTAGATTGCTTTTGTGATTTATGCAAGTCCAGAAGAGTCCAAGGATCATTTATCTTCAAACCAGGAGAGAGATGAAAGAGTCATGGTAGTAAAATTTCCTGTGGAGCTAGATCTGAGCATCAAAGAGGGGAAAATGTCATTGTTTTACTGAGACAAGACGACGTGAGACAGGTTTTAATGCTGGGGGATTTTTTTAACTGAATAATTTACCTTAAAAAGAAAAAGAAGTTTTGGGAAATGAAAGGAGGGCAAGCGAGCTTGGTGGGCACTGCTGGGAAGGTCTCTCTGGGGAGGGGGAGAAAAAGCCAGGTGGATACAGAGCCTGAGGGGCTGGCACTCCTCACGGGATGGGGAGGCAGGACCAGGCCAGGCCAGGATGTAGCTGGTGGATGTCCCCATCGGGAGAGGGCAGGCGGTACCCTGTGCAGCCAGGATGCGTGAGTGCAGATGAGTCTGGGAAAGGTGTCTGTCCTGGTTTGAACTGGGATGGAACTAGTTTTCTTCCCAGTAGCTGCCGTGTTTTGGATTTAGTATGGGGTTTGTTATATGAAGATTGTTGAGAATACACTGACATTACGAGTTGTTGCTAAAGAGACCAAGGACTTTTTCCAGCTTCCCAGATTTCGCTAGTGTGCAGGTGCAGGAAGCTGGGAGGGGTATAGCCAGTACAGTTGACCCAAACTGGCCAAAGGAGGTGTTCCATCCCATAAATGTCATGCTGGGTATATAAGAGGGGCTTGGCCGGTGGGCAGCTTTCTCACTCTTTCTCTTGCTGCTTGGGATTGTTCTGAGATTGCTTTCCATTTCATTCCATGATAGCTACTCTGAACAGGCTGTATTGGTCATCAGGTCGTTGGGTCGTGAGAAATTGTGCATCCATTGTTCATTTTGTATATTTTATTATCCCTATATTTTATTATTATCATTATTAATATATATCATTATTCCTTTGCTGTCCTAGTCAACTGTTTTAATCTCAACCTATGAGTATTGCCTTCCTCCCAATTCTCTCCCCCACCCCCTGGGGAGGAGAAGGGTGAGCGAGCAGCTGTGTGGTATTAGATTGCTGACTGGGGTTTAACCACAACAGTGTGCCATCAGCCCCGTCCCACGATGCATGCACAAAGTGATGTGCTCTCACGACACGAGGCTCTGCCTGAAATCATGATGGTCTCTGCACAGCAGCGTGTGTGTAGCAAAAAAAAAATAAATAATAAAGTACCTATCTCCGTGAATCCGACTGCAAATATGAGAAATGTCATCCGGCCGCACACCTCCTCCTGTGTTGCCACTGTTCAACCCAAGACTGTGCAACTCCTCGACCAGCTCCCGGGCAGGGGGTTTGATGGAGCATCACCCAGCCACAGCAACAGGTCCTGCGGGGCTGGGGAGCATCTCCTGCCCTTGCTCTGCCTCAGGGCTTGCAACTGAAGCACAAATCTTGGGAAATTCAATCACGTCAGAGGCCTGGAAGGAAACAGAAAGAAGGAGAGGGCTGGGAACAGGTCCGTTTACATTTGCAGCAGATGCTATCTAGAGGAGGAAAATACTTTTATTTCCCCTGTGGACTGCCGGTTGATTTTCTTGCGGCAGGCACTAATGGAAAATAATAAAACCCATTTTAGTCAGACTGTATCCAGAACACTTACAGGTCAAGCCAGTACTCAAAACAGACCGTTATGGAACATAACACATTAGTTTGTCACCAGCGTCTACAGTGTCCAGGGGATTTTTACCATTTGAAATTGAATTTTATAGGTCAAGGCCTTTCGTGGGTCTTGAAAAACAGCGTGTCTCCTTAAAGTTAGCATGAACATGGAGGCAATTGCTAGGTGTAAAGATACGCAACCTTTGTGTTTATTAATGGTGCAAAAAACCAAAGGAGACCGGTGGTGGGAACTGTGATACGGCTGTAAGCCCTGGAACATAATCATTAATTGTTATGGACTCCAATATTTCAGTATCGTCTTCCTGCTGCTAAATTAAACCCACAAAATGCACAGGAGGCATCTTTCACTGAAAATTACATCCTCTCAGTTTAGAAGTTAAAATTCACTGATGACTGTAAAGGAAGCTTGGTCATAGGAGCCCAAGTTTCTTAGAAATGAGTCAGAAGTAGATCATTTGTTTAGGAGAGATTAACTTATTTCAACATTCAGATAACCTCAAACATCCTCCATGTGGTTTTATACTTAACAAAATAAATACAGCAGGGATGTGAGGTGGTGCCTGAACTGCTGCACACACGTACACATGTGCACACACACACTGGTGTCTCTGTTTTCCTCTCCATCCCCTCCCCTCGCACAGCCCCATCCCCACGCCGCTGCGTACCCCAAAGCCAAGCATCCTCCATGTTTTCCTGCTAAGCAGCTGCCTGGCACTGACAGCTTTATTACGACACCAAATCCCCGTGCCAGGCGGCCGTGGTGCCGCGTGTCCCAGGCAGCTGTCCCCGCACTGCTGTTGGGACTGGTAGGACCGCTGGGGTCATCTCCTGGGTGGGAGAGGAGGCCTCGTCACTGGACTTGTTAACAGGACATGTTGCCTCACCTGCCAGTTCCGCTGGCTCACGTACCATGCTGGCGCAAGTCTCCCCTCGCTCAGGGCCTCGCTCAGGGCAGGCGTGGTGTGGGCATCCTCCCTTCATCTCGAACATGGAGGAGTGCAGTAGCATATCCCCATCTTCCAGCGAAGGCGTTTAACGTGAGGCCTTGGCACCGTGTTCCCTACAGGCCTTGTAGGTCAGAACTGCATTTTATTAGTCCTTCTCTGAACCGCGCTTTGCTTTGCTTGTACTCCCTGTTGTATTTTCTCCCTTGCCTCGCTGAGCAGCATCTTCCAGGAGGAGGGGGCAAAGCCACAGCCGCTTGCCCAGGGGCTGAACGGATTGACCCTGCCGCTTCACTTCCCTTGCCGAGTCAGCAAGTGTGCTGATCAGCTACACACAAATAATCACCACGCTTTTCTTTCCTTCCTTCTTTTATTTTTAACCCAAAGCTAAGTGTGCGTCTCAGCGTGTTGTGTTGGTAGCAACTGATGGTAGGTGGGAAGTCCATACGGCCACTCTCTTTCCCAGTAATGTTCACTAAAGTCTGGAATCACTATAATTTCTGTGGGTTTTTCCTGTAATTCAGCTTGGTAAAACCCCCTCTCTGGGAGGAATTAATAGCATGCCATGGCTGTGCTAAATATTGATCGACTTTTTAATCTTTATATGGAAAGCTGCTCAGGCTGTTGGACAAGAATCTGAGAACAACAAATATTAAATCTGCTAATGTTTAGATAATGACGAAGATCTCCAGTTCCTCGTGCTCATAATGAAAATGCCTCTTTGGTGCTGTGTGAGGCACGGTGATGGGTGGTAAGTGCCTGTGTGGAGAGGGGGACAGCATCAGCCCCTCCATGCAGGTGGAAGCAGAAGTGATGGAGGAAGACATCCCAGGGCACAGCAGCATTGGAGCTGGCACTTTTATCTCCAAATTGCCCTTGTACCTGAAAACCCCATCACTTTTCTTTTTTCCCAACGCTTTTATTATCTTAAGGCTTCTAAAAACCTTCCTTGTCCATGGAGAGGAAAGATTACGAAGAGGAATTCAAGGATATAAAACTCGGGGCAAGTGAAAAAAAGAGATCAGTTTAAAGAGTATATGAAAATAAGAAATAATCAAGTTCATGTCTGTAGGCTGCTTTTGCTGCCTTTGGCAAAAGCATACTCATTTCAGGGACCTGTGGTTTCCTACGGACTGCCAGACTGTGTTCTGCAGCTCTACCTGCAAGCAGCATTTTGATCTTTCCATTTTCAGATGACAAAAATAATCACATGGGTTATTCAGACCTGGATCCCCTGCTGATGGTGGTTTTTACATTGAACCAAGCACCAAGCTCCACGTTTTGGATGAGTCCATACGGCTGATCCATTGGCGAGCAGACGACATGAGCTGCTGTTGGCACGAAGGGCTTGAAGGAAGGACCCCAACACTCACATCTGTTTGGCCGCTCCCTCAGGGTGTTGGTGCCTACATTGTAGCCATGGAAAACTACTGAAGGAAAAAGTCCTCTGGGAAATGCAAAGGGTTATTGTGCACAGGCAAGGAGAGATGAGCTATCGCATGGAGGAGAGTGAATTTTAGGCAGAAGGGAGTGAATCTCCTCCTCTAAAATGCAGTGACTATGGATGTCCTGCATAACAGCCCACACTTCATAGCAAGTGCCAATGGGAGCCACCTTGGGTGCAACTCTTCACCCAGCTGGCAATTTCACCCGGGCGCAAGGTATCCACTACAGGGATTTGCTCCCATGGAAGTTAAACTTACGCAAGAGCATCAGGATCAGACACGCTGGTTTTTCCTCTGCTGCTATGAGCCGGTTGCATGACGACAGGCCTTCAGTGCACAGCACGGATCTCCACTTTCTGTGCAGCTCCTGGCCCCCACGCGTTGTTCCTGCCCCTCATGCTCGCACTCCAGGAGCTTTCCCATCCACAGTCCCCTCTGCAGCGAGTGCAGAGGTGTAGGCAGCCCTGTCAGGTGATTTAAATGTTAGATTGGCTGAACTGCCCTGAGGAATTGCCTCTTTCTCTCTTCCCTGACAGTACACACAGTACAGCAGCACAGTTTGGGTGCCGAAGATGGAGTGGCCGGGTCCCCCCGAAATGGGCTGTCCCGTGCAGGACGGCGTGCGGGGCAGGCTGGCACGCAGCGCTCGGCTCCCGCTGCCATTCCCAGCTCAGGTATTTTGCAGCCATCTGATTCCCTTCATTGTTAGCCTTTTTTTTTTTTTAAAGGCTCTGCTATTGCTGACTCCACAAAGGTCTCTGCAACATAATGAGAGAACTTTTCTAATGACTCAGAGATTTCTAAATTAAATGTAAAATGTTTATTGCAGAGATGCACAGCCATACATTATGCATTACTGTTTCAATACAATAACGTAATTCTGGTAGAAATTATCCATGTGAGCTGCAATCAATTTCAGCTACTACTCTGCGTGCTTGACAATCTGGTCATTCGGCTGTGGAAAAGTGCTTTTACTTGATTACTTACACTGTTGATAATCGCTGTGGCTTTTGGCAGGACCAGGATATTATTTTGCTCCCTGAAATTGCCAACGGTGTTTGCGGAGGGACCAGGCGTAGCTGCAGCTGCTCTGCCAAACCCCCGTGGGTTCACCCAACCCCAAGGAATGCGCAGACTCCAGCACAACCCTGGAAGACTCATTTCAACGGCGTGGGCTTTCATGGGCTGCCACCAGTCTGCCTTGCAATGCCTGATGACCAACAGCATTCTCCATCTGGCTCCCAGATCGCCTCTTGCAACAGCCCACAGCCCAGGCTCCCTGGTTGGACCGGTGGCAATTGCTATTTTGCTGATGCACCCCCAAAATCCTATACATTCATAGAATCATAGAATGGTTTGGGTTGGAAGGGAGCTTAAAGATCATCCAGTTACCCCGCCGCCCCTGAGCAGGGACACCTTCCACCAGACCAGGTCACTCACAGCCCCGTCCAACCTGGACCTGGGCGCTGCCGGGGATGGGGCATCCGCAGCTTCTCTGGGCAACCTGTGCCAGTGCCTCACCACCCTCACAGTAAAGGATTTCTTCCTTATATTTAATCTAAATCTTCCCTCTTTCGGTTTAAAGCCATTACCCTTTGTCCTGTCACTACATACCCTTGTCAAAAGTCCTTCCTCAATTTTCTTGTAGGCCTCCTTTAGCTGGGCTGCGTCAAGTTCACTCATGTCCTTTGGCTTTGCTTTGTCTCCAAAGTGAATGTGCCAGTACGGAGACGGGGGGAGGTGTGTGCTGTGCACTCTTCCCAGGAGCCTTCCTCACACAACCACAGCATGCGGAAACTCTGACCGAGGACCAGCAGCTTGGAGATACCAGGTAGAGCATCAGCTTGACAAAAGGCTTGTTCCTGCCCCCCAAGAGCTTACAGACCTTCCTGGCCATAGTCCACAGAGGGGGCAGGTCCCCACACTCACCCTTGATGCCACCCTGCCCTTGGAGTCCCTCTGACATTAACGTGATGTGTCGACCGTGTCAGCGAGCGGGGAAGGTTTCTGCCGGCGTTAGGCCACCACTGGCTTTAGCGTAAGGATGGATAAATCAGTCTGTACGCTCGTAGGTACCAGCTCTGGGCTGCATTGGGCTGATTTATTTTGCGTGGGAGCAGCAGTAGCAGTTTACGCCTCCCAGTGCAGATTACAAGATAAATCTGGCTTTCAATGAGACCCACTGGTGACTGACACTGACAGAGCCCTTAAATCACCGCGGCTGCCTGCATATTGCCATGGGCCACATTTGGCCCTGCAGGTCAGGTCTCTTTTTGGCTGGCGTAAATCAGCACGGCTTGGATTGAGATGTGGTGTCAGGTTCGAGTGCCGGTCTCATTTTTATTTAAGTGTCTGCATAGTAATTCCAGCTCAGAGGGACACCTGAGGGCTGCAGCCCTTCTCTACTTGAACTGCCAGCTTTTGCCATGGAGGATCAACCTTTCGAGGTGAAAGCTTTAAGTAGCAACCAAAAGTCTCCTTGAGGGTGCCACACAGATGCTCCTTTTAAGACACACCTCACACTGCCGAGGTCCATCCATAAGAAGAGTATCCTCCTCAGCACTCATTTCAATTATTCACATGCTCCAAAAACTTTTCCACTGACTTTAACGCTACGGACAGATTGTCAGCTGGTAGAAGCTGGCCTGGGCTCCCTGAAATTGCCAATGCTGTTTGCTCCTGGAGATAATCTGGTTTTGCCTGGATAAACTTTCCAGCATTAAGGTAGAGGAAACTCCCAAACAGGAGATGAAAGTCCTCACCGTGCTCCGACAGGCGCTGATCTCCTCTGATGTACCTCCCGCTGCCAGCAGCAGGTTTGGTGTGCTGCCGTGATGGCCAGGGACTATCCTTGTGCTCTCGTTGGTGGGACTGATTTCACCTTCTCATGAACATGCACCCAGAGCAGGATCAGGCCTGCAGAGTGGGCAGGGACACTCGTCTGCTCCATCCCTGGAGCTGGTCCTTGGCTAAACGTCGCTGTTTGACACCGCGGGAGCGTGAGCGTACATGTATCCTCTATCAGCATCATACTCAGACCATAAGGTCATTTCTAGACGGGTGTTATCTGGACAAATGACACCATTAATGGAATAACCTCTCCAAGGTACAGTATATCATAAAAACAACCTCTTTTGAAATTGATTGTATTTTGCTTTTCTGAGCTTTTTACATGGTCCAGGACACACTGGACTGCGTGGCAAAGGTCCACAGTCCAGGCTGGGGAGGAAAAGAAAAACTCCAGCTCATTCCCCTGCCGCTTGCAGCCACTGCTTGTCGTGCCAAGAGCCTGATGCAAGCAGCCCAAACTGTGCTCCCTCAAGCTCACCTTTCCATTTCTGCATGTTTCACGTGGCCGATCGGCCACCATAATTTTCAGTTCCAAACAGTGATGGTTCCGTCTGAGTTTCCCAGGGGAAGGCATGTGTTTGCTGTATCGCTCGGTATCCACCCGCTTCCCAGCCTACCACCAGCCTGGCAGGACACATACTTGGCTGTGGCGTGACCATACATCGTGGGTGCAGATGATCAGTAAAGTCACTACCAGAAAAATGGGTCCATATAATTTTGAAGACTATTGTATTTTCTGTAAAAATCCAGTAGTCCTGAAGACAGCTGACAATCAGGGGCCAGAGAACTCCAGTACTGCCATCGTGGACATGGTGAGAAACCCAAGACAATTACGCAGCAAAGAGATGTTGTTTCACAGCTTCTTTACTTCATGAAACAAAAGCTAAAGCCAAAAAGCACTGTTGTTCCTTCCTGGCAATGTTCAGAGGCCGGTGATACTGAAGTGCCTTTACGAATGGAAGGAAATATCCTGTGGGTTGGGATGGATGTATTTATTTATTTAGACTTCGTTCTGAAGAATTAACTTTGCAGCGCTTTAGATAAACATCCATTTGAAGCAGAGTTTTCTACTGTTGTGAATTATCTTCGTGGCTTTCATTACCATCCTGATTAGACCCCTGAGGGCAGAGCATCAGCTGGTGCAACAGGACATCGCGCCACTGATGGGCTTTATGGCAATTAATGCTAGCTGCACATTTATCTCTTTCATGTAACTTAGTAGCTAGATGGCACTGAAGGTATTTTGTGGCATCTGCTGTCTCAGGTATGGCAAAGAGATGACTGATTTGCCTGTGAGTGGTAAATAACTGCAGAAATTAGTATTATTCATTTTTATTGCCGTTGGACCAAATTCTGGCTGCTGCTATCACTGTCTCATGTAGGTGTTGTGACTACAATAACATCTCCATGTGATAAGCAATTCAGACTGCTCACCATCCAACCTGTCACATCCCAGCTCCATTGATGCCCCAGGGGAGAAATGGTGCTAAGACGCGCTGGTCACTTATTGCAGATGTGCTGAAGGCAGCTAGAGGCTCCACATAGATTGGAGAGAAGGCAAACATGAGTCGTGAAGAGTAAGAGACAGGGAAGAGAAGATTGAAAAAGGCTGGGGGTAGAAGAATTCGCCGTTTCTGGGATTGTTTATAATTTGTGACTGACTTGGCACGGGGCTTTCATTCCTCACCACAGAAGGGAGTTGCCAAACTTGGGAGCAGCTCTGGATTTCAGAGTCTCATGATTTCATCTCCTTGGCTGCTGGAATGAAACCGTGGTGCTCCAGCACCCTTATTTATTTTATGATTCAGGCAGAAAGTTCTCAGTCAGAATCACAAAATCATTACAGCTCGAACAACATGTTCAGTGATTCAAGAGATCGTTTCTCACCCACGTTAGCGCTTCCCGTGCTGCTCCACTGACTCCACCATGGTTCTCCACAGAGTTCGCCTGGCTTCAGAATTACCTTCTGGCACTGCTCCTGGTGAATGAAAATAGGAAGCTGGGTTGCTTCACTAATAATCTTATTTCCAGTTTGTTTCAATTATGCTTCTTTTCCAGTGGGTGTCAAGCGGTTGTTTTGGTCTCGCTGGTTCAAGGCGTGTAAAACGTGTATCAGTTTGTGTATAAGGCAGCTCTGCATTGAGAGAGGAGCCGGTGCCCTGCTCACTGTGGACATGTCTGTGCCAATTGACCTGGCACTGATTTGGGGAAGGAGAACGCACCCCGACACTGACAGCACTGGAAGGCTGCGGGTCGCCAGTGCTGATGGCCGAGGGGTTCCTGGAGGCCACCACACCAGCTCCTCACCATGTCTGTGACGTCTCTTGCAAACACAGCCCATGGCAAAACCCTGCACAGAAAGTGAGTGCAACTCATTTTTAGAAATTATTTGGAAATAAGACTGAGCTTTACAGGGGTGCTTTGGTCCCCCCCCCCTCATCAGTCCCTACCTGAGAGCCCATGTCCCCCCCCGGACACAGGCTCAGACTGGTGCCCAGTGCGACGAGGGGACAGGGATGCCTTTTCCTGAATTCCTGCTGTGTTGAAGTATATTTTGCAGCTATCTCAGTGGACCCAGCTGCCTGACAGGAGATATTCCTGACCTACTTGACTGTACTGAGGAGCAGTGGGAAGGAGAAAGAGGGTTACATTGCTGCATAAAAGGAGCTGTGCATCTGATTGACCTAATTTTGGTCTTTCTTGCATTCTCAAGTCCGCTGGCTTCAGCAGAGGAGTGCTGATTTACACCAGAAGCAGCTGACCCGGTTTCCATGGCCTGCTTGCCGTGCACCGGGGCTGTGGTGACATCGCTGTCATCCACTGCCCGTTTTCCCTTGGTTCAGGTTTCTGCAGGAGCACCGGACCGCGGGAGCACGCCGGGTACAGACGTGGATGCAGCCAAACTGGGGCACAGGGCAGTGAGAGCCAGGCAGCCCCCAGAGCTGGGCGTGCATTTTGCAGATGAGTTACTCGAACTCAAATTTTCCTTAAAAGTTCAGAGAATCCCCACTGTGAGTTATCAGGGTGAGTTTGGCTGGGTGGGTGGGGGGTGCCCAGCCCCAGCCTGCTGTGGCTTCGTTCCCTCCTGGCACTGGGACCACCACCCTGGCTGCTGGTCCTGTATCCGGATGCTGTATCTCCGCGATGGTGAAGAACCTGCAGACACGAATGTCCCCTCCCTCCTGCACAGCAGCTTTGAAACCCTGCTAGAGCTGCATCAGAGGAACCTTGGTGTTGAAATTTGTTAATTAATCTGCTACGGTTAACGGTGTCGAAAGCTTTCCTCAGATCAGGCGAAACGGCTCCTCGCGTTTCCCTTTGAGTGAAGGCAGCGAGGCTGTCGTCGGTGGGCACTGGCAGCGTGCCGGAGCGGGCACCGAGAATGTTTCCCTGCCTTTGCTTTCATCTAAAAACTGCCAAGTCAGATCAGTTAATTTGGGTTGGCTTCATTGGATGTGAATGAAAACACCTGAATGTTAATAGTTTGAAACAATCAGAGGTAATCACAATAAAGCAGAAAGGAAAACAAAATCCTTGAAAGAAGGTGTTCCAAGTAACTGGAAAAATCAAATGAGGAGCACTAAAAGCTATTAGTTTTGCACTGCTCTGTCTCAGCTCTGGCTCCCTACCTTCCAAAGTCCCCAGCCTCTCGGTCAGCTCAGCAAACAGAAATTTTTTACCCAGTCCCAGCATTAAACTCCTTGTGCCAGTTTAATCTTGGCTGGGATGGTGATGAAGCTGGCGATGGTCGAGAAAGGACACAGGATCCAGCGTTTCGTGATTAAATGGAGGTTTCGTTGTCTCAGGGTCATCGAGGGCTGAGCAAATCAGGCTGTTGCGGATGAGGTTTCTGGCTTGGGCAGCCTCCTCTTACAGCTTCTGGTGTTGTTCTCCATTTGCAATGCAAGTGAGCTTCACCATCTCCATTTTACGTGATCAGTCTGACCTCCAGCTGGCAATGCAGCCACTCGTCAACTACATGGGTGGAGAAACTGAGAGCAGAGTTTGGTGCCAGTCCAGCGTGCTCATGTCTATGATGTTTCTCTACACGTCCGTGCAGGTATCATGAATGCCTGGGGTCAGACACTTCCAGGACATAAATGTCAAGTTTTAGGGGTTTGAGTGTGGGAGGAGAAATCTGCTCTCCCACTGCTTCAGCCCCAGCCTTACACCATCTCCATTTGCCTCTTGCAGAAACACAGCCAAACGCAAAACTTTCGCCAGAGCTGTCCTGTGCTGTCAAATCTCAGGTAAAAGGTAAATTCAGGTAAAACAGGTCAGGAACGAGAAATGCCTCTGCTTTCAGAGCCCTGCGCCTCGAGGAGACCAGGCTGGCTTGTGTGGGGCAGAGAAGTGCATGCCGCAGTACTGGCGTGCCAGGCATCCCTGCGTTCCCTGGCCACCTCTGCTTCTTCTTGTTGAGAAAGGCAGAGTTTTAAGTGCTTTATCTAATACAGCTACGCAATGACAACCGGGGAATCTCAAAACACCGTTGTCCCCCAAAGAAACCCCGAGGAGTGCAGAAAACCACACTCATGCCGGTCCCCGAGGGAAACGGCGATGAAATAAAGATTTAACAACAGCCCCGAATTGTTAATTTCTGTGCAGACCCTGTCATTGGAAGTGAAAATAAACAAAGGGAATTTCTGCCCTCCTCACCTCATCCAAATAAAATAGAGGACTGGGGCTAGGCGGACGCCGAGATCGGATCGCGGGAGTTTATTACTGCTGGCAACAGCATCGTCAGCCCCAGAGCCTGCAAATACCTTAAATTATCTGCTTGGGGTTTCTGGAGGAGCTATGCATCCTTTTGGGGTTGAGTGAATTTTATAGCTATAATCAGATGCCTCCATTACTCATTTCTGCTCTTTTTACCCAAAATGTCCGACAAGTTCGGCTGCTAAAGGCAATCTGTAAAAAACAGGGCCTGAACTGTCAGATCGCCCAAGCACTGCCTTGTCTCCTGGCTCGTCGCTAATGAGAGATGGGGTTGTGCTGGCAGACGCCGACTGGCCAGGGAGGAGAGGGAAAGGAGAGCTGAAGTGATAAACTCCTCAACTTAAAGTGACATTTTCTGTGTTACACTCCGTTCTGGCTCTGACAGCCTTTGCAGAGTTAAAAGAGACACTGGAAGGGGAAGAGAAAATAAAAATCCTCCCCCCGCCTGGTTTTCAGATGTGTGGTCTGTACGATTTATTTATTTTTAATACTATTGTGACATGGTTTTATGTTCTGCTGATTTAATTAAACTGCTGCATCAACCTCCCAGCTCTCACATAGTGACGTGGGAGGGGTGAAGTGGGAATGAAAATTTGCCGTGATTGTGAGATGAAGTATTTGAGTTGACCTGGAGTAGTCATGCTCTCCCATATGTAATTTCTCAGGGAATTTCGCAGGAATTCCTCAGGAAATTAGGGAATGGAAAACTTCCGTCAGTAGTAGGGGAAAAAAAAAAAAGATTTGGTTCCTACAAAGGTTGAATTTTACTATTACTTTGAAAAAGCAGCATCTGGCTCCCTGCAGCCCAGATGATGGGTGTTTCAGGAGGTCAGACTCTACCTAACCATGGTGGGTTTATCCCAAAGGACCCCCTGCATGGGAGAGGTCAAAACCCTGGTTCCCACAGGGCATCTCCAACCCCTCAATCTTGGCAGCACTGCAGAACTGAGACTGCCCAGGTCCTTCAGAGCTGGGGTGTGCAGACCCGTCATGCACGTCCAGCAAGAGCTGTATCTGTATCTCCACCGATTAAGACAAAACTGGTCTCCAGGGAGGCCAGACAGGCCTGTTTCATAAGCACTAAATCAACGTGCTGGAAGCTCCTGCAGGACTGCCTCTATGGGAAAACATACAGCCATTGCATAAGTCATTTTACTAATAGAATTAAAAAACCAAACACTGCACAAAAATGACAGACGATCTACAAATAAATAACCTCTCAATATAAACACAGCAAGAAAAAGTCATTAAATGCCTTTTAAAAGCATCGGATTTGACTTAGCAGATCTTTTTCAGATGTTCCTCTCAAGCAAACCTAAACATCAAATAATAATTTTGTAAAGGCAAGTACTACAATAACAACAACGCTGAAAACGCATTATGCATCTTTTCCTTTGATAAAGGTCTCTGCACTTTTATGAAATGTTCATTATCAGTACTTTCCTCCTATATCTGATGAAAAGAAACCAACTCTGTAGAGTCTGAACACTTCAGCATGCGTGGCAGAGAACAGAGACGATGGGGCATTATTTCTGATCGACTGCTGTTATAAAACTACCCTTCATGTTCCCGGAAAAATTCTTTCTGTTATTTATTTGAAATTAAAAGCCAATCGTAAAAAAAATTCCCGTTTTATAACAGATTCAGCTAATGTTCTGTTTTCTTGTAATTTATATTACTAATGGTCGCTCTAATCTTTTAATGTATTTCAACAGTTTCAGTAGGTTTATGGGGGAAGATTGCTATTATTTACTTCAGTGACTGGTTTTATGGAATAACTGCAGCTTTTCGTGGAGGCAGATCAAATGCTGAAATGAAGGAAAATAAAATATAACACTGATTCTCACTGCTCATGTAAGAAGCAAAAAAAAAAAAAAAAAACCAGAAGGCAAAAAGGACAGTATATATATCTAAAGCATTAACACTACCAGCCATTTTATTTAGACTGACTGGGGTGGAGCATTTTTCTGTTATTTATAATGGATCTGGACAAAACACAAAGGAGGTCACAGCAGGGAGTGATCTGGCATTGGTGTCCCAAGACAGGGCCCTTCTCTCCTCTCTCTCTGCTTCCCCACACTGGGATTTTGAGGATACTCTGGGATTTTTAGCTCTCATGCTACTGAATACAAATGTGCCTCCTGACTGGAGCTGCCCAAAGCCTCCTCAGAGCCTGGAAAACAGTACAACAACTTTTTATCCTATGGGACAACATCAAAAAAAAAAAAAAAAACAAAACCAAACAACCCTTACAAAGGTGTTGCAATCAGTGGGGCTGGCAGAGTGGTACCAGGGACAACCCTCCCATCCCAGGCACAACGCGGATGGAGCCATGGGGACCAGCCCCTGCATGAACCGCCGCGGCGCTGGAGCTTCAGAAACAGCCAGGGATCCCATCCAAAGTCCCATGAAGTCAAGGGGCTCCTCTTAGCTTCAAAGCCAGGAAATACATTCTTAAAAGCTGAAGCCAGTTTTATAAACACTTAGGCCTAAATCTGGAAACCTCTAAAAATGTTTGGGTTTTTTTTTTATTTTTCTTATATGATAATTGAAAACATGTGTGCCCAGCTCCCACTGCGTTTTGGAAGCATCTGCCCTAAGAGGAACAAGCCCTGCCGCTTGCTGGGCTGGAAACTCCCCAGATCTCCACAAACATGCAAAAGCGAAGCCTAAGAGCTGGGAGGGTGAACATCGAGGGTTTCAGGAGCAGTGGGCCCCTGGAAGTTTATGACTTTAAGGATGACAATTGCAAAGGCTTTCTGACACAGAAGGATCTGGCAATGGGATTGTCATAGCAATTAACAACACACAAAGAAACAATCAGAGGAATGTGATCTCTCCTTATTTGAAGATTTTCTGTGGGCAAAACATGATAGCTTTATTTATTCTCTGTCAGAGAAGAACTCAATTTTTTCTTGCAATAAAAAGATGTGCAATGATTTCTCAGATTATTTCAGATATATGAGATGAGTTATGATGGGTCCAATACATCACATAACACTTGTCCTTCCTGAAGAGCGGAATGGACGAGCACTGCAAAGCACAGGCCACAGAAGAACATATTTGAACTTCTAAACGTTATTGAGATTTTAGATTTGAAACATTATATTGGGGAAATGTGAAATAAACCAGGCAATTTTCCTCACAAACAATGACCCTCGTTTTTTAAGACAACTTCAAAGCTGGTTGAAATTTTTCAAAGCCTCAATTCAGAGGAAAAAATTCAGTGCTTCCTTTGCTCGTACCAGAAATATTTTTCTTGGTGCACCAAAATGCAGAAGCATAAATGGAAATCAAGTACACAAAGAATTCATTGAAATAGCAAGCCGTGTGCTTACCCAACACAGTTGCAATCGTTTCCTGTGTTATCCTCGCAAAATTAAGAAATGCTCAGTGCTAACCCTTTTGAGGGATTGCTACAGACACCACAAAGGAAATTTAACAGTAATTTGGAAATTTTTTTTGGTTTATGTTATTCCTTAGACACTTTCTTTAAAAAAAAGAATTGTTTTTCTTTTAAAGAAGCACTGTGACAAAGACGGGATGCAAATGGTTTTGCATTCAGATGACTGGTGTCATTTCCCTTCACACAGCTGTAAGATTTGTGCCTTTGGCACCTATTACCCTTGATAACCATGCATTTCTGATGCTGTTTTTCAACAGCGAGCGTACTGTCTTCGAAATTAGTCATTGCAGAAAAATCCATGTAGTGGCAGGGATAAAATAGTGATGAGCGTGGACAGAAAACCTAACAGCCTGAATTCAGGTTGAGAGCAGCACTGATTATTTTGAAAAAAGTCTTGTATTTATAAATCCTTAGCAGTGCCATCAACTCATTTTATATCAGACAGTGAAATTAGGATTTTCTCTTAGATGAAACCCTGATCCTGAAGAAAAACACAGGTCTGTAGCTCATGTACGTGCAGTCATTCTGCGCACGCCTGTTGTAACTCAAGCGACCATTTGCAAAATTGGCTTTTCCTGCCCCTGCTCAACAAAACCTGGCTGCTGGTTATGTCACTGCCTGCACTGACCCCACAAGATGAGTTACTTTGATGTGATCAGAAAAATCAGAAGAGCCTGGGGTACGAGGCTGAGATGAGCCAGCTCTCCCCAGAGTTTCATTTCGCCATGGGGCACATCCTCCCAGAGCCGCTCGCGGGCTCTGGCCAGCCTTGCTATCATTGACACAAACTGAGAGGTTTCCAGCACTTCCCCCAAGAGGGAAAAGTTTCACAAGGGGTTGGTTGGAATTCAGAGTGAGGAAAGGTTTCCTGGTGCGCTGCCACAGTGGCTTTTGCCTCACTCAACAGCAGCCACCTCTGTCCAACCATCCGCCCCGGCTTGCCCCGTGGGCGTTTCACTCCCCCAAATGCAGTCACGAAGCCCTTGGCACCACCTCCCATGCCCCTCTGCCCAAGCACTTAATCATCTTTCTTGCTCTTCCCTCATGCTGTCCAGTTTGTCTGCAATTCTGAGCTCATGAGCTGCTCAGAAATACAAGGTTGATATTGTCAAAAACTGTCCAGAGGATGTCTCACTTTTTTGGGGGGGGGGGGGGCTTT
>WHYT01016038.1:5490-38065 GCA_009806455.1 Tetrax tetrax
CCACCCCGGGCGTTTAGGCTTTCCCCGCGCTCGGGGCCTCCACCTCACGGGGAGGGGCCGCGCCTCCTGCGCAGGGAGGCCGGGCACGGACAGCGCTTCGTGCTCCCGTCATGGCGAGCGCGTCCGCTCAGCTCTCGGGCAGAGGGAATCGGACCCCGCTTCTGCTTTAAGCCACCCTGGAACCTGCAGCCAGGCCTGTCAAATGCTTCGGGCTTGAGACTCCGGGGCACCGCTTGGTCCCCCTGCCACCCAGCACGGAGCAAGTCTGGTGTGTCTGCCGTCAAAGTGAGAGAGCTGCAGGGCCTACGAGGTTCTTAGAAGATCCGGCACAGGAGCAGATGCTGTTTGGAGACCTGAGTGGACACCAGCTGCCCACGACTCGGCTGTGTAGATGGAAGTTTGTCACCACAACGAATAACACAACAGTGGATTCACAGGCCTGGGGCAGGTATGACCAAGATAGGGGCACAGGAGGGATTTTTGGCCTCCTCTAGGTTTTAGATCACTGGGGACATATGGCGGGAACTTCTGATACTTCCACTGTAAGCACCACTGAGGGAAATGGCCATTCCACACACCTCCAGATACTGTGCTGCAGCACTGCCAGTGCCACCAAGGCAGGCCTCTCCCTGCTTCTCTGTTTAGCCTTTTGGGGAACTGTCTGATAGAACCGCACCTTCTTCCCACTTCCCTCTATTTGTGTTCACCTAGAGTTAAACTAATCAAGGAGTTCCACCTGTATCTTTCTGTTCCTTATTCTCTTTGTGAATTCCCCCAGCTTTACAGCTCAACTCAAAATGAGCATGCATACAAAATACAGGAATTTGGGTCTTGACTTCAAATACACATTTAGCACTTAAGGTCCTCATGAAGCTGTGCAACTCATTCCCCACCAGACACTGTTTTCACACATCCCACACAGAGCCCTCACTCAGTGTATCTCCCATATTAACGTGCATACCTACAACACCCCTGTCTCCCTTTTGACCTCCCAGCAAACATTCAATATGCCATCTCTGGACTATAACTCCTTGCACACATTCAGAACCTAACCTGACTTCATTTCATGGCACAACATCTTCATTCTCACTCTCAGCCTACACATATATTGCCTGTAAAATGCCCAGTTCCTTTTTCAACCTGCTGCCAGAAACACCTTATGTGCTGAACCAAGCCAACAAACTGAAATAATATTCCAGCAACCTCCCAGCAAGCACACATTTTCATATACACCTCCCTGTGTCACATCCTCTGCCAAACCCCAAATACAGACTGTTCTGAACACTCTCATCTCAGTGCCTCCCAACTAGATCTTACACTGCTCGGCTACTATGCCAGGGATTTACGTGACACCTGACATCCAAAGAGGTACTAGCTTTGTCTAATTTCTGGGATATACTCCTTTGGGATATCATGCATGAGCTAGATTCAGCAGTTGCGATCTGTAGTGTTCCAGGACCAAACCTCAATCCACAGCTAATGCGGCCCTATTCTTACATTCCCTGATGGAGCTAAATAAGTAGGTTTGGATTCCATCTAAGAACAACAGCAATAATATAAACTCTTTAGAACTGCAAGTAAATCTTACTCTTGAAAATTATGGTAATAATTGAATAATCAAATATGAAATGGCAAGAGTAGCAAGACTGACTATGTCATACCCTTTTGACCAGAGAAAGCCCATAGTGCTTTTTTTTAAATTACTGCTGGCTGGTCTGCTGAATTTGACTTTTCTTCTAGTCAGAGCCTTGAGTTGAGGGTCCATGTTTCTAATAGTGCAGTTCAAGAAGCAGATACAAATTTTTCTACCTCTGTTGATTGTTTTTTCTTGTCTGTCAGCATCACCACTCTGGGGAATGAGTCCTGCTATCCAAACAGTTTGGGTTAGGTCCTCAGCTGTTTGTGATCACTAGGACAAACAGAGTGGCAAGACTAAATATTAGGGTCTTCAGTGCACCAACAGGCTCTGCAACCTCTTCCCCCAGCCCTCAGGGGTTTGGCTGCCTGCCTGTGCATCAGGCCAGCTCTGATGTGGTGCAGCTGTGTGACCTTGGATCAGGCTGCTGAGAAATAGCCAAGCTCTTTCCTGAGCCATACTGCACCTGGCCTGCTGACTTCCTGCTGTGGCTTTGGACTTGCCTCCTTGCTCTGGATGTCTGACAATTGCTGGGCTCACCCTTGTTACTGCTGCTGGACCAGCTCTGCTCTCCTTCTTCAGGTACTGTGGGATTGTGTGTCTTGTCAGTGACAAATGCTGCTCCTGACTTACCTTTCCCTGTGCAGTAGCCACTTTTGCTGCTGCTCCCTGTTACTAAAAGCCTTGTGGCACAAGGGTCTCTCTCCAGCTAGTGGTGTGTGCTTAATATTGAACAAGCCCTGAAATGCTCAATGAACTATTTCATGTACCAGTGGAAGTAACCTCCAGTAGCCATCCCCTCTCCTCTGCTGGGAGAGTGGCCAAAAGAAGGGCTTAACATGTGATTCCTCTCACATTCCAGCTGGTGTGGTTTTATTGCTACTTCCATGCCATGTCTTTCACCTCCCTGAGCCTACCTGCCTTGGGAAACCATTTTAAGAGACCTGTGTAGGAAGCAAAGATTCTACTTCAAATTGCTGAAGAAGAACTAGTATTTCTAGAAATCTAGAAGGGGGAGGGAAAGAGTATAACAGAGGACAAATGGGACATTTATTTAGAAAACTTAATGTGAACAGTACTTAAAAAAAACCCCAACAAAACAACACCCATGTGAAAAGTTTGTGTTTTCTTTGTGCCTGTAAATCAGTTCAAAATTTCAAACCTGGTGTTGTTTCAACGTACCAAATTCCTTGGTGTTGGACAGCAAACAAGTGCCTTCTCTTCACTCTGGAGGTTACAGACGACTTTTACGTTAACTCCACAATTGCAGACCTATCCCTGCCCTTCAGCAGAGTTGTCTCAGTGACCCCCAGAAGATTGTGGTCATGGATCTGTTCAGTCACTTACAGTCTGGGCTTGCCTGCTAATCTTTTGATTCACATCCCTTTATCTTTTCAGTGGAAAATGAATCTGAGTAAGGGTAGAATAGGGATGTTATTTCACTTTCCAGTTCCTATCAACATTCCTCCCGTGGCTGCATTTGGGAAGAACTAGATGTTTCATTTAGATTAGGTTAGAATACAGCCTATGAACTCTGCCAAACACAAATATCTGCACTAATGTCCTAAGTCCTTGAGGGATAGTTTTAAGTTTTTGATTCTTTACTACAGTGCTTGAACAGAACAACCATGTAGATCGCAATGGATGGTTCTTTATACTATATGGAACGTGAGGTGATGAAGGAGCTCTCTGTGTCAAGAGATCCTTCTGTTGTGGAAGTGGTGCATCCTAAAGGGTTTAATTCCTACAGTGCTGCATCTTTAAGGGAAAGTTATCAACTGAGAGGAAAAAAAATACAGGACACCACATATACTACCTCTGAAAACTTGGATGTGAAACTGGTGGGTTTTGTTGTTGTTTTGCCGTGGGGTCTGCTTGGTTTTTCTTGTTTTGTTTTGTTTTGCCTTAGACAAATACTAATGGCAAACTTGCTTCTAACTGCTTACTTGATGGATGTTTCCCTCTGTGTCATTATGTTTTGAATATCATGAAAAGAGGGACAAGATAAGACTGGAGTGATTGTAGCAGTTCTAGTGTAGTCAGAAGTGCTTGTTTTCTGGGCTGATGTCATTAATGAATTAACAAAACAAATCCAACACTAATAAATATGAAATGATAGTAACTACAGAACAAAGGAAACAAACCTCCCCACAGCTTCTAAGAAAGACAAAGACTGAATTTTGCCAAAAAGCAATCAGAAAGAACTGAAGATTGTTAGGATTACCCTGTAAGGCCTGTGGGCCTTTCTGTTAAGTGATCCATGGCTACCTGCTCATCCTTGTTACCATCCCAACAGGACACAGCTTGCAGGGACCTCTCCTGTGATACAAGCTGCAGCAGTTAACTTGTCTGTGCCTTTTTATTTCTAATTCCCCCTGCATTTTGTCTCATAGGGTTGCCTTTTTACTTTTGTAACCCCTAAATGTCCAAGGCGGGATCCCATCATGACATGGCTTCAGAATCCTGGTAAAACAGAGCATACTGGCACCCCCCTGTCCATTGGTTTTGCCTCATTTTATATTCATGAATGAGCTGTAGACGTTCTCATTATAACAATTTTTTCCCTCTGTGTTTAAAAGTATTCTCATATGTTATTTCAGAGTGGCCGCATTTTCTAAAGGTATTCCAGTTGCTTACTAATCTCTCATCAGGGTCTCTCTCTGAGAACGGCGATCTTTGATTTGAGAAGTTCATGCCCACCATCCCATGCATAGGGACATCCTATTTCTACAGATTATAGGAGTGGCTGTGATGGACCATTCATTCAAGTGTACGTTCACATCTACATTATCAAGCTTGAGACCTGGAGTAGTGCAGTACAATTTGTATCTTTACTGGTGCAGAGGAATTCCAAGTTCGAAGCAAGAAAGTTTCTTACTCTGTCGTTGAACATTAAAATACACAATGCTGTACAAACAGTTCTATAACAATGTTAGATCCACCAGTTCTTTGCAACTGTGTGAGGTTTTTTTGAGGTTTTTTGTTTTTGTTTTTTTACCTATCTACTGCTTTTCAGAAACACCCAGTAAACAAAGAAGAATCTATTTCTGGTTTGAATTCACAAGGACTTGAAAATGAACATTCTCCAACAATTTTAAGGTCCCTGGGATTTCTATACAAAAACCACCCACTAAGTCGCTATTGTTATGGGTTTTGCTTATTGTTCTCTACAAGCCAGTCACCCACAATTCACTTACTTCATTTGCATGATATGTTTAAAGGCAATTTTCATAGGCTGATTTTGCAGGACATGGTTCCCCAGCATTTATTATTCAGCACAGCTTTCTCTTGTAGTTCTCCCAGCACTTCATCAATTTGAAACAGGCTAGTGGGTGTAGCTGCAATTGCTTTTCTCCAGCTGTGCGAGCATGCCTGGCCTAATAATTGTTCTGTTTGAATCAGTATCAAGTATGGTCATGCATTTTGCATACCAGATCTTTAGATCTTTGGTAATCAAGTTCCTCTCATTGTTATTAAATTGTGTAGGTATAAGCGGAAATCATGGGGTTGCTTTGTGCAACTCTTAAGTTCTGTCAGATGAGATAGATTCCTTCTTTTTTCCAGAACTGGACCTGAGAGATTTTACCAGATGCTAGGCATGTTCTGTGTTGATTTACCCTTTTCAGTCATTTTTTTCCTTATAGTGGTATTTACGTGAACTGTGTGAGTAGATTTTATATTGTGGCTAATGTAAAAAATGTTTACCTTACCTTTCAAACCTGTCACAAAACAGATTTCCAATGTGCACATTAAAAGCAGAAGAGTATTGATAGAGCTCACAGCAATCAGTCTCCTCAGTGAAGCGGTTTCTTTTTTTCCTGGTGTTGCCAAACAAATAAATTAAAGTTCTTCCAGACATTTTGCCTTCCCCCCCTGCCCCTAGATATAGTACCATAAATCTAAAATCAACTGTTGCTTGTTTAGGCTGAGGATTCTTGTTGTTTTCTGTGCATGCCAGGAAGATCTCAGGTCCTGTATCTATTCAGATGTAGTACCACTTTCTCCTGCTCTAGCTCTTACGTGTGCTAGCCAGCTCAGGATAATGACTCCCTTCAAATCACATAGCAAGAGCTCAAAATTAATTTGCACAGCTTATTAAATTGTAATTATTATTGGGGGGGGGGCGCTGTGAACAAATTCTGCATTTGCATAAGAGCTGGACGTTGAATTTCACTTCCAGGAGTGTTGTTCCCTTCCTCTTTGGTCATCTTCCCAGCTGCTCCCTGAGCTGTGAGGTTCTGGTAAGTACTACAGAAGCTCATGCAGGGAGCTCCTCTTTCAGAAACAGATTGCTTTTAGCTTAGTAGTTTGTTCTATTATTATTATCATTTAAGCAGGGATATTCTGACCTCTCTCCTTTGTGTTGTAGTTGTAAGTGGAATAGAAAAACTGCTGGATAACAGTGGTCTTACTTGTTTCTTTGACTGCTTCGTTCCCCATCCAGGCAAATAAGTATTACTGCGACTTCTTAGATCCGTGTGTCCTCTGTGCTTTTCTGGCACTCTGTGAAGAAAAATTCTGCCTGATGTCAGATAGTGTTAATCCCCTTGCTGCTTTTTCTTATTTTGAAGCTGGAAGACTACAACTGCCTTTCTTAATAGATACTTTGTAGTTACTCCCCCGACAAACACTTTATCTTCACTCAGAGGTCTTCTGGCAGGCTTTTTTGAGAAACCAATACAGACTGATTATTTCACTGTATCAGACAAAGACTATAAAGTTGTTCTTAAAAAAAAAATAAAAAAATAAAAAATTGTGTAATACCAGTATTTGACAGTTGATTAAAATACGCATTTCAGTGAATATCTTACTGAGACAATCTCATGTTGTACGGCGTGTCTGACATGATCACAGCAGTCCCTTCTGACTTTAGTAGCTATGAACTAGTATGGCTTAGTATTTTGTCTGAGTTCTGCTTATTTTTGTGACTCCCAGCTCATCTCTGGTGTGAGTTGTAAGCCGGTTCAGCATCTGGGCTTCCAGTACTGCAGGAGTTTTGTCAGAATGAGACTTTTACTTCAGTTGGGTTTGGAACAGCCAAACCCAAAGCATCTCTACAAAGCAAGTAGAGATGATGTGGGATTAGCACTAAATATTCAAGCTGATTCTGAGCCAAACTACTAATGTAGAAATACTGGTTCAGCTCTGCACAGATGCCAGTTTAATTTGTGTTTAATGAGAATGCTACTGTATGTACTTTTCTGGGAACAAGAATCTACCTCTTATACACCCGAGTTACCCCTCTGACTTAAATCAACTGACATGGGTGACCTTGGGCTGTTTCTTACAGAATACAAATTGATGATGGAGTTGGTTTTTACTGACTACTTCTGTTTACCAAAAATATACACAAATTACTATTTGACTGACCATGGAAGAATTTAATAGCAGGAGACTGTTTTCTCATGGTCCTTTGGTAACTGGATTTGGCCTCAAAATTCTTTCTCGACTTTCACTGAATTGCATTGTGGGGGCTTCTTGAGGAAACTGCCTGGAGAATTTTTGCTTTCTGTTCCATCTCTGAGACAATACCTAACTTACAGTCCTATATTGTTAGAATTGTTAAGAATGACTGTGTCAAACCAAGTCTCGTATCCCACTTTCAAAAGCAGGCAATGGTAAATATGCACAGAACACTAATAATATTGTAAGTGTATAGTGTTATATTCCTAGCATAGTATCTCAACCTCCAAAGACAAAGTAGCATCTTTTGCATTTTATAGTCTTTAGATAGATTTCTCCTCCATTGGTTTGTCCAGATGCTTTCCAAACCCTTCTGACGCACACCTTGTGGTAAATAGTCCCTTAGTTCAGCTGTGTGGTATGGAGAAGTACCCTTTTGTTTGTAACAGATCATCCATTTGCCTGTTCCAGCTGAAGCCTATAATGCTTGTGTTGGAATAGCTGGTGAGCAGTCAATCCCCAGCCACCCCTTTCATGCCACTCCTGATTTTGCACGTGTCCATCATTCTACCTCAGTTGTCCCTTTTTCAGATTCTTTTATAGAAGTAATTTCATACACTCAATCAATTATGTTCTTTTTGCTCTTTTTCTAGGTGTATATATATATATATGTACATACACTAGAGAATACATAAAATCATATATGCATGCCTCATTTTCAAGAGTGGGGTTCAAAGTGTGATGGAAGACCTGAGCTGCACACAGTAGTAGAGATGCAGATTTACTATAGAGGTATTCTGTGGCATAACATGTTTTCTGTTTTGTTTGTTTTGGGGTTTTTTGGGTTTTTTTTTGTTTTTTTTTTTAAACGTTACTAATATTCAGTTTGGTTTTTTTGACCACTATTGAAAATTGAGATTATGTTTTTGCAGAGGTAGTATGAACTTGTTACTTTCGGTAACAGACAGTTCAAGGACCCAACATGTACGTGTTCTTGGGATTATTTTTCCTAAGTGCCTTTTCCAGATCTCTCACAAGTTGTGATGAAAAGAATAGGTCCCAAGTCAAGGAACAGAAGATACGCCAGCTCAAGAGTCCTGTGGGACTTGCTGGTAAAATTGTTTCACTGAAAATTTGCTTTTTACTCTTTATTTTCTAAACAACTGTTCATTCATGACAAGACCTTC
The DNA here is from genome assembly GCA_009806455.1 of Tetrax tetrax. Taxonomy (NCBI): domain Eukaryota; kingdom Metazoa; phylum Chordata; class Aves; order Otidiformes; family Otididae; genus Tetrax; species Tetrax tetrax. The sequence goes on from WHYT01016038.1 coordinate 13,717, forward strand.
CTTTTAATCCAATGACAACTTAGTTTCAAGAGCTTCTAATAAGGGACATTCTCAAAGGTCTCTGGAAATCCTAGTAATTATATGAATTTAATCTCCCTTGTGTATGTTTAACTTTATTAAATAATGCCACTATATCTGCATGGCATGAATTTCTGTACAAAACCTGTGTCAACTCCTCCCCAGTATGTCCTGGTTTTTTACTTGTTTTCTAATACTGTTTTTTTTTTGTGTGTGGAGTTTTGGTGCAGGTTGTTTTTATTATTATTTTCTTTCATAATTCATATTGGATTTACAGGCTTATAGTTTTCTTAAATGCCTTAATGCCTGCCCTAAAGATTGTCATTGCAATAGCCACTTGCCATATGAGTTTTTAGCAAGAGACTTGATATTGAAGCTAGTTCATCTCTAAATTATCTTATAACACTGAGGTGAAAACAACTTGGTCTTGGAGACTTGTTAGTATTCGTGTTAATTATTTGTTCTATAATCTCCTACTCTTCAGGGTGAAACAGAGCCTCAATGTATCCTTTCAACAAACAGGGTTTTTTTGGCACAGAAATCTTCTTAAGTTCCTTTGCACTGAATACAAATGTAAAACAAAACAAAACAAAAGTTGTGTTTCTTCTTTTTTCTGCAATGGTTGTATAGTCTCCGAGTGACCCCTTTAATCTTGATTTGTCTTACTGCCAGATTCTCTGGCATGCTTCCATTTCCTCATATATTTAAAAAAGAATTTACTAGTTTACGTACTTCTAGCAAGTTGTTCCTAAAAGTATTTTTGGCCTCTTTGCTTTATATATATATATATGTGTGTGTGTATATATGTATGATATATATGTAACCTGCAACAGTTTACAACTCTTCCTATTGGGCAGAACTTCAACTATTTGAAGAATGCTTGCTTTCTGTTTTGTTTTGGTTTTAGTAACCCCCATTGCCATGCTGTTGAAGCATGCCAACTTTCTCTTCCAGGATGGGGTCTTTTTGAAACCTTGCTGTTCCTAGAATGCACATTTCTAACCTTTTTGTATGTGACCAATGTTCTGAATAGTGGTAACTTTAATTTCTAAAGTTGCAGAATTGCTCTTCGTGTTTATTTTTAATTAAGAAGCTATTGTAGCCAACCTGGATGATACTTAACCAACCCGCAGCATACAAGTCTTTCCCACTGAGGGACAGTGGAGGCTTTTGCTTCAAACATCCCTTGCTATTTCCTACTTGGGCTATTTTGTGATCAGGGAGAACCTACATTTTCTAGTTTTTGACTAAGCCTAACTGGGGAGTATCAAATGCCTATTTAGCTGCTGGAGAGGAGCAACCATCTCACAGATAGGCAGGAATGCAGCTAACACCTTGCAATTGCTCTCACTATGGGCTGGAATCTTTACAGGCTGAAACAGTCTCATGCTAGGTAGGGTGTGGGCTGAGGTACTCAATGCCTTCCTTGTCTTGATCTTCACTGACAAGATCTCCCCAGGCCTTTGTGCCTAGAGGAGAGGGGCTACCAGTAGTGGAGGACAACTGAGTCAGCAGTTACTGAGAAAGTTTCACACATGCAATCTGAGGGGCCAGACAGGATGACCCAAGTGTGCTGAGAAAGCTGGCAGGTGTCATAGTGAGGCCACTATCATCTTTGAAAGGTCATGGAGATCGGGGGAGAGTCCTGATGACTGGGGAGACGCTAGTGTTACGCCCATCTACAAAAAGAGTGGGGAGGATGATCTGGGGGACAGTAAGGCAGTCAGCCTCAATTTGGTCTCTGAGGAAAACTGGGGAGCAGATTCTTGGATGCCTTTTTGGGGTACATGAAGGAGAAGGTGATTTGGAATAGTCAGCATAAATTAACAAAGGGTAAATCGTGTATGACCAACCTCAGTGCCTTCTAACGATGATATGACTAGCTCTGTGGAAGAGGGAGGAGAGTGGATGTCATCTGCCTTGACTTGGGGAAGGTTTTTGGCAGAATCTCTTACCATACAGTTGTATCTGGGTATGCACCTCATGGTGAGGAGGGATAGCATGATAGTGAGGGGCTGGAGCACTTGCCCCAGGAGGAAAGGCAGAGGGACTGGCCTTTATCTTTGTTAGCCTGGAGAAGAGAAGACTTTAGGGACATCCCTAACAGCTGCTTTCCACTAACCTCTCTTTATTGAATGCATAGTCAGAGGACAAGAAACAGTTGTCCTAAACTGAAACAGGTCAGATTGCTACTTAATAGAAGGGATGGGAGGGGAATTAAGTTTCTCCATGAGGCCAGTCAAGCACTGAAACAAGGACCTGAGAAAGGTGTGCCAGTCTCTGTCCTTGCCGACTTTTATGATTCAACTGATAAAACTGATAAAGCTCTGAGAAAACTGATAGGTCAGCATTGATTCTGTTCTGAGTAGGAGGCTGGACTGGAGCTGTGAGCCATTCCAAAATTAATTATTATATGACAGCTTGTATATGCTATGTAACCCAAGAATTTCCATTCTTGGAGATGCTTCTTTAGACTTACCCTGGTGGTATCTACAGGGCCATGCTTGTGTCCTCCTTCATGCTTTTAATATGGACATGTAAGGCAATACTCACCTAGTGCTGCTTCAGTTCATGTCAACTGACAGGTTATCTCTTGGTCAGCATCTGAGCTGGGCCACAGGGGTAACAAATTATTTGGTATACAGATGGCTGTGTTTGCAAACCAGGGAACTGCCTGGGAAGTGACGACCTCAAATCTTTGAATTGCAGATATGCTGCAGCTAGGTCACTTGGTCTGTGCAATTTGTGTTCCCCAAAAACCCTCATCTACTCTCTCTTTATGGGATCTTTTATTTTCTTCATCCTTATGAAAGTGTGCTGTGACAAGAGCCAGACTGCCTGTTTATGTGAGGAGGCACGGAATCAGTGCCTGTGTATCACAAGGACAGTGTTTTCATAACAAATACTTTCTAGCACTCAAAAGAGAGGGCAGCTGATCTTGAGAGTTCAATGCTTTTGCTTGCTGCCCTCACTTCTGAGTTTTCCGAAGCCCCAGTGGCTTTTCCAAGGCCAAAACGCTATCTCAATAAAACAGGAAATGGAGATAGGGAAGAGTGGATGCGTTTTCGCCTTGGTCTGTCAGAGCCTCCCCGCGCGAAGACGTCAGCAACGAACGCGGCGGCTGAGGAAAGCTCGGGCTGCGCATCGCGCCGCTGCCCGTTTGTGCGCGGGGCCGCCCGAAGATGGCTACTCCGCCTTCGCGTTTACCAGCCCCTGCGCCTCCCCAGCTGCCAGCAGGCCGGCCCGCCCCGCAGGCCCTGCCAGCCGTGAGAGCCGCGGGCTCCGCTAGACCGAGCCAGGCCGGTGCCCCGCACCGCCTCACCCCGGGCCAGCGCCGCCGGGCCGCGCGCAGGCGCGGTGGGTGCCGCCGGCTGGCTGTCGCAACATGGCGGCGCTGCGCGTGCTGCGGCGGGCGGCGGGGGCGCCGCTGCCGCTGTGGCGAGCCGCCTCGGGGGGCAGCCCGCCCTCCGTGCCCCAGCGCATCGAGGAGAAGCGCCGCGCCGCGCTGCTCGGCGGCGGGCAGGGCCGCATCGACGCGCAGCACAAGCGGGTGAGCCGCGGGGAGAAGAGCCCCTTCCCCGCTGCTCCCGCGGCGGGGCCCCGCGACGGGGCGCTTCGGCTTCGCGACAGGCGGGGAGGGGCAGGCACAGCGGCCTCCGGCCCCTGCCCGCCGCCGCCGGGGTCGGCGGGGAGCGGTGCCGGGGCGCGGGATCGGCTCGGACGGCCTCCCGCGGCCAGAGGCGGAAATGGCGCGGGGACTGCAAACCCGGGGCGGCTTTGCCTTTCAGTTGCGGAGTCCCCTTTGCGGGGCGGTTTACTGAAGCGACTTTAGAGACTAAATTCCCTGTTACTCCAGGCAGAGAAAAGAATAATTTATGTACATCAGCTTTGTCACCAGATCGGCCATGATGCCCGCGTGTGAGGGATAGCATAGACAAAAGTTGCACTTTCTGCCTATCCTGTGCTGGTAACTTCTAGGTTGCTTAACACTTCACTGGGTTTGAAGGCATGCCATCCAGTGGAACTTCATCTTTGTACTTGTGAATCTAAGCTGATCTTCTAAGAGATGAGCACAGAGACAGAAGAATGGGAATAAGGCAGAGGAAAAGACAGATGCGAAATAAGACAAGAGCGGGATTTTCAGTCTCTTCCCTAAATTCAGAATTTAGGCAATGCTGAGGGAGATGGCAACAGTTTTTCCATTTCTGTTTATTGTTTCTTGATGGGATGTCTTTTCAGTTTAGTGCGAAGACCTAGTGGTGCCATGATGGCTTGTAGACTCTTCCCCAGCAGTAACAGCCATTCACGTGAAGACTGCATGAGCGATCAGTTTGCCCCTCAGCAGTTTCCCTCCTGCTGTTACACAACATCTGAAAAGGGTTACAGGCTCACTGAGTTAAGTTTAAAACACTGACTTAGCAATGGTCACGTGTTTCTATGTGTCTAAAGGCCTTAAACATCTTACATTATGTTTTATATAAATTAAGTCTATGACTTTCTTTCCTTACTTGTGGCTTTTAATGAACTTTTTTGACCTACTGGTCAGGAGTTTTGTGGAGAAGCTGAGCTGTGTCTTAAGGTTGTGTTGAGATAGGATCACACCATCCCTTAAAGATGACAGCCCAGGTGCCCTGACCTTTGTAGACAGATGCTTGTCTGGGTTGGAAAAAATGAATTTATTTGGAAGGTTAAGATAAAAATGACTTTCTGGTCATTTATTACTGCATGGCATCATTAGTACTGAGCAAGGGACATGCGTATTTGGTCAATTGATTGCATTCTTGACCCTGACTGTACTTTTGCCTATACCCGTGTCCAACAGAAAAAAGAACAAAATGATTTTATCAGAAAATCCCTACAGGCTGTCATATTTCCTTTTTCCTCTTATTTGCTGCAGCCAAATATCGAGCATGGTGAGTTGAGCCTTGAACTGTTGGTAAGGTCTGGTTTAGCTGTGGAAGGGTTCCATGTTTAAGAATAGAACAAAGGCCTTAATAGCAGCATTTAAATGTGTAGGCAAAAATAGCTGTGATGCTATTATATCTTATTGAAAAGACACTGAGATTGTTTCCTTTATCTCGTGGTAGTGCTGCTCCAGTAGTCAAACTTCTTCTCAAAGTCTGGCTTGCATTATGTTTGGTTTTTAAGGAGGATAATCACTGTGTAGGCTATTTCCAGCTTTGGTGGCGTGCAGTTGCTTAATGGGCCAAATGTAGCAGATCAAGTGAGGTTATGTTTGATTAAACTACATCTGCTGGTGGTCAGTAAACAGAGCCAGAACAACCTGATGGCTATATTAATTGTTGCTCTGTTTCAGGGAAAGCTAACAGCAAGAGAACGAATTCTTCTGCTGTTGGACCCCGACAGTTTTGATGAATATGACATGTTTGTGGAACACAGATGTTCTGACTTTGGGATGGACTCTAATAAGAATAAGGTATTTTTATTTCATATAACTCTTGTTTCTTTGTCCTTGACTGTTTAGCCAGCCAGCTGGTTGAAATCAGCTCTTCTGTTCAAGTCACTTCTTTTATTTGTGTTGTTTTCTCTCTTTTATTGTTTTGTAAATTTCTTTTTATTACTCTTAGTTTCCGTGTAACAGCTTACATGGTTTATTTTTCCATTGTCTAAACTTGATACCTTTTTTATAAGGTCACCTGTTTGGTTCAGATACCTTCCCAGATATTGTCTTAGACCTGTATTTTAAATAATAGAGGAGGCTGCAGAGCTTTGTGGTTACAGCTTTGTCAGTCAAGTCAGATGAAGAACGAATATGAGTAGATACTTTTGCCTCCCTACAGGTAACTTTAGAGTTATAGGATGAAATAACTCAGATCCATATTTATGCTTGCCAAACTACAGAGTCACAAAATCCTTCAGGACCTTAAAATCTGGTATGTTTGGAAATTCAGGCATTCATACTGGTCTGTTGCAAGTTGCAATCCGCTTGCTTATGCAGGTTTCAGATGTATGGCTGTGTATCCTAAACCAACATGGCACATGAGGCTCATCGTGTAGAGGAAAAATCTATGACTCCCCAAAGTCTCTCACTGTAACATTGATGCTTGATGAATTACTACATGGGAAAAGTATTTTTTTTTTTTTGTGATTTTAGTACAGAGAGGACCAACGAACATGCTGGCATGTGTTGGTGCCTAGTGCAGATCTGAATTTTCCTGTGGCATAAGGCCTTATTTACTGTGGAGTATTTCGGTTGGTGGTGTGGTGAGAAGCTGCTCCATATGTGCCGCTGCCCCATGCTGCTTACAAGGACTGCAACTTCTGTTTATGTGGTTACTAAACCAGCTCATCAGTTTTCAGTCCTTCAGGTTGCAGGGCCGCAGCAGGCTGCTCACATGAGCAGCTGGGGCATTGGGAACCTGCAAAGGTGAAGGATTTGTTTTCACTGTAGTAGCCAGAAGACTGACAGGACTTGGTGCTGGGAAGGATGTTGTGTTAGAACTTCTCCCTCTCAATGAGTGTAGGAGCAAACATTTTTTTTTTTCTCTAAGTAATTTTTTTACTCTGTTCCCCAGCAAACTGAAATAACTACTGTGTCACCTCTCGTCATACTACTCAATACTATATCCCACAGTGCTGATAACAAATTCCTGTTTCTGAAGATATGAGGAGCAGCAAAGTCCTGAGAGTGACAAGAAGGTTAATTTTTTCCTTGTCCTTCAGAATTCACCTTTCAGTGAGCTGCAAATTGTGTTTACAGAGCACAGTTTCACAACAGATGACCTAACTGTGACCAGTGAGCTGGAATATTAGTTTAGCATTGAATTTCTCCGAGTTCCTGGAACTTTCTGAAGGTAGGGTGAAACTTGTACTCATACCCAGGCCACTCTGCAGGCTGCTTGAACTTTTAGGAGTTACCTGTCTGAGACAGTGGCTGGAACTACAGGTGTGTTTCCTGCTGTTCTGTGTGCTGGGAACCATGAGCTGGTAGCAGTGCTGTCTGTGCAGCCTGAGAAAAGTCCCCAGACTGGTATGACCTTCCTGAGAACAGATCACCTTGAGCATAAATGGCCCTTAGAGTTGGCCCTACAAGATACGTTCTTCTCCCCCCATCCCCAACACCAAAAAGTATTTAAATACCTGAGTTTACTTTATGACAGCCCAGTAAAGTTCCTTTTCTACTGTTGTCTTGAAAGACTTCTATATTTTTCCTTTACTAAAGAGTCAGACAACGTAGGTAAGCAGATTTTAGGATTTGCAGACTCCGTTTCCTCTTCCAGCTCCCTGTTCTTCCCTTACAGAGTGAAAAATGGGACAGGTCAAGTTGAAGTATTTGTGACTGTAATTAATTTTTGACATTTCCAGGGTTGTTTTTTTTTTTTCCCCTCAAGAAAAGTTTATGTGCTCTGTCCATTTAAAAACATCAGCTGGTCTTAATAAAAGGTACATCCTGTCTCTAAGGATGTGATTTGCCTCTGGAGATCCTGAAATTTTAAGGGAAAAATGCAAAATTCACTATCTTTACACTAATACACAACTAATATGTGATATTACCTCTAGTTTTCCTTTCTAGGGATGAGGAAAACTTTGTGGAGCCCCCACTGCCAACATGAAAGACCAGTCCTCTTGGAGAATCAGTCTTTGCTTTGATGTAGTAGTCAGTATAAGACTGGGTTTTGTAGTGAATGTTGTTGCTGCTTTAGTTTATTTAATTATTACTTTTAATGAATTTGTTTGTTTTTTAATGCAGTATCCTGGAGACAGTGTGGTGACTGGCCGTGGACGGATTAATGGGAGACTGGCTTATGTTTTCAGTCAGGTATGGCTTTGCTTGTTGTTTTTTAAATAGCATGAACTTACTTGAAATAAATTGACAGTAGTTCAGTGTGGCCATGTAGTAATGTACCTGTTTACCTTTTACTAATAAGCATAAGACAGAAATAACCTCCTGTGGGAGGAAGCAGAGCACGTTCAGACAAGAAGAATAAAAAAAGCGTCTCCAAAAGTTTTGCTGCGTATTAGAGGCAGTTGTGGACAAGAGTGAGATGAAGAGACTGATGAATGCAGAACCAGTGGGAATGTTTTGAAAAAAAAAAAAAAACAAACCCAAACTGTTCTTACTTTGGCATAACATCATTGGATGTTGATATGCTGAGAGACTTGGAGTCCCCCAAATCCACTCTTTTGATAACCAAGAAGTGAATTAATGGAGAAGTCACTGGGCATTGTGTGCTTAAAGCAATTTCAAGCTTTGACTCTATCCGTGCAGTTGGATGTGTGTGGATGAGCTCCTGCAGGCATGTGGAGACCTGTGAGTGTCAGTGGAGGGCTTTGCGGGTTCTGAGAACCATCCTCTGGGTTTCATGCTGCAGAATGGGGGCTGCTTGCTGGAGATGCTAACTGGAATTGCAATGAGTGGAATTCATGATAGAGGGCACTTGAGCAACCTTGAGTTGCTTCTCGGGTTCGAACTCTCTGGTTAGTTGAAGGGATTGTGATAGATAGCATAGAAATAGATGGATAAAGTATGCTTTTTATATTACACTGTACTTTTAATAGTAAACCAAAAATATTTTAGAGGAAACACTATAGGGAGAGATTTAGCTTGGTCAGTCTTAACACAGTGAAAGAAGGGCTTTCTTTCAGATCATTGGTAACTACTTCTCTGTTCTGGGCCACAAAGTAGCCTTTGTTCAGTTTACTGTCATGGCCAAAATGATTGTTGCTGGGTGACCTTTGCAGCAAGTTGTACACTCTGCCTTTTTTGTCTTGGATATGTATTATTCCAAGGGAGGACACTGTTGTGTTGACCTGAACATAAGATAGGAGTTGAACACAGACTTTAATTTTAGAAGAACACAAGTAGAGAGCAGTTTTCCTATTAAAAGAATTTAAATGTGCCCCTTCATGATACACGTCTCTTTTTTTTATATTTGTATTTAAAGAACTTTTTCCTCCCCAGATCACACTGCCACCTGATACGATCCTTCCTTTTGGGCTCAACTGCTAGTCACAGTCATGCTGTTCTCTGTGCACACAGCTTTTAGGATTTCTTTGAGAGTAAGGCTTGGTGGGAATGCATCAGAGAAACTCACCAGAAGTTGCCTCTGGGCTCTGTTGGTGCTGGTGGGTGTCAATATCCCCTTTCTCTTCTGGATCAGTCCCAGGGCCTCATGTTGCTTATTCACAATCTTAATGCTCAGGCCCAGGGACAGCACCAGCGATCAGTTTTGGCTGACGTAGGCCCTGGAGCGCTCATAAAAGAATAATCAACTCTTGGAGTGTAACTCATGAATATAGAATGATGGTGTGTTTTGGGGTTTTTATTTCTGCCTGTTTGCAGGCATATCTTACTGCTGCCCTTGCAGTAGGACCCTACTCACAGGTGAAATTTCTCCAGACTACTCCAGTATTTATAATGTCGATGAAAGAGGAACATATCTTTGTGGAAAGAGAGAATGTTTCTGTGAAGAGGGAAAAAAAAAACAAAAACACCACCAAAAACAAACAAAAAAACCCCAAACAGATGAGACATAGTAAGTTTCTTATTTTAACATAGAATCCACTGGCAAATGGGTATAAAAGATCTTTTTGCTTGTAAAGGCAGCTAGGATTGATCTGCAGGCTGCAGTAAGGGAGTCAGGTTGTTTTGGAGCAGCATACCAAATATAGAGCATTGTAGGATTATACTGTTTACTTGCAACATTTTACTGAAATGATTCTTTCCCTAATGTGGAAATTTGTTTTCCTTCCAGGATTTTACTGTATTTGGAGGTAGTTTATCTGGAGCTCATGCCCAGAAGATCTGCAAGGTAATACTTCACAGGATAAAATAAACCAAAAAATTGTTTGGTTGTTTTATTTTATTTTATTTTTCCTCTCCCCTTCACAATCTGTTGTGTTAATGACTTTGGAGAAAATTATTTGTGACTGACTTCAGTATGCTCTGGCATATGTCCTGGCAACCTGAAAATGCCTGTCTCCTCATGTCAGTTAAGATGTGAAAGCACAGGTGAGCAGAGAGGTGCCCTTTGAAAGCTTTTCAAGTATATGAGAGCTTTTCCAAGTAATACACAGTTTGTTTAAACGAAGTTGCCTTTTCTATTGTGCTACAATAGACAAGAGACTTACAAAGTAAAAATATAAATTAACTAGCCATTGTCTACTGGGGAAATGTGAGACTACTTGGGAGAAACTTTTTCATATAAGCAGTGCTATGTGGAAGTGTGTAATATTTATAAAAAGCAAAGGTACCAAGTAAACAATCTGAAGATAAACAGTTTTACAAGTTGGAGGTCACCTTAATACTCAGAACTTCTGTTATCAGGCACTTATGGCTATTTATTCTCATTTGTCTGCTTGTCTCACTGGAAAACCTGGTGTTTGAATCCCAGGGGTGGGGAGGACAAGAACTCTTTCAGTGGTGTGGACTGGTTAAAACTTCCTGAATTTTCTTGCTATGGAATTAGAAACAAGGGTTTTGGTGCAGAAGGCCTGTTCTGATGGAAATAACTACTTCTTGGCATAGACACCTCAGCAGTGAGGAGGTATAGAACTAGAAAACACAAAGACTTTGGGTTGGATAATAATTACTTGGCTTTACAAAGTCTTGATATTGGGAAAGACTTGCTATTTACCCTTTCACACTGGAGCTTTGCAGTGTCTCTTTGTGTTGGGGAGGGATGTGATGGTACTGGAACACTGGGATGCTTTCTGCTGGTTTTTTTTGATCTCTTAGTTCTAAAGAAGCAGGAAGAGTGCTGGTAGCAAAATTAGAAAACAGTGTGAGTTCGTCCTAATTGGTACTGTTCTTGATTGGCATCAATGTCAGTGGTAGGCTCCAAAGTTTGAAGGCTCTGGATGCACCAATTACTGTGGGGCTCAGAGTCTTTGAGGCTGCAGCCTGGGCTGTGGAGAGCTCAAAAAGGACTGACTGGGTGGTGTGGCATCTGTCTTTCTTCTTAATAGTTATTCTTATTGAGCAGAATTCTTAGAACATATTCTTGCTTCCAAGACAGACCATCTTGGCTCCTGCAAACCTTATCGGTGGCTGAAGGGATGTAAAATGTCGTGGAGCATGGAAGTGAAGTTACTCTCCCTTAGCTGAACTTTCCTGGAGGTCTGCCCCTTTGGTGGTAATCATTTCCCCACTGGGATTTGTTCCTGCAGTTGCAGAGAGGTAGCAATGTTTGGCATCTTGCAGCAAAGCTCCAAGTTGGGTAGATGTGGGCTACAGATGGCCTGCTACTTTTGCAGAAGAGCCTTGTGGTCTTTCAGACCACATTAAATGCCTGTAATGCTTCCCTTGAAGCAGCAGAGATTCAGTGTGGCTCTTTTGAGGGTAATATGTACCTGCTTGTGGTGGGTAGCACTGTGTGCATCTATGATGTCATGTTTCAAGACAATTATTGAGTCCATGAGGTGAAGAAAGTGTTTTTAAGAATGAATCCTAAAATGTTCCCTACAAATACTGGTATGGGAAAAAATGCCAGGTCTCAAATATATGAACGCATTTTCAGTAGTCTGAATGTGCATGTTGATGCGTGTTTTAGGAAGAACTTCAGTGTCTGGAAAAGCCTTGAAATGAGTAATTATTCCATATATAAGGCCTTGGAAAATCACAAAATGTGTCAGTGAAATTGTTTCACTAACCTATCCTGGTAGCACGACAACCTTCTAGGAAGAAGCAATGTCAACTCAAATCATTTTGAACAAAGCATTTGATAAGGCAAACGAGGCCACTTGAGGCTCACAGATTCTCTGTTTGCAATCCTCACAGTCGCTTTTAAAATGTGTGATTGTATTTAAATTGTAAAGTCATTCTGTGTGTCTGGCACAGTGATTTCAACTTTTAACTGGATGTCCAGACACAAAGCATGAAGAACCCCTGTTTTACATTGAATGACTGCAAGTAGGAACAAAGCTGCTTTAGAACTCTGCAGAAAGACTTACCACCAATCCATGTTCAGGCTGGGATTTTGGTACTGCTAGGATACTATTGATTTGAATGAGACTGAGTATACTTACTATGTTTCTAGGCAATATAAAATTCAAGGTTGATGCTGCAACCACTCTGAAAGACAGGACTGAAGCTTTAAAAATCTTAGTAAGTTAAAGATTGTTGTAGATTTATATCTTATTTCAGACAATGACTGAAAGGGCTAATACTAGAAGCAACTTGGAAGTTCAAAATGGGGGTTGACTGACAATGTGTAGTTTTACAGAAAATTGTTTAGGAGCTAAATCTTAATGTAATATTCCAGTGCTGTAGTGTTACAAAAATGGCAAATATTTTACTGGGATGTAATAAGCGGGAATATTTTATGTAAGGAATGTAAGGAATTCAATCCTCCCACTTAAGCCTCTGCTGGAGTATTGCATATGTTCTTGAGGCAAGTAATTGAAATGATCAGAGATCTAGAAAATAAGATGTAGAAAGAACAGTGTGACTGAATTGATGGTGCTTAGTCTAGAAGCACGAAGGGAAATATAAAGACTGAAGGGAGATTTGAGGTACTTGAATGTTTTTGAAGGCAGAGGCAAAGTAGTAGTTAATTGCTCTCTCTGTCTAATATATATGAAGAAAGAAGTAATGTTTCTAAATTTTCCAGAGGAAAGATTTAGTTTAGTCTTCTCAAAGAACTTCTAAGAAGGATAATCAAGCATTAGAATATACTGCTTAGGGGGATTATGCAATCGCCAGTGCAATAAACTTTTAAGATCAGATTAGACATGTATGAGGGAGTGTTTAAGGTGCAGTTGAGACCTCTTATGAACAGAGATAGATTGGACCTCTCTGGTCCAAACTCCTGTGACTGTGTCACTTAGCGCTGGTTTGGATAATCCAGAGTGAGTATGGAGATGCACAGCTAGTAAGGCAGATATTACAGGTCATGGGAGGGATTACATGTGTATCTCAGCCTCTGGTCTGAATGAGTCAAAACATGATACCCCCGGAAGCAGTAGGTGACTGTGATAGTTCATACAAATAAAGGAGAACCTGAGCGCTGTGTAGGCAGTTCGAATTACGGCACGTATGGGGTTGTTCTGTGTGTGGGGGTTTTTTTTGGTTTGGTTTTTTTTTTTGGTGTGTTGTCTTGGTTTTTTGGTGTGTTGTTTTTTTTGGGGGGGGGGCGGGGATAAACATTTTGGGGGTTGGTTGCTTTGGGATTTTAGCTTAGCTAGGTCAATAATGAGGAGTTTGTATTCATCACCAGGTCATGGATCAAGCTGCTATGGTTGGAGCACCCGTGATTGGGCTGAATGACTCTGGAGGAGCCCGTATCCAGGAGGGAGTGGAGTCCTTGGCTGGCTATGCAGATATATTTTTGGTATGTAGGCTGCGAAGTGACCAGGAAGCTCGGCATACGCAAAGATGGACAGGGTCCTTCTTTACTTAAGTTGGTGTTTGTAAGTAAACTTCTACGTTATCATCATCCTATTTCAGCCAGTGTTAACCTGGTGGATGAAGCAGTATGCACGAGGGCTTGTGAGACCTGGACTGTCCTCTTGGTTCTCTTCTCAGGTTTGCACAAATTACAGGACCTCTTAGTTCCATGTGTTAAACAAGGGTGGTGCTGAGCCTTGTAAAACAGAGTGATCCAGTGAAAAGCTCTGTAGGAGTTGCACTATATAGTGAACTTTGTTGTAAGAATGAAATAATAGGCAATTTATTTAATTGAAAGAAAACCCCAAACCAACTGTTTTAACTCTGATTCACTGTAATGTATAGATGGCTTGTGTTGGGATGTAATTTCTTGCGAGTGTTTATCCGTTTGTCTGACACGGGTGGGCACACCTGGTTCAGAGGGTGTTTTGTTAGGTGATGGATGGTTGTGATCCAACACCAGCTGTCCCCATGTCTCCTTTGAAATACAGATATGTTAAAAATTTGACACATAGATTTGTTTTCAATAGGGCTGATAAAAGGTGAAATATTTCTACTGCAGAAAGAGACACTTAAAGTAAAGTGAACTTAAAGTAAATCAAACACTCTGCACTTGAAGAAAACTTGAGAGACTCAGATCAGAAGCACCAAGTGCCTGTTCTGTCAAGATAGTAGGTCAGTGCGGAAAAAAAGTTGGGAGGGGGAAGAAAAGATGCAAGTTAGAAGTTTTTGTTCAAAGAACAGTACGCAGTACAATGTTAACCTTGCCATTTGAGGACGTCCAATACTGATCGGACTGGTTAAAGTTTTACATTTCTACAATACTTTTGTGGCTACTGCAAGAATTTTTCCTCTAGATACACCACCGATCATTTTTTCACTGAAATGACATTATTTTATATGCTTACCAAAACACACAGTTTTAAATAAGTGCACAAAACGTAAACATGCTTGTGCATTTAGTAGGAATGCGAGCAGGTGGGGTGACAAGTTAGTCAGATGCTAACAGTCCTCTGGGTCGGATGCTAACAGTGCAATCTGGGATGATGCAGCTGAACATTTACGGAAGTCAGTTGTAATCCAGTTGAGTAATGAGCAATGTAAACTTACAAACTTACTTGTTTTCCTTACAACATGCCATCCGTGTTGGTGGATGGCAGTAATTCACCTTTGTGTCAAACTCAAGCCAGTGCAGGAATCTGATTAAAAAAAAAAAAATAATCTCTGCCACAGTTGGTTATTAAAGCTTACTTGTACTTCTGAGCAATAGTGTTCCTATATATTCAAATTTCAGGTACATACATTTCTCACCACTCCAGGCTCAGTGAATTTTTTGCTTCTGCAGCATCTGCTGAGGTTGTACGTTCTATCTTTCTTTGCAGTTATTGCATGGGATATGAAGCCAAATGTATGGGAACAGAAAGAAGCAAAACAGTAACAACAAGATGATTTTACTTCTATTTACATCAAGATATTCTGTCCAGATACTTGTCTCCCAGTAAATATAGCAAGCTGTACTCTCCTGTTTGTGAATTCTTGCAGAATCTCTTCACAGACTTAAAAGATACACATTTTTGGTAAAACTAGATGTCTGTATTTTCTATTGCAGAGAAATGTCCTGTGTTCTGGGGTAGTTCCTCAGATCTCCCTCATTATGGGTCCTTGTGCTGGTGGAGCTGTGTATTCCCCTGCGTTGACCGATTTCACGTTCATGGTGAAGGTGAGGGCGGAGCATATGCTGACCGGCTGCTGGTAACATCAGACACAAGCTGACCCCACATGAAGGGTTTTTTTGGAAATGGTTTCTTACTTTGGAACAGTGAAGGTCTGGGATTTGCTGCAGGAATACTGTTAGTGTCATTGGTAGGAGATTGAAATGGTCCGGTTCTATTATTTTGGACATAGGATAGATGTAGAGATAATTAATTTTTTGTTAAAAAACATTTTTGTTCAGGTACTTACTAAAAAAACAAACAAAAAACCAACAATCCACCAAACCCACAAAGCTGCATGGTTCTGTTTTAAGCTTCAATTTTAAAGAAAACCAGTCTTAAACATTTAATGTAATAGTACTGCATCTGTTACCAAATGGAATGGAATGCCAAGGTAGCATGGCAAGTGTGTGACCTGGCTTTGAAAATGTATTTTGAAAACCTGAGCCGTTATCTCATTATGGAAACTATTTGTTGTGGAATGTTGTGCTGCTGGCACGTTTTATTGTAACTAGGTTGTGACAGTTACTGCTCAAGGCATGTCCGCAGAAATGTTGGAAAAGGCTGTCTTAAGTAGTTGTTAGGAAAAAAAAATCATGCCTGTAAAGAGCTTCTGAAGGATTTTTATTAATGAATTTTGTAACATCAAAATCAACGTTTATTGTTGAGGCGAGACAAACGTTTGACCCCTGTGTACTCTTTTGGCATTTCATGCTACTACTTTGACTGTTAGAGGCAGAATTATTTTTTTTTTTTTTTTCAATTTATTTTAACTAATTTAAAGTTCCATGATCATTCAGAAAAAATTTCTTCCATCTGTCTTCCTTCAAGTGTCTCCCAATGCTAACAAGTCTTTCTTGGTTCATAATAAGAAATAACTGCACTGTTCATGCTGTTGTATTTACATGACAATTCATTTTTGTCTCAAATTATTTTTCTGCATAAACTGATAATGTGTATGGGGACTAGTACAGAAATTGAAAATACAAGATGCATAAAAATGTTAAAATAAGCCTCCATATTGAAGCTAGGTTAAATGAAATTGGATTAAATTTATTTTTAATGAAGAGTCAAGAATAACTTTCCTAGGTAACCTGTGGATAACTGTATTTGCTGTGGAATTTTAATATAATACATTAAGGATTTTTGAGAAATTCTTCCCTGTGTTCTACTGGTTTTCTTAATTTGGGAGACTGTGGCTTTTCCTTAGGTGCTTTTGCAGCTTGGGTCTAGCTTTTAGTGTTTGTTTGGATTTTTTAATTATTTTTTTTTCTCTCTCTCCCTTCCCCAGGATACATCCTATCTGTTCATCACTGGTCCAGACGTAGTCAAGTCTGTTACCAATGAAGATGTCACCCAAGAGCAGCTTGGGGGTGCGAAGACGCACACTGCTGTATCTGGTGAGAGCTGGGGAGTTTACTCAACATACTAATTGTTCTTTAAAGTAAATGATATAGTTGTTCTAGCTGAACAGCTGATTGCCTAATGCAGATTTTTGTACTCGTGGGTGTCTCTTGAGTCTAGACTGATAAAACTACTCAAGTGCAGGGTCTTACTGTGTATGGGGTTCTGGGATTTGGAAGAGGAAGCAGCAAATCCACAGAAGATTCTAGAAGTGGGAAGGTTGTTGGAGGGCAGGGCTTAGCAAGGCAGGTTTGGGGTGGTGTTGGTTTTTGTTTATTGTCCAGAAATCTGCATGGCTTGAAAGATTCTTTATTGTTAATAGCTCAGGTTTGAAAGTTCTTGCTTTTACTTCTTTGTATCTTTATTGGTACATACTTGAAAATGAAACCTTGCAAAATAATTTCACTAACTGCTTGACTGTTCCTTCCCAGGAGTCGCGCACAGAGCCTTTGAGAATGATATAGACGCTTTGCTTAATCTCCGAGAGTTCTTTAATTATTTACCTCTTAGCAACCGCGATCCAGCGCCAGTTCGTGAATGCCATGATCCCAGGTAAGAGGAGAATGGCTGAGACCCGTGGCCTCTGACCATCTGATTTCATGGCTTCTGTGGCTCAAGGAGTGTAAAGAAATGAGTGTTTTGTGCCGGGGCTCTTGGCTGATAATTCTGTGTTGTGGTGTGTGAATATGGGAAGTGTTTCAACATGCATGTGTGCATAACATAGGTGCTTGCTGTTGGATTGATTTTTTTCTTTTATTTTTTTTTTATTTTTTTAAAATAATTTTCTGAAAGCAATGCTATGTGGGCTGTGTACAGAATATGGGGAAAAGTAAAAGTAATCTCTGTGCAAATGTCACAGTCCCTTGAAACAGGCAAGTGATGCAGAGAATAGCAGTGACCAAAGTGGGGAGAAGAGAAGGTGCCCTGCTTTGTCAGATACCTGTCTGTTGAGTGAGTTCTGTTCACTAAGGCTAGAGGTGGGGAAGCAACACGGAGCCAAAGGAGGCAGAAAGTTTTGTGTTGGGTACTTGTCTCGCAGGCTCCTTGTGTAGTTGTCAGAATGGAAAGACTTGAGCCCTTTCAAGAGGGGAAAATTGGCGACCGTCTGGCTTTTTATCAGAGAATTTTTCCAAGAGATAGAGGGACAGCCAGAGAGGCAGCATGGGACTGTGTGAGTAGGCAGCCTTAGTAGTGGTGTTAACGTCAGAGAATGCCAATGGAGTAAAAGCATTTTGGCTTGAGATCCAGTTGCAGCCCCAGCTCAGCCCTTTCTGTGGGGAAAGGGCTGTCGCCCTCTCCTGTACGGGAGCCACTTCCGAATGCATTCCTTTCGGTTCTACGGATGTGTGCGATCTATGGCTTGTGGTTCTTACACGTGTGAAGATTTTAACATGTGAGTTGGGAAAGTTATCTTCTCCTCCTGCTTCGCTGTTCTTTGCAATGACTTTGAAACAATTTGTTTGGCGAGGGTGTGTTGTTTTTTGTTGTTGTTTGTTGGTTTTTTTAAATTGATTTTACAAATTAACAGCCCTTGTACCTGAAATACATTGTTCACTATTGAAGAAATAAATTTGCCAATTGCTTTTAGAGAATGATCAGACAGATCAATTAGTTACTGGTCCTAATTTTTTCTAATATGTTGATCTTCAGGAGTTTATTACTAAACTTGGAAGACTTCTGGTAGTGACAAACCAAAGCAAATCTCTGAAGTTATTTGGTAAATTTGGAGAATTATCTCTGAGGTTATAATTTTTGTTCTTAGCAAGTTGTGCTAGGTTAATTACCCTCTGTAGACTTGAACGTGCTATTTTAATTCCATTACAGAAATGACAGTCTGGTTTTTTTGGTTGTTTTTTTTTTAATCAATGTGTCTTATAATAGGCAGTTTGTTTTCTTGTGGGAAGCTGTCAGTTACGTTGTAGCTACTAACAAAGAAGAGCTTAGTTCTTTATTTTCTTGAGGGAGACAATCTTTTATGTAGCACCAGATACGTTATTAGAGGATCACAGTATAATAAATGCTCAATAATTTGTACTAAGAACTTCAATTTAATAGTCTTTGTACATGAAAAGACAGATCTATTTGTTAAATTTGCTGGTTTTTATAGCAGCACCTCCAATACTTCTCCCATTTGTAGTCTTAATGCTTACATTGGTAATACTTCATCTGGACATACTGACATCTTAATAGACTCATTTTGCTTTGAATTGATGTGTTTGATCCTTGCCACTGCTCCAGTCAAAGCCCATCCCTCTACAGTAATTTCTTTCTTATTGCATCATTTTCACACTGCAAAAAATTGCCAAGAATAATGCAAATTAAATGTAACATACTTCTGTCTTCATGGTTAAGTCAGAATTCGGTAGAGTGGTGTGTGAGGGATCTCAGGGATGGTCCGTGTAGGGCCACTGCACACAGCTGTGACAACGCGACCTCGGAGAGGGGAGCTGGGAGGGCTGTTAGCTCGGAGAGGGGAGCTGGGAGGGCTGTTAGCTCGGAGAGGGGAGCTGGGAGGGCTGTTAGCTCGGAGAGGGGAGCTGGGAGGGCTGTTAGCTCGGAGAGGGGAGCTGGGAGGGCTGTTAGCTCGGAGAGGGGAGCTGGGAGGGCTGTTAGCTCGGAGGGGAGCTGGGAGGGCTGTTGTTGAGCAGGATGTTGCTGCTGTCCAGGAACCACTGTTGGCCAGCAGGGCACGTAGTTGGCAGGCCTTGCTGCGTGCACTGGCCATGCGTGCACCAACGCCTGGTCAGTGCTCTGCCACTGGATCTGCTGAGGGGATAAACAGAGGTGACTCAGAGCAGAGGGAGAGAAAGGACCCAGAGCACATTCAACAAACAACAGGGGATGCCCTGAAGGTGCTGTGCCTACCTTCTGGTCTGCTCTGACCCCTGCATCCTCCTGCTCGGTGGTGTCTGAGTCGGGTTGGTAAGACTCTCCCAAAGGGAAAACAGTATGCTAGTGACTGCTTATGCTAGGAACTGTGACTGCTCATGCTGGTAACTGCTCATGCAAGGCTATAATAGAGCAATAAATACCGTAGTGCTTTTAAATATCATATGTTGGGTGAGCTATGTGCATAGGAATCCTACGAACTGGTTACAGGTGGGTTCTTTGTAGTGTTGAAAAATCTTTGCTGAAACTTCTTTCATTTGGGGTTTTTGACGTCAGTGGCCTGGGTTCTAATGAGTTAGAAGATTGCTTATAGTACCAGTTGACCAGTGCTGAATATGTCCCCTGCCTTTGAAAGGTGTCTAGTTCATTGCATTTGGTGTATTGTATGGTGTGATTTTACCTTTTTGTGTCTTTTCTTTTTTTCCACTTTCCTTATCCTTTGGGATACCACAGGTAATGGACAGAACTTGCGGCACATTAGTATCTACTCTATGGAAAGGAAAAGTTTTAAATCTTTCGTAGCTTGGGGTTTAGTATGTTACAATTGGTTGCTTTCATCAGATTAAGGTTTCATTATATTATTTTATAGAAATACTTGCATGCGATATTCTTAATCATGGTGAAAAAATACTTGGAAGTGTTGCTGTCAATTTTATTCTATTAATAGATGTCTCTCTCGGCAAGGAGTGGTGCCTCCCTAGTCCTGTGTGTGTGAGTGAGCACAGACAGCGCTGGGGCTGCCATTATTAGTTTTTGCCTGATTGTGACAAACGGCAGATCACTGCCTGCAGTTTTAAATTGGGTGTCCAGAGCCTTGTGTCATCTTGTTTTAAATGTACTAAATCTTGGCATTGTTAGAGTAGTAATGTAATAGAACTCTACAGAAACACAATTTCTAACAAATGTAGATCAGTATTTTCATGGAATAGCACAAATAAAACACTCCCTGGAGCCTTCTCCGTGTGACTCATAAGACCGGACACCCCCCATTGGGACTGCGATTGAATACGAAGGCCCAGGGAGTGCTAACGCTTGTAGGTCCCCAGGGGAGCCAGTGTCATCAGCGATGGGGGTAACCAGTAGTGTCAGCTGCTGCCAGGGAGCACTCCTGTTAAATGCGAAGCTGCGTGTGAAGGGCAGCATTGTTTTGTTTAGCAGAGTAACAGCAAAGATTCTTTAGAGACAGCCATTAAACTGAAGAAGCTGAGGGTGGATGTGTTTTCCCCATCCATGAATCTCTGCTTGTTTAGTGGCAGGGGAAGTAAGCGTGGAAAGGCTTCCTACAGTAAAGTCTGTTGAAAATCACAAGTGCACAGTGTGGGCAGGGGAATGGTCAGAGTTGTAAATGCACAGAAGATGCAGGAATATGACAGGAAACATCGCTCTGCCATTGGGAGAAACAGTTTTGCCCACCCAGCTGTAAGGACCGGAGCTGCTGGCTAAGCAGGCTGTTCTGCTTTTGACGCTTGTTCTACCAAATCCTCTTCCCCATCACTGACTTGTGCCCCGCTGCTCCCAGTGCCCCTGCAGGCTGCTGTTTGTAGCATTTGCCCACCGCTCAAGTTCCCTGCTGATACCGTGTGTGTAATTCAGGCTCTTTTAGTCCAAGAGGAGAAATAGCATTATTTCCAGGAGATGGTTTTGTAAGCAGAGGTGCCTGCGGAAGGGCTGTCTCCTTCAGGAAGAGATCGGTCAGGCTTTTGTCGTCCTGGTGTGTGAGGGCTCAGGGGCCTGAGGCAGAACTGGCTGAGCCGAAGAAGCCTGTTCCTTTTCCTCATATTTGAGAAGTGTTTTCCACAAAGTCTGAGAGGTGGAATTGTTTACTCATGTTTCTGGTCTTGGTGTTCATCTGATCTCTAAATATTGTCGCTTACACTTGCTTTTTGCAGTGACCGTTTGGTTCCTGAGCTGGACACAGTTGTGCCAATTGAATCTACTAAAGCCTACGATATGCTGGATATCATACACTCCGTAAGTCTGCTAGTGGGAGCATTGTTGGGATTCATATGGATATGTCATATTCTATCTGTAATTATTTGAAAGAATCCAGTTGAATGGCACTTCTTTTTTAGTCTTCACAAGTTTGGTTTTTTTTTACCTGTGTAGCAGCCACTAGTGAAGGGACAACAAAAACTGCAGAACAAAATATTTTAGTGGATGAAGGGAACCCTGAGATTTGTTATCAGGATACATCTTACGCTGCACAAATACCTGTACAGGTGAAAGATGATGTAATTCAGTTTTCTCTCTGGAGTCAAAATCCCCTCACGCCTTGTCTTAAGTTCTATCCCTTGCCCTGTGCCCTGGACCTTGTTGTTACTGTCTTGAATGCTGTTGCATTTTTATAAACGGTAATAAACTACAGAGAGCCCATTCCAAGATTTGCCCTTCTCTGTTTATTCTAAGAGACAGTTACGTACATGGACTTTACAAGAATATTTTTTTAATGACAAGTCAGAACCCTCTGAACCTTGGAAACACCAATATTAAAGTTTCATTAAGTGAGCAGATCTCCTGGCAGGGTGGCAGGGAAGGAAACGTTGTACTAGTTTTTTTACAAAAACCTGAAAACCAGTATTGCCATGTAAAAATAATGGAGGCTTTATTAAAGGAGCACAGGCAATGCTGCTAATTTTCTTGCCTAACTTGGATACTTCACTTTTCCAGTTTTAACAACTTAATACATTATAAACACTTGGACAGAGAACGTGGTTGTAAAAGGAGTTTTATCACTGAAACTGTTACAGCCCCCTGTAGAGCACTCTGAGAGTCAGAATTACAACTTTCTCCCTTTTCCTGTTTTATTTGACTGCCTCTCCCTCCACACTTATTCAGCTAACATGTTGCAGTTTGCAGCTGGCTGTATTCAGACTCACTGTAGTGGAGAAAGCAAGCTCTGCATCTTTTTAATCTCTGGATTCTTCTATTTTGATTTTCAGTGCTACCTGTCAAAGCTAAAAGGTGGCATTTAAAAAAATTCTTAAGTGGATTAGGAAAAAAAAAAAAAAACCAACAAAAAAACCAAACATTCCTGCAGACTTTGGCAAGTATTAAGGAAAGAAATAACTACTTTAATAGTACTTGTATGTGTCACAACTTTTCATTTGCCTCAGTCTCAGAACTGACTGGCAAGCTGCAGTCTGCATAGGCAAGGTTGTCATAAGCAGCTGAAACCACGGAACACCAGGCAGCCGGGTGTAGGTGTCGCCACTGCTCTGTACGTAATGATGGTCTCTTTTGAACATGTGAATTTTGGTACTGCTTGACACACCAGTGGATGTCACTTTGCAGAGCACACACTGGCACTTCAGCCCCGGGGAGCTACCGAGGACTCGCAGTTCCAGACAAACGCGTGCGATGTGGTGCCTGTGTTCCTCTGCTGCGGATAAAAGTGTTTCTCCACACTCTGCTGTGTGCGTCGTCAGCGGCTTTGGGGAGATGCACACAGCAGAGGCCATTGCTAATAACATGCTCTGAACTTGCAGAGAAACAGAGAGCGTATTAAACGTGTCGTGGAGTGTCTGAGCTCCATGAAGAATCATTTGCTTTTTATCACTGGCAGTTGTTTTTTAAAAGTAAGGTTTGCCAATAATTAAGTTGTGAGAAATAAGTTCTTCACATCTGCTTTGAAGTTTTAATTTGTTATAAGCTGGGGAAAAAAAAGCAGCTCACTACAGAGACAACGTCATAAAGATGTTCTCTGATGGAGTGGTTCAGTGGCAGTTCTGATAGGAAGTGCAGCACTAGTTATTTCCTGGCATGAAGGCTGCAAGGAGGAGTAGAAGGTTTCTTTCCTCCTTGTTTTTTAAATTCTGAAAAGTTTTAAAAGGATGCTAACATAACTGCTTTTGTGTTTGCCTGTGTATATAAATGTATGTGTCTCTGTCTGGCGTGTTAAGGGCTCTGCCTGTCACCCTTGCAGATTGCTGATGAAAGGGAATTCTTCGAGATCATGCCTTCCTATGCCAGAAACATTGTCGTTGGATTTGCCAGGATGAACGGACGAACTGTGGGGATAGTGGGCAACCAACCTAAAGTAGCATCAGGTTAGTACAAGTCCAGTGTAAAAGTTTTTAACAGTGTTTGTGCCTCCTCTGTTTTGTCGTTTTTGGTGGTTGTGTGTTTTTTTGTTTTTTTTCCTGGGCTATGAGATTAACTGTTGATGTTTCTTATGGTCCTCCACTCATTCTCACTGTGTTTTTCTACCACTTTGTTTGTCTTGAATCTCGCTGTGATGCAGCTGTGATGTTTCAGAACTGCCTGAAGAATGGTTAATTTCTGTAGTGGATCAGTGAGGTGATCTTGCTCACCGGTAACTAAGTGGTTGCTCTGTCTAGCACCAGAGGAGTGGTGGGAGCACATGAGCAGGGTGGGTAGAAGACCACCACTTATTTGGCAGCAGCCTGCAATTAACTGGGTTATGCATATATGGACAGTGCATACTCACTGCCACAGCACTAAAATGCCTAAAACTGAAGTAGGGTGAGAATTTTTTTTTGGTCAACTTGCTATAGCTAGAACAGCACAGAGCTTTCAGACATGCAAGTGTGGGGCTCTTGACCTCAAATAATTCAGAGATGAAGGTAGAACATGTAGCTGCAGCTGAGATCACCCTTTTAAACTGTCAGGGGATTTTGCTTCCTCTGCTTAACTAGGTAACTTCTGAAGTGACTTTCACCACTCAGAACTTTCTGGTTTGCTCCTTTTAATTGTTGTGCCTTTTTGTTTGGGAAGATCAGATGACTCAGTATGATGTTTTATTCTTTTGTAATCTTTTCAAGATACAACTATCGAGATAATGGTCAGCACATTTCAGTATTACTTTAGTCTTCATTTGCTATTCTCAATTTTAACAGATTTTTAATGTTCCACATAGATGCTTTCATACAAAATGTGTTTTGGTTTAATATAATGGCACATAAAATAATTCTAAATGGCACTGAAACAGAACAGAAATACTTTGCAGCATGTTTACCAA